>JAHLJT010000631.1:45396277-45929867 GCA_031308135.1 Acheta domesticus | reverse complement strand
CCAGAAAAACCAATCTCAACCAAACATATCCAAAATTTTAGGCTAATTTAGGCTAATTAAATGCTCTATTCCCGAATTTTAGGCTCCTCTGGATTTCCGAAAATCGTGGGCGCTGCTAGCTTTAGTCTAAAGCTAGCAGCGCCCACCCAGAATCTATCTCAAAATCAATTGTAAAATCTGAAACCCATCCCAAAATTTAAGAATAATTTTAGGCTCTTGGAAAAAAATTATCCCCGCCTTCAAATTCCAAAAATCAGGGCTGTACAAAGCGAAACAATTAACATTGGTTCTTATGGGTGAAATAACACCAAAATCAAAAAACCTTAGGAAAAATCTGAAACCCCTCCCAAAAGTTAAGAATAATTTTAGGCTCTTGGAAAAAAATCATCCCCGCCTTCAAATTCCAAAATTCAGGGCTGTACAAAGCGAAACAATTAACATTGGTTCTTATGGGTGAAATAACACCAAAATCAAAAAACCTTAGGAAAAATCTGAAACCCCTCCCAAAAGTTAAGAATAATTTTAGGCTCTTGGAAAAAAATCATCCAACCTTCAAATTCTAAAAATCAGGGCTGTACAAAGCGAAACAATTAACATTGGTTCTTACGGTGAAATAACACCAAAATCAAAAAACCTTAGGAAAAATCTGAAACCCCTCCCAAAAGTTAAGAATAATTTTAGGCTCTTGGAAAAAAATCATCCCCGCCTTCAAATTCCAAAATTCAGGGCTGTACAAAGCGAAACAATTAACATTGGTTCTTACGGGTGAAATAACACCAAAATCAAAAAACCTTAGGAAAAATCTGAAACCCCTCCCAAAAGTTAAGAATAATTTTAGGCTCTTGGAAAAAATCATCCCAACCTTCAAATTCTAAAAATCAGGGCTGTACAAAGCGAAACAATTAACATTGGTTCTTACGGGTGAAATAACACCAAAATCAAAAAACCTTAGGAAAAATCTGAAACCCCTCCCAAAAGTTAAGATAATTTTAGGCTCTTGGAAAAAAATCAACCTTGCCTTCAAATTCCAAAATTCAGGGCTGTACAAAGCGAAACAATTAACATTGGTTCTTACGGGTGAAATAACACCAAAATCAAAAACCTTAGGAAAAATCTGAAACCCCTCCCAAAGGTAAGAATAATTTAGGCTCTTGGAAAAAAATCATCTCCGCCTTCAAATTCTAAAAATCAGGGCTGTACAAAGCGAAACAATTAACATTGGTTCTTACGGGTGAAATAACACCAAATCAAAAAACCTTAGGAAAAATCTGAAACCCCTCCCAAAAGTTAAGAATAATTTTAGGCTCTTGGAAAAAAATCATCCCAACCTTCAAATTCTAAAAATCAGGGCTGTACAAAGCGAAACAATTAACATTGGTTCTTACGGGTGAAATAACACCAAAATCAAAAAACCTTAGGAAAAATCTGAAACCCCTCCCAAAAGTTAAGAATAATTTTAGGCTCTTGGAAAAAAATCAACCTTGCCTTCAAATTCCAAATTCAGGGCTGTACAAAGCGAAACAATTAACATTGGTTCTTACGGGTGAAATAACACCAAAATCAAAAAACCTTAGGAAAAATCTGAAACCCCTCCCAAAAGGTAAGAATAATTTTAGGCTCTTGGAAAAAAATCATCCCCGCCTTCAAATTCCAAAAATCAGGGCTGTACAAAGGGAAACAATTAACATTGGTTCTTACTGGTGAATAGGGTATGTTGTATTCCTAACGGGAATTTTCCATTTTTTGGATAGGGAAGAGAGAAGGCCAAAATTATTTGTGGGTTTTAATAGAATTCACTATAATGTGTGGAATATGAAGTTCAATTTTCAGAAGCTAAGTCGTTGTAGTTCAGGTGTTATAAGAACTCAAATATTGAACATCGAAAAAAAGTGGGTGTGTTTCGATTAATATTCTATTTTTTTTCAGTCAGAACGGTGCTAGCCCAGAATTATTTGAAACTGGCATACTGATATGTAATGTATGAGCAATTGCTAATAAATTCCCCATTTGAATTAGTAAAGTAGTTCAGAGATTATTTTGTGAGAAATGAAAAATTAATCGAAAGGTATGTTGTAGTTCTCACGAGAATTTCCCATTTTTTGGAAAAGAAAGAGAGAAGCCCAAAATTATTTGTGGGTATAATACTATTCCCTATATTGTGTGGAATATGACGTTCAATTTTCGGAAACTAAGTCGTTGTAGTTCAGGTGTTATAAGAACTCAAATATTGAATATCGAAAAAAGTGGGTGTGTATTGATTAATGTTCTATTTTTTTCAGTCAGAACGGTGCTAGCCCAAAATTATTTGAGGTTAGCATATTAATAGGTAATAAATGGGCAATTACTAAGAAATTTCTCATTTGAATTAGTAAAGTATTTCAGAGATTATTTTGTGAGGAATGAAAATTAATCGAAAGGTATGTTGTAGTTCTCACGAGAAGATTCCATTTTTTGGAAATGAAAGAGAGAAGCCCAAAATTATTTGTGAGTATAACCATATTTCTTATTATGCGTTGTATGTCACGCCCCTTTCCAAGGAGCCAAATCCTTGTAGTTCAGGTTTTATAACAACGGAAATATTAAATGTTGGAAAAGAATTAGGAAAGTTTTTAGTAATATTAATTTTTTCCAATAAGAACGGCTCTAGCCCAAAATTATTTGAAATTGTGATATTAATAGGTAATGTATGAGCAATCGTTAATAAAATTCTCATTTAAATTAGTAAAGTATTTCAGCAATTTTTTATGAGGAATGAAAAATTAGTAAAAAGGTATATTCTAGTTCTCACGAGAATTTTTCCATTTTTTTGGAGAAGAAAGAGAGAAGCCAAAATCATTTGTTAGTATATCTGTATTCCGTATCATGTGTTGTATATGGCCTTCAATTTCCAGGAGCCAAATCGTTGTAATTCAGGTGTTATAAGAACGCAAATGTTGAATATCGAAAAAAATTGGGTGTGTTTTGATGAATATTCCAAATTTTTCCAATAAGAACGGTGCTAGCCCAAACTTATTTGAGATTGGCATCTTGATAGGTAATGCATGAACAATTGTGAATCAGTTCCTCATTTGAATTATTAAAGTATTTCAGAAATAATTTTGTGAGGAATGAAAAATTAGTTAAAAGTTATACTGTATTTCTCACGAGAACTTTCCACTTCTTGGAAAAGAAAGAGAAGCCCAAAATTATTTGTGGGTATAATCGTATTCCTTAATATGTATTGTATGTCACACGCCAATGCCATGAGCCATATCCTAGTACTTCCGGTTTTATAAGAACGGAAATGTCGAATATCGAAAAAAAAATGGACTGGTTTTGACTAATGTCCCTTTTTAATACGAACTAATATAGCCCAAAATTATTTGAGATTTGAATATTATTAGCTAATTTATGTGCAATTTTTAATAAATTCTTAATTTGAATTGGTACAGATTTTTGGGGTTTACTTTTTCAGAAGTGGAAACGTGGTGAAATGTATATTGTAGTTCTCACGCGAATTTTTCTTTTCTTGGAGAAGAAACCGCGAAGTTCAAAATGATTCATGAGTATAGCCGTATTCTCTATCATGTGTTGTATATGGCACTTTATTGGCAGGAACGAAATCCTTGTAGTTCAGGTTTTATAAGATCGCAAATATTGGATAGCAAAAACAAAAGTTATTCTATTGATTATTATTCCTTTATTTTTCAATAAGAATGTTTCTAGCCCGAAATTATTTGAGATTAGCAAATTGAGAAGCAATGTATGTGCAAATGTAAATAAATTCTCTTTTTGAATTAGTAAAGTATTTTGGAGTTTATTTTGTGAGGAATGAGAAATTGGTCAAGAAGTATATTGTAGTTTTCACGAGAATTTTCCATTTTTTTGTAAACAAAGAGAGGAGCCTAAATTTTTTTCTGAGTACAGCCGTATTCCTTATCATGTATTTGAAAATGACATTATCAAACGCGAAATACCTGTAGTTAAGGTAACACAAATATTGAATATCGGAAAAAAGTTGGGACTGTTTTGATTAATATTCCTTTCATTTTCAATAAGAACGAATCTAGTCCAAAATTATTTGAAGTTGACATATTGATGGCCAATGTATGAGCAATTCTAAATAAATTCCTCTTCTGAATTAGTACAGTATTTTGGAGTATATTTAGTGATAAACCAAAATATGATCAAAATTTATATAATAGTTTTTACACTAATTTTCCAATCTTTTTAAAACAAAGTGAGTAGTCCAAAATTATTAGAGAGTACAGCCGTATTCCCTATTATGTGTTGTATATGACATTAAATTGCCCGGAACGAAATCCTTGTAGTTTAGGTTTTATAACAACACAAATATTGAATTTTGCAGGAAAATAGGGTGTTTTGATTAATATTCAAATCTTTTCAAAAAGAATGCATCTACCCCAAAATGATATGCGTGTCGCGATTTTTTGCCATAATGTGCATGTTATTTGTAGAACATTGAATTGATTGAAGCGAAATACCTGTAGTTTAGTTTTGAAAAAAACCCAACAAATATTTGAGATCGGTAACTATTTCGGACAGTTTTTTTTACTTTGCTTTCCTTTTTCACGAAAACATGGCAATGCCCAAATTATTTCAAGATCGCATCTTATTTGTTGGTATGTGTTCAATTGTTAGTAAATTCCATACTTACATTTGTTGGTTAAGTTTGTTTTCTTTTTTTTTTTTTTGATGAATGAAAGATTGAGAAAAATTGTAGTTTGCCTTTTATACTAGGCATTATTCTTTTCCCATTTTTGGATTTCTCTATTATTGATTGTGATTTTAGAATTGTAGATGTATAGGTAAATAACTATTTTATCTTTTAATTCGTCGCTGCTTTTTGGAGAGAATTTTTCTTGTATGAAATATTTAATAAGTCCATATTGGATATTTAGATAGGAATGAATTAAAGTAATTATTTCAAGGCTTGATATTGATCCTGTCCGAATAAATGAACCAATGTTAATTGTTCCGCTTTGTACAGCCCTGATTTTTAGAATTTGAAGGCGGGGTTGATTTTTTTCCAAGAGCCTAAAATTATTCTTACCTTTTGGGAGGGGTTTCAGATTTTTCCTAAGGTTTTTGATTTTGGTGTTATTTCACCCGTAAGAACCAATGTTAATTGTTCCGCTTTGTACAGCCCTGATTTTAGAATTTGAAGGCGGGGTTGATTTTTTTCTAAGAGCCTAAAATTATTCTTACCTTTTGGGAGGGGTTTCAGATTTTTCCTAAGGTTTTTTGATTTTGGTGTTATTTCACCCGTAAGAACCAAAGTTAATTGTTTCGCTTTGTACAGCCCTGATTTTTTGAATTTGAAGGCGGGGATGATTTTTTTCCAAGAGCCTAAAATTATTCTTAACTTTTGGGAGGGGTTTCAGATTTTTCCTAAGGTTTTTTGATTTTGGTGTTATTTCACCCGTAAGAACCAATGTTAATTGTTTCGCTTTGTACAGCCCTGAATTTTGGAATTTGAAGGCGGGGATGATTTTTTTCCAAGAGCCTAAAATTATTCTTAACTTTTGGGAGGGGTTTCAGATTTTTCCTAAGGTTTTTTGATTTTGGTGTTATTTCACCCGTAAGAACCAATGTTAATTGTTCCGCTTTGTACAGCCCTGATTTTTAGAATTTGAAGGCGGGGTTGATTTTTTTCTAAGAGCCTAAAATTATTCTTAGCTTTTGGGAGGGGTTTCAGATTTTTCCTAAGGTTTTTTGATTTTGGTGTTATTTCACCCGTAAGAACCAATGTTAATTGTTCCGCTTTGTACAGCCCTGATTTTTAGAATTTGAAGGCGGGGTTGATTTTTTTCTAAGAGCCTAAAATTATTCTTAGCTTTTGGGAGGGGTTTCAGATTTTTCCTAAGGTTTTTTGATTTTGGTGTTATTTCACCCGTAAGAACCAATGTTAATTGTTTCGCTTTGTACAGCCCTGAATTTTGGAATTTGAAGGCGGGGATGATTTTTTTCCAAGAGCCTAAAATTATTCTTAAATTATGGGAGGGGTTTCAGATTTTTCCTAAGGTTTTTTGATTTTGGTGTTATTTCACCCGTAAGAACCAATGTTAATTGTTTCGCTTTGTACAGCCCTGAATTTTGGAATTTGAAGGCGGGGATGATTTTTTTCCAAGAGCCTAAAATTATTCTTAACTTTTGGGAGGGGTTTCAGATTTTTCCTAAGGTTTTTTGATTTTGATGTTTATTCGCCCATAAGAACCAATGTTAATTGTTTCGCTTTGTACAGCCCTGAATTTTGGAATTTGAAGGCGGGGATAATTTTTTTTCCAAGAGCCTAAAATTATTCTTAAATTTTGGGATGGGTTTCAGATTTTACAATTTATTTTGAGATAGATTCTGGGTGGGCGCTGCTAGCTTTAGACTAAAGCTAGCAGCGCCCACGATTTTCGGAAATCTAGAGGAGCCTAATATTCGGGAATAGAGCATTTAATTAGCCTAAAATTAGCCTAAAATTTTGGATATAGTTTGGTTGAGATTGGTTTCTGGGCGCTGCTAGCTTTAGATGGCTGCTTCGTTGCACAATCGCCGACGGCGTGGCCGCTTTGTGGCCGCCGTCGCTGGGCTCCGCGACCTTCTCTGCTTGCGGGCGCGCCTTCGCAGTTCGGACGAACGACATCTCAGTTCAATGAACGACAGCATTTGTTCCGAGCTGAACGCTTTGGGGAAGCAGGGAGGGGTGTGAAGCAGTGCCATCTCCAAATATTTACGTTCCCTGTGCTATTGTAGCTGAATGCCCCATCAATAATTTTCGTGAATGTCAGTGGTTTTGTATATATTCAAATTCATATTAAATTAAATAATATGATGGAATTAAGTATTTAATAATATTTCCAATAATAAGCATGTTTATCCATGCCTAGCTCTGGATCAATATGATGTAACGCTAAGTTGAGAGCTAGGCAAATCCAGGTTCGCATCCGGTACGAAACAATTACATTTAAAAATTGTGGAATGATCGCACGGGTTGAGATAAACTTTAATTGCCGATATCACGAAAATTGAAGTCTAGCATGATTCGTTTCTGTGAAGGATAAAAATACGTTGATAATCTTTTACATTTGATTCGGGAATCGAGTATACAGGTATTTAGAATTCGACACACCTCCAATAATGAACTCTCGTAACATAGGAAACTACTAGGAACGTCTGACATAACAAAACGTTTCCTCCTCTTTGTGTAATTGCTAACCAACTGCTCATATTTCTTTAAAAAAGTGCCTGACAACATTTAAAGATAAAAAATTGAAGGTTAATTTGCATTGAGAAGGGCTTGACTCTGGCTTTAATATTCGAGGTGTAGGGCAGGTTGAAAATAAATTTGAAGTTTTTTTGAATTTAGAAAATTTCAAAAATTTTAATTAAAATAGAAACTTTATTACTCTTTACTCAATTTGAGCAAAAAAAATCTAACGAAAAATGTGGCTGTTTTCAAGTAATTTTGAAAATGTCACAAGGATATAATGTAAAATACCTCCCATACTTAAAATATTTTGATGGTCTCCGAAACGGCTAAACTCATTCCTACTGCTACTATTCCTACTTACGAATTTTTAGCTCAAAAACGGGTAAATTGACAGATATGAACGACATATTCTTCCATTCATTCATCCATCCAACCTTACAGACATTTCGATTTTCAAAATTATGTGTATCCCTTGATACCTGCACCAAGCTTAACTCTCTTTAAACCAACACTAGCAGAATTTAATCTTGACGTGAGTGCGAAGTTCCAGCTCAAAAGAATCTGGAACACGAGCTTTATGACCAAAAATTTGAGGCCATACTTTTAAGGTGACTCCAAAACCTTTCCTCCTATACTTACGAGTAAAAGATAAAGAAAAAAGTATTATATGATGGAAACCTGAATTATTCACAATAATAAACAGATTGAGACATATTATTCAAAATAAACCCAATCGATGTCTACCCAGCGATATGGAGATCTACATTAAATATCAATGTAAAATATCTATATTTTTGCAAGCCTGTGTATGTAGCTTACTTAAGACAGTCGGGCGCAACCTTTAAAGGAAATATATTTGGAAACCCCTGCTTTAAGACCTGGATCATTCAAACGAGAAATTAACGAAACGGAAGGGACTGACTGCATGAACCCAGAAATTACACCGCACATCGACCCTGTCTACTGAACTCATGCGTCTTACTCTTCCGGTCCGTCCCACCCGCCCAGGATTTGGCATCCCTCCTCAAAAGGATTTCCCGCCAACTGAGCCAAACATTAAGTCATTAAAGAAAGACTCCAGGCAATAAACTTGTTGCCTGGCTTTGCCCCCCCCCCCCCTCTTTTCCACTTCCTCCGCCTCTTCTCAACACTGGCAAACAATCGCAAGCTACGTTAAACGGCGGGGCAACCCACACGCCCATAAATCCCGATATCTCATGCCCAATGCCAGTTGTGGATTAAATTAAATCTTCGAGGTGAAAATTAATGGAGACATTCATAGTTTCCTCCCTGTCTTATCGTTGTTTGCGTGATCACCGTGGATTTATTTTGCCTCCTGTATGATCGTTTCCTTAATAGCATTACTCACGGAAAAAAGTACGGGACGAGAAATAAACTCACAATGCGTGCCTACAGAAAGAATGTCCCCTCTCTTGACGGGAAGTCGAACTTATCGTAACTGTCTCCGAGTAACAATAACTTTATACGATTTGAATAAGCTTCGGTAAGAAGGGAGAAAATTCTTTTCGGTCTCTTGTTATGAAACTGCTAGCGCGTGTTAAGAAAATCTGCCGATTCGGAAGTTTGTAGATCTCTTCCGTCTCCGTATTCCTCGCTGAAAGTTGAAGTTAAATGTTTTACGAGCCTCCGATACTAAAGAACAGCGTTGTTCGTGAAATATATTTCGCAGTAATATTTTCAGGGTATGTTTGCCGTAGAGGGGAAGAAGATATAACTTTCTCCTGTTTTCCATTGAAGACATCATTGCTGTCGTAAAACGTCGTAGCAAAGAATAATGTTAGCCAATTGTCAGCTTTGTGTTGCTCCACAGTGAATATATGAAGCAAGTCGAAGAATCAAGATGGTATGAGTAAATGATCTTTTCAGAATTACATTTTTTATGTATCCAAGCAAAGGAAATATATCACGCTATAACTTTTTTATTTTTACATAAAGATTTGTAAATATGTCGCCCGTGACCATAGGCAAATGCTATGGTAACAAATTATGAATTATGTAGCATGTTCAGCTATACCCGAAGCAAAAAAACAATAGTAGAATATGCACTACGTAACGAACAAAAAATATAAAACGTCTGTGCAAAATCTTAATCATATCCGAGAAAACATTATTTTCTTCCAGGAAATAGTGTGCACAATATTTACCCAGCACTGTACTGTTCTCGGGTGAAAGTAGGATGTACTGTGTTTGGGGGGTGCGATCTGTGATTCATGATGCATTTCACGCAAATTTCCATTTCAGGCAGTGGGCTCAAATGTTATCGCTAGTTCACCAAACAGTATAAGATCACTGTTCCCTGAAGACTCCTTTCGACCACCTTAAATCATTTACTCATTTCCCCTAAGCTTCGTCCTTAGAATCCCACCCACCAACACACCCTTTAAAAATGAACACAAATAACACCAAAAACTTACCTCTGCAGTTTCAGTTCTCTGTCTAATAAAATGAATTATCATATCCCTGAGAAAGGAGGTAACGCATGCGGATATCCATCACTAAAAGGTAATGTGTAAGATTTATAAGTGAATATTATGAACAACCCTGAAAGAAAGAATTGCCGACCATGCAGAAATAAATAAAATCTTAATAAAAACAATCTTATCGCGGATCTTACCGTGCTCTAGGGCCCCGTTTTCGTCATCTTGTAGAAGGTCACTCCTGTGACCATTCGCTACCAATCGCTACTGCAGATGCATAGGTACGTTCTCGGGGCCCCGTAGCAGAAAGTTCAAATGGAGCCCGTCATTGCCATTGCCATCATTGGGGTTTCGCGCCTGCCCTCATCCGGGGCCTTGACTTCGGGGGCCCCGGTGTCACACAACGGTTGCACTAGCCTAGGGACGCCCCTAGACCAGTGTTGTCAAGGTCGATGCCACGAACGGGAGTCCGCGGCACGAGTGCCACGACAAAAACGTCCCTTCACGAAGTTCGTCACCCCGCCACCAGAGACTACGCCCTCTCTGTTGTAAAACGGCGGGGTTACTAATAGTTTCCTTTCCCAACGCTAGTTGCGCAGAGTAGCTCATGGCATGCTACAAAGCCACACGTGCCACTGCCACCAGTAGAAGACATTGACAACACTGCCCTAGAGCATTGCCAGGGCTTGCCAGGGCCTAGTTACGCAGCCTGCGGCGAAAAAACTTCTAATTTCCACTTTGAAATGTTCTTGCACCGTAAGACATATTTCTACGATCACGGGGTAAAAGTTCTTAAGTCAATTTTTGACAAATTAGGTTAAGTATTGAAACTGCAAATTAAGTATCTATATTTTATTTTAGTAAAACGACTGAATTCAAATGTTGCTTCCTTAACGAGAAAAAAATACATTAAGAAATAGCGTTTAGCGTAGGAACAAGCGGTGGCTCGAAAATCTAACCTTTGTTTTCTCCAAACTAACATTTTTGACTTAAGAACTTTTATCCCGTGACCACAGATTTGGCAGTAAAGCGTATTGGGCGGCTGATGACTGCCTTTTGCGAAATGTGTTTACACTAGTTTGCGTGGAAACCAGATATATGAACAATTGCACATAATTCTGGAGCTCCAAATCTAGCTTGTCGAATTTTAAAACATTTGGTGTTTTCAGTTTGGTGCGGGTAAGTCTAGACATCTTGGATAAAAGAGTCTCGCACCCGATTACTGACTTGGAAAAGTGACTAGCAAACCTTAATTGAGTTTAATGCGGTCAAAAATGTCAGATTTGAACTTAGTAGAAATCATCGTACTCATGTATACAATTTAATGACTTTTTGTGATTACGTTAACTTTCAGATGGGTAAAAAATCGTAAAGGTTAGGAAACGTAAATTAAGATATTTTGTTTACATTTGTGGTACATTTAATAATTCGGTTTAATTAATTTATTTTTCTTGCGTTTTTGTCAATTATCTTTTCAGTAATGATTGTATTAAGTTAAATTTATGAAAGAAAAACATTATTTAGAATTGTTTCAGTATTTGAAACATTTGAGTAACGCTTTTGGTGTGTACCGTGATAGATCACCGATCCTTCCAATTCATTAACAAATTCTATCCATGTCCTAAATAACCAACATTCAGAAGAGATCGATAATGGGAAGGTAATTGGACTTCTGGGTTGTGAATGGACTAGATCGGGTCATTACTGACAATAGGCAGTAACAGAAGATATAATTTATTCAGTGATATTTATATCTGAAGGGTACAAGTTAAGGATAAACCAAAAGACCATAGTAGTGTCTTGAGCTACGGAACTCAATTCTTCAATCTGCGTTCTTTTCCAAATTCTTTACGAGAGAATGAACATTTTTTTAAACACGCATGGAGGCTTTAGGCCAGTAGTGTCAAGATGTTCTACTGATGGCAGAGGCAAGCGTCGTGACACCGTAGCATGCCACGAACTTCTCTGCGCAACTAGCGTCGGGAAAGGAAACTGTTAGTAACCCCACCGTTTTACAATAACGATGGCGTTGTCTCTGGTGGCGGGGCAATGAACTGCGTGGAGGGGCGATTTCATCGTGGCACTTGTGCCACAGACGCTCGTGGCATCGACCTTTAACAACAGTGCTTTAGGCTTTACATTTTTCGTATTAATTTATTGTCTAGAGTTTTCAATATATGCTCGGTACCTCGTAGATACAATATTGATCTGCACATTAAAGAATACCTGTTGAATAGAAATAATGATAAATTTTACATTCCTATTTATGAACACAAGAGTTGGAAGGCAAGAAATTGACAGCAGGTCAGGAGAGATCAGCTCCGAACTGTAATTAGCAGTGGTTCGCATTCATGAGGGTCTCGAGCGATGAGTCAGAAAGAAGCTGGTTGGTTTTGGTAAATGAGAAAGGAGTAGGATGTTTAGTTATTTCGTCAACAGTAGTCAAATCAAATGAACAGACAATCTACTTTCTGACGCAAATAAATTGTATTAAATGGAAGCAAACATTTCTTGCAATCAAATGTTGCCAATATGTAATTGTATCAAATGTTGGCACTTTTATCCATAATTCTTCTAAAAATAACAAAAGCGGTAGAGGTACCGGAACTAAAGAAAATATGTGCAAATTTTACTTCTCCCCCAAACATCACATACATTTTTGACGTCAAATAGGTAAATAACTACATAAATAATAAAACAAGCAAATAATTAAATAAATAATTAAAGAAGTAAATAACTGAATAAATAATAAAATAAATAATTAAAGAAGTAAATAACTAAATAAATAATTAAACAAGTGAATAATTGGCTAACTAAATAAGCATTACAGCTAGCCTCATATTGGCACAAACCTCTCACCCCAGACATTTTGCGCCGTTGCTCGCAGCCGCCAGCCGCAGCGGCCGCGCGCAGCCGCCGCCGGCCACTGAATTACGCGGTCGCAGCCGCAGCTCTTCTGCGCGCGCAGCCACCGCGAGCGCTAAGCGGCGCGCAGCCCGTTATGAACACGCGCCCACGTCGCGGCGCGGCGCGTCAGGCGGAGGAATTCGGGCGATGGCGCGCACCCATTGGCGCAGCCCGGGGACAAAGTGCCAGCAGGGGTAGCGCAGGGTCGTCGGGGGAGGCTTATGGATTGCTGGCGTTCATGCAAGCTGTTGCCTCGCAAATTTGTGCCCCCCCCCCGCGTTCTTGTGGACACGTGAATTGCGGATTTTGTTGGTTTTGATCGTTTGCGTAACTCTGCTTGTCTAGCTCGGCGCTGTGAATAAAAGATAACGATGGTGATAACGATGAGGATGTGCGGAGAATGGTGACATTTCCTGGAATCGTGAATCCCAAACGGTCTATCACAAATGTCGTTTGAAGCCACGGTGTGAAATCAGCATGCTTTGGTAATGACGGTGGTGATATTGATGCAGTAGTTGTGATTGACTGAAGATTATTGCTTTGGAAACGAAAACTTCTTTATTATGTTTCTCAGTCCCAGCCTTTTCGGTTACAAAATTGATGGATACATGGTGAGTGACAATGATGTGAGTGATAATGGAGAATGATGGAATGAGAGGCAGAGAAACTTGGACCCTTTGTAAAAAATCTGCTGTCAACACGGTTTGTTTCTTACAACTCCATCATGGATCGACCAGAATTAAAATCCCGGCATCCAGCAATGAAGATTGAGCACTACGTCCAAAGAAAGGCTACTTTAATAAAAAATTATTTCTAGACATCAAAAGCAGGAGAGGGCATGCAAGTGAATAAATATAATTCCATTGCCCGGATTTTAATATTTCTTCGAATTTCGGCGCTCACAAACCTAGAACAACCTTGAACCTGTGCAACGCGTGTAATGTGCCTAATGTAACGGTAATAGTCGGTCTTCTATTTCGCGAGATTTCGCTTAGGTTCTACCCGGAGAGGTGGTTCAGAGTATCAACTGATGTCACTGCAATGCCTCTAACCAGAAGGTCCTAGGTTCGAGTCCCGACGTGGGGAGGGTTTTTACCCTATTTAGATTGCTAGGTCGAGTTCAATCGCTGTCTGAAGGAGAATTCTAGCGGCTGGCTGCTCTGATCAGTAGTTTTCCCTGGTTTCTCCGATCAATACCACGAGAATGCCCGAACAGTACTCTAACAAACGGGCCATGAACCCCGCGCGATCTTTTCTTCCTCTCCTTGTCCTTTACACATCTCTTACTTACAAACACACATACTTACATGCACTACACTACTACATATGCTGGGAGTCCAGTAGGGATCTTAGAGCTGAGGTAGTGTCCCGCTGATGGGAGATACCTGGTTTAGGATAACCCCGCTAATTCGGTACAGTAATTCGGCGCCGGATCTTACCATTTGGCGAGGGAAGATCGCCACCTCGCGAGGAAAAACATGCATTACACTTACGGGACTAATGACCTCAACAGTTGATGTGCCGAAATCATTAATCAATCAAACTTCTTAGGTTCTCCGATTTTGTGGCTTAAGAAGCGGACTCGGTAAGCGTTTAGGAGAATGCCCAACATGTCCCTCACCATTGCCATCCCTAGATGAGCTCCCACCACATTAGTCGCAGGTCTTCTTTCGCCAACTTGAATCGATAATCTGACTGTGGCTGAATTCAAGCACGTAGATTCGGATTATAATTTGAGAACTCCTGACCTCTACTTACACAGCGATATGACTGAGTACTTCAAATATTAATTCAAATCATACATTATTTTTGAAGTAAAATTCATTCCCTCTAGCCACGTGCTATTCTGGGTTAACGTTTTTATCAATATTACTCCTGTGTAAATTACCGCGTTATATCAGCAAGACGAAAAGTGAAGAAATTGTACATTTTGTAAATGTTTAGTTGTTGACGAAAATGTTTGTATGGTATACATCTATTTTACGTGGTTGCTTGACGAAGGAAAATCATGTGGATAATTGGAGAGGATTTATATCTAATTTGCTAGGCTAGCAATATATTTCTAACGAATTGTGCTCTATAATTGCATTTAAATTGATACATGTTAATAAAAGTTGTTGCCGACACATTTTGGTTGTTTGTTAATCTATATGTTTTTTGAAGTTGCAATAGTGATTGTAAATAAACTGTTGACCAAGATATGAAACTGGGAAACGGCTGACTATTGAATAAAATAAAAATTATTTTATACTCATATTTCAGGTTCAAATTTAATAAAAAATATTAACTATGTTGGAAAATTAAGAATTATATTCAAAAGCATCAACAAGCTATCATTTACTTTGTGTCAATTCATTTTGTTTAGCCAGGCACAACTTCCTTCCGTCCTGCCGATAGAAAGTTCAGATTCGACTCCAATTTCGAGAAGGTATCAACTGAAAACATGTGATTGCCTTGGTTCGAACCCAGTATTCAACCTCTGCCGAGTGTCATTTGAAGAGGCACAGTCCACAGGAACGCATCGGGTAAAAAAAAAAAAAAACAGCACAGGAGGCCCTGATCCCCCGCAAGAGCAATTGCCCCGCCAGAGCGCTCCCCCATCGCCGCCTCGCGTGCTCCCCCGCGTCGAAGGGCTCGTCGATCTTCCTTCGCCCGTGGAACGCCTTCCCTTGATAATCCAGGGCGCATTGTCTCGGGCGACGAAGGGCGGGGCAAAAACAGCGGCGGGGCGGCACCGCCCGCCCGGGGCGATGATGGCGGGGGCGGCGCGGAGAGCAGGGGCGAGGCCGCCGCACCGTACATGCACATAACAACCGGGATATTAATTAGTCGTCGGACGCAGCTTCATTAGTAAGGACGGGGACAAGACTTTGCTTTCAGCCTGTCACCACTTTCATAGGAGAAGGCCCTGGAGAACCTGGAGGAGGATGAGGAGGAAGAAGAAGAAGAAGCGAGCAAGTAGTCGCGCGGGGAAAAGAAAGGCCATCCATTGTATTATGCACGTGCCACCGAAAGCGAGATAAAAATGAGATTACTGTATCTCGCTTGTCCCCTGGTATTAGCAGGAGCCTGGGAAAAGCCGATGGCACGATGGGACTGTGCTGTCCAATATTTTAATTACGCGGGTTACTGTTGTGGAAGTAAGTCGGTGTTTTTTCCTCTGGATTCTAGGCTACTGATCTACTTAGCTTGTACAATTACAATCTTGTTGAAACTTCATTAGTTTCAGATGATTTTTTTATGTTACTAATACGTGTTCTTTGCCTTGATATTCTTCGTTATCTGAACCATCCATCACTTTTAATTATCATCTTCATGTTCAAGAATTTTACTTCGGGTTAATTTTATATACAATTTTAAATAAACCTTTTTAGGCATTTTGAATGACAGAAAAACAAAACTTATGTGCTTGAAATTAGAGTATGGAAAAAAACAGAATTACGTATGAGTTATCACACTCACCACTGTCAGAAGACAATTTTTCCTGTTAAAATATCAGTCTTGGTTAAATTCCTTGCATAATATCTTAGATGTAAACTGAGTCGAAGTATCCAGTAATATTCTTGGCTCCTCAATGAATGTACCAAATATACACGATTATCAAACAACGACTTCACAGTTGAAAAAATCGAGCGTGCTCTTGGTAATAAAGTTGCGCGACATATATGTAACAGTCTCTAAAAGATTCCAGATATAAAATATGCTTCTTGAAATTTTAAAGAGGCATTCTATTCAGTCATTTTGAGTTGTCAAATGCTTACGTTTATATAATGTAAAATTTGTTGATTTAATCCTGTAAATATCGATTTTCAATTTGATAAGGGAGCGCTTTGTACATTAAAGGAGGTGCTACTACGTAAATTTGGGGCAATGGACCGATTTCCCTTAATCTGAAGAATAGCCCGAGAGTAATGTGAGAACGTGGATATCAGAACAAGTCAAGACCTGGACTGCAGTACTTTCAAAGAGAGTCAGAGGAGATGGAGACGAGAAAGAGATAAAGAAGGCAAGATGGAGAGGAGAATGGAGGAAGAGAGGAAGAAAGGTTGAGAGGAAGAGAGGGGAATGGAAACTGGAAAGATAGTAAGAAAGGAATGGAAAGAAGAATGAATGAATAGAGAGAGAGAGTAAACGAGGAAGGGATATGGAAGGAAACAAAGGAAGAGTGGAGAGTAAAATGGAAGATATTAGGAGGAGAAGAGAGGAAGACGGAGAGTGAGAACGAAAGAGGTGCAAAAGGAGAGAGGAAGTGTTGGAAGAGTGAGAGAGAGAGGAAGAAGGGACAAAGAAGAGGAAGGGAGGAAGATGGAGAGTAAAAGAGAGGAAGCCAGAGAGAGAAGTAGAAAGAAATGGATAGAGAAAAAGAAGAGAGAGAGGAAAAAGGAGGAGAGAGAAAAGAGGAGGAGAGAGGAAAGAGGAGGAAAGAGGGAAGAGGAGAGAAGAGGAGGAGAGAGGGAAGAGAAGGAGAGAGGGAAGAGTCAGAGTGAGAGCTGGAGTGACAAAGTCAGCGAATGCCGGAAAAGAACCTTAAATGGTGCACATACCGGAGTGATCGCGCCTTCCCCTACCTGTGCCCTTCTCGCCACTTTTAAGTCCGGGCAATGGAATCCGGGTGGTCCCCGTCCTCATACGCCCCCGATGCTCAAAACCTCGAAAGACTGAGACAGCATTTCGAATACACCGGACACGGATCAGAGTTCGTTCCGGCCTTTGACACAATGGGAAAGGCACACAGAGAGACACGGAGAGCGAGAGAGAAAGATTGTGACAAGGGTCTCTCCTTGGGAGAAAGAAAGTGGAGAGTGAGAGAAAGAAGTGAGAGAGAGAGGGAAAAAAAGAGAGATACAGAGAGAAATAAAGTAAGAGGGAGAGAGAATGAAAGTGATAAAAAGAGAGAAAGTGACAGGGAGGGAGAAAAAAGTGAAAGGGACAGAGAATGAAAGTGAGAGGGAGAAAGAAAGTGAGGAGAAAGAGAAACAAAGTGAGAGGGATAGAGAAAGGAAGTGAGAGGGAGAAAGAAAGTGAGAGGGAGAGAGAAAGAAAATGAGATGAAGAGAGCATGAAAGTGAGAAGGAGAGAGAAAGACAGGGAGAGGGAAAGAGAAAGAAAGTGAGAGGGAGAGAGAAAAAATTGAGAGGGAGAGAAAGAAAATGACAGGGAGTGTGTGTGTGTGTGTGTATGAGAGAGAGAGAGAGAGAGAGACGATCTGCGGAAACTACGAGTACAATTCCATTGCAGCAGGGGGCTTTCCCCCGCCGCGCAATGAAAAACCGCTAACACATGACCCGCCCACGCATTATTTCCCAGCGGCGGCGCCGCTAAAAGGCCAGATCGCAGGAGAACACTGCGATTACTCGGGATCAACTCTCATTACGAGGATCGAGCCCCGATAGTTTTCAGACATCCCCGTTTGCCAGGTATTGAGTTCACTCTTCAATTAGCGTGCGTTACGCAAGCAGTAGTAATACCCGGCGGTTCGTTAACGCAGATTTGGGCCATGGAACGCGAATACAGGCACGCACGGGCGCGTGGCTTCGTTGCGCCGATTCTCCGGGGCAAAGCTGGATGTGCGGTCCGATACAAAGGCATTTGCCTGCAGCAAGGACCCGTTGATTACGAAGGTGGAAATGGGTAGTTATTACGTAATAACGACGCTTTGCTTATGATGCAATGAATAACCATACATCTATTAAGCTTGGGTGAATCTTCGCTGACCGGAGATCCTAGGTTTGAGTCCAAGCGTTGTGGTAGATATTTCGACACCAACTATCGAATGTGGGAATGTTGATGTGATATTGTTGACATAATACATAGAGAAAGTAATACATGTATTCTTTGTCAACCACCTCATTTTGATTAAAAATGTACCAACCCCAGAAAAGTATTTAAACTCCGTTCAAAATTTCCTTTTGTGCTCTGCCTCTCGACCCTCCATCCATTGCTAGGAAGCTAGTCATCTCAATTTATGTTCAATTAACAAAAAATATATTTTATGGCTTTATAAACAAATTATTTTGTATATCATCAGATTGATGACGGAAAAGTCGTGAAAATTTGTAAACAAAATTAACCCAAGTCGACATCGATGACGTCTATTATTTCGTCCACTAGCTACATAAATTGAAGGATTGACGCTGACCACTGTCTGGGCGATACCAATTGCTCTGAGAGCCATTTCCGAGTTTGCTTTTTCAATTCCAGGCGGATGCGGAAGCAAATCCTACTAAACGGGCTACGTAGTGAGTTTGGTTCTTCCTTCTCCATCCGTATCACACGCTTTCTCCTTAACCGAGCTACGATCCGAATTATCCATTATCACATGGTTCATTCTCCAACCTTCGAGAAGCGGAGATTACAGATTCGGGATTCAACGGCTTTTGATACTCAGTAGTGGCCTGCGGCAGCAAATACGCAGCAATCGGGCGTATGCAAAATGGGATTCTTGAGCAGCAAAACTTCTGATTTCCATATTCTCGCAAGCAGCAGAGAAATAAATCATCCGCGTTCTAATTGCTCACCACTAGAAGGAATACGCTCTAAATTATGTAAGTTTCAATCAAGAGGAACGTCTCAAATTTTTATATGCCGAAGTATCTGTTCGAACTTATTTTTGTTTTTTGTTGCTAGGAACTCTCGTAATATGCTAATAGTCGACCTCTTAGAAACCAACCCTGGACTGAGCATACCCAAAAAGGGGTGGAGGGGAAGGGTCCCACTCTTACAGGCTCAACTTCCCCGCCTTGAGGAGCCACCGCCACCCCCGCCACCTCGGCCTGGGCGGGGCGGGCGGGGAGAAGACAGCCTGGCCTTCACGAACGTCCCGACCCCTAGGGTGTTGAAGCGTGAGACCTAAGTTGCAAGAGCGAATCAGTTATCAGTTGCGAATCACTTGTAGGCGGTCCTTGAGTTCAAGTGAACGGGAGCAGTGGGGGATGGCTTCACCACGCCTCCCGAGGTAAGCGACGCCATGATGGTTTTTTCTAAGTTGTCGAGCTGTAATACACGTTCAGCATATCTTCACCTTACGTTTTCCCTCACGCTCTTTCCAACTTGACGTATTGTCATCTTTTACCAATGTTTAAATGAACTTGTAATTTTCTGGAACATCCTAATTGGAATTGTCAAAAAACTGTATTGAGTCGTCTCTTTCCTCGCAAAAGGAGCACTGTTTATCAAACGACTATCACTATTTACAACGCAATGTGATTATGAAGGTCACTATCTATAATACACTAAAGATTTGTGTCAGTTTTTGACAATTTATAAGAAACCATTGGCACAACCCTGTGAATGTGCTACTGCTGGACACAAAATGATACCACAGGCCTGCATCAAACTACAATACTTCTCCCCATATGTAACATAAATTTTATACTGTTCTTTGAGAAAATAAATCTAAGTAAATTTTACAATTTAATTAGCAGAAACGATCCCATAAAACTACAAAAAAATTACACGTTTACACATATATTAGTAATTTAACTGATTTGTATATCAACGTTTAAGAGATAAAATTTGTTATCCTCTTAAATAATGTGGATAAGTGTTAATGCTGATTAGTGTAAGTAAATATCGTATCTTAATGTTAAGCATTAATAGCTCAGAAACTGCTTTAATTCTTTTTGATCGAAAGCTTTACTGAGAAAGACATAGTTAAAACATGTGTTCAATAGTAAATCTCATATAGCAAATATAAATGAAAAATTCGAAAGCATCAAGCGGAAAATGATCTTTTATCAAATTCTGCAGGTATTTCTCCAAACAAGATTCAGTAATTTTGTTCGACGCTCAGCACAATTCCTTACTTAATAAACATGATCCCTCTTAATGCAAGCCGTAGAGAGGGAAAGTTTCTCATTTAGACTTAATAGACGAAAATTAGCAGTTTGCATAAGTTTGTACCTCGCAGTTGTTCGAGCCATGGTAATAATAATACCAGTCTGACAAAACTGACAGCAACCCTTAGGGTTCTTGTTGGTCTGATTCAGAGGAGGAGACGCACGAGAAAATATCTTTTGTCTCAACACTGAATTCTGCTGAGAAACCAGAGAGGGGGAGGGGTTTGGTAAGTTCATGAACATTCTCAGCTTTCCGGCTAATAAGACATTATTAAATTTCAGAAATTGTTTGAGTGTATTTTTTAACAACTGGATCTTATTGTAGAGGAATTTAGTATTGTGGATTCTTAAGATAACTTTAATCACGAAAGTTTCTTTCGGCAGTAGGTACATTTAATTAAACGGCACTGTTGAATACATTGCAGTATTTAGGACGAAACATTGGTATAAAAGTTATGTGAAGAATGTATCTTGACATCTAGTCTCATTATAGACCACTATTATCTCTTTCACAATCAGTCAGCATTACAATAAATATATTGAAGCATGTTGAAAAATTAAATGCCACCAAAAGCATCTCCTTCGACCTGAGAAAATCTTAGACTAGCCCTGCATCATTAAGAATGCTACTGAACAATACCACAAAAAAGTAAAGCACACACTTCTCAAGAATATCAACACGGTATATGGTTCAATATTTTTAGAAAAACAGTATTCACGAATACTGTAATAACATTGTATAAGTATACTCGAATAGGCAATACATCAGATTTTTGCATTCCAATAATATCCAAAAATGCTGCCCCTTAAAACAATGTGTGAATAGCGTATATTTAAAGGCGCGACGTCTTTGCCTTTGAGACTTGCTGCCGTATGATGTAATGTAACCAGTGACGCGTTTTGATAAGTACAAGTATTTAGGCGGAACACGTAATGAGAATGGATGTAATAACACAATTAAATATTTGCATTTTTCACTCAAAACCGAGACTATTCACTGTTTGAGGATTTCCCCCTCCTCCCTGCTTGGATATCTACATAGACAACCCTTACATGGCTGGAGGCTCCTGAGTTTTCTTTGAATTCCTGCACGCTTTGAAAATTAGTATTATTCTAACGCACCAGTGCGAGAACTCTCGCATGCTATACCCCACCCTCTTCTTTATTTTTTCACATCCATATTAACCCCGCAGTGGTAACGTGACTTTTTGAAACAAAAGTGGTAACGTGGGGTGTCTCCAGACCCCACACTCTTTTCATGAAATGTGCTGAATTATTAAAAAATAAATTAATATAATATTCTTGTTCTATTATTTTGCGTGTAATTAAACAATTTACTAAGAATTTAGTAGCTAAACAACTCTGAGAATTCATCAGGAAAGCATCTAATAATTGGAGTTAATTTTTCTACCGGTCTGCGCGTGTTATCACATACAAGCCCATGTTTCGTAGCAGAAATTGAAATCTTTTCAAATTCAAAGTACACTGGAAAATTTCAATACTCATATTATCCACATTCCACAATTCAGCAAGATTTTGGTGATTTTACAGACTCAGCCAAAATACGTAGCACAATTACTGTCATCATTTCCTCTTTGTCAGTCTTAAACGTGCTGCGATCATTTTTATTCCTCTCTAAATCCATTTCATTTTTGATGTTGGTGGATTCTGTAATTCTCTCAATCATATCCAAATCAATAAACAAGGAAAACATTATCCTGGTATTTTTTATTTGCGTGGAGACTGCTTTTTCCAGGGCTGTGAGTAACGATATTCTGTTCCCGCATTCAGCAAAAGTTGGGACATTCATCCACTTTTTTCTTAATATATAAAGTGACATAAAATGTTCGTAGTACTTCAGTATTAATTTTGCAGGGGAATCCTAACGTTAAAATACAGCATGCAATACGTTCCCAAACTAATAGAATGTACGAGACTGAAGACACCTTTGATAACGTAGAAGGTAACGCGGGGCTCTCTGGACACCCCAAACAAAACAATAGCTTGCTACACGGATAAAACTCATTCAAATGGCAAACTGAGAGCACATTAAATATCATGATACAAAAAGAGAAAGGTACTAAAGGAATGGTCAGGGTAGCCAACATGGGAAATACAATAAGCGGGAAGAAAGGACCGTGGGGGTCCCATAGACCCCCGCGTTACCACTCCCGGGTTAAGCCTGTAATATATATATATATATTTTTCCTCAAGATCCTCGAATCGTCCGTCACGTGTTTTATATTCCACCTTGTAATTGATAACAATATGATACACCCTTGTCAATACAAACTATTCTTATTTAACTTTATTATCGAGCGAAGAGGTACACCCGTGTAATTCAATCGCATTGAATATCTAGTAATTAGTAATTTGACATAAGAGTTGCAGATTCTACAGGCTCTGAACAGGTGGGGTAGAATCGAGAAGCGTCTAACTAGCAAAAATGTGATAGAATGGTCAATAAGATGTCAAAATTTTAGTTTTTAAGGCCCTAGAACGTTTCGTTTAGGAAGTATTTAACGATAGATTAAAAAATTCTGACGTGCGTTGTGGGTTGCATAGTATATGAATATTTAGAGGCATTTTTAAACAAATCCTTCATATTTTAAAAATTAACATGCAATTCGTCGTGTCTCCGTGAAATTCCCTTTCTTTACAGACCTCATTTATAAAGATTGGTTGCGTGTGAGGGCTGCAAAGGGAAGGTATACTACTTAAATAGTATCGGAGATGATAGATTTCTTCTGTTCCAGTCGCTCCTTTTACTGCGCTCCAATATCTCCTCTTTCACATTGGTATTTGTTATAAGGGTTACTCAGGAATTTGTTTTGGACACCCGTAATCGATACTTTTGCCAGGCATGTACGTAAGAAGACTTCTCTTGTACAACCATTAACCTAGCTTTCTAAAATGAGGTAAAATAAACCATTAACAGCTATTAAAAAAATATTTCAGACGTTTACATTCTCCTTAAGTTGTTCTTTGTTAGCAAGCAAGTTTTAGGACTCAGTAAAAGTTTAAAAAATGTTTTATTTTAAACTTTCAACTAAGTTTATTTCAGGGACATTTTTTTTTGTTTTTTTTTCTAATAATTCCTCAATAAGTCAGTGTCTTTCGGAATCATTGTTAAATAATACAATTATAATAGTCTAAATATTAAATTGACATTTATTCTGTTGTAGGTGCGTATTATAATCATAGTATACTTTTATGTAAAGTGAAATTAAAGACATTAAACTACAATTAATATTTATTAACATGTTTCGGAAAATTATGTAAAATTTCAAGTATTACATATGTTATGACATGCTCATACGTTTGCTCTTTGTAAAATTCTTGTATTAGGCTTGTATTATTATTGTATGATATTATGTATGATATTAGGTATTATTGTATTATTGTAGTATTATTGTATGATATTAGGCTTCTTTTTAAAAGTATTTTACCTTGGCATGTCTTGATTAGTTAAATTGGGTTTAAAGGTGTTCCCTTATTAATGCCTTGCTCGCCTAACGATAATTTCTTTGCTAACATTTACACAATATCTTCAAAATCACATACAGTAAAATAACAATGTAAAGTTTTAGTAAATATGTAATTATAGCAAGATCGTGCCCTAATAAGTTATTCCTAGATAATTAATTCGCCACCATACGCATTAGCAGTGCTTAACGCATGACCACGAATGCAGAATATTCCAATTACCAGTTTTGTTGTGATGTTTCTGGATAGCAGTTATGTGCGGCAAAACAGGAACATCACGTAAAATAATAAGAATAAGTAGAAGCTTGAATTAGCATAAACAAAAAGTGAACGAAGGTGTTGTCACGCTCTCCGCTCATTATTTTTAATGTTTACACTTTAAGTTTTTAATTTGTCCTTACAGCTTATAACTTCGTGAATACACACTTTTTTAACCCTTTTCTGATATTTTAAGGACGATACATTTTAAACTTAATTTACAGAGTAAACCGGTCGAAGACTGGCACCAGTTTATCTGATCTTGAATTCGCTATCTACCCTGTAAGGGAGATTAACCATAGCACGAAATGGAGGTTAGGTTCTTCTAAATTATTTATCAACAGCTTTTATTTTTTTATTTTGTTGCCTGCCTGCCCTCGTGCCCTGGCGCCGTTGTGTCAAGTGAGAAGGCCACGCCAGCAGTATTTCAATTTTCAATATCATTTTAATAACGCAATGGCCGCTTGGTGATGGGAACCGGTTCTGCTAGTTGGACCTTCTCAACGGTTCCACACATGGAGAACGAAAGCGAAAGACGTGCATGCCGATCGCATTTGGGGAACTTCTGCACTTAATAACCGTCTCTTTTGTTTACCCTTTGTTGTTTATGCAATGCTCGCAAAGAGCTCTGGGAAAGAAAAGATGATGGTGCAGAAAACATTTAGAGAAAACGTTTCGGTTTAAAACAACATAACTTAAAACTTATAACTCAGTGTAGAAGCGCTTTAAACTGTTTCAAAAATATTTTTGTATGTTGAAAATTTCTGCTATGCAAATTCTTAATAAAAAATTTTAAACATTCAGTTGTCAGAATTTTCATCCTTAAACGTAGTACATGCGTAGTAACATCTGCGCATATTTTCTTGAGTTCCAGAATCCCTTCCCAACATTTTAATTATAAATACTTGAGAGATAAATAAAAGGTTAAAAATATAATCAACAAAAAATTAAATAAGATAAATAAAAATTAAACAAGTTGAAAAAAAAACACATTATGTTTTGATCACGTTCTATTAACAAATTTTTCATTTAGCGTTTGAAAATATTGAAAATATATTATTTTTCAAAGCATATAACCCATTGACAGACGTACTTAAAAATTGCATGTTCCTCACATAATTAGATCTAAAATTGTCAATCTTATGAATCTGAGGTTTTACATTATGTGGGAGAGGAAAAAATTTAGATACATGCAATAGTTCACCACTGTTAGTGACTTGAAGCACCCCAAAAACGTGTTTTTCAAATTGTTTTCATGGATCTGCCTAAAAAATGTCAATCCATTTGCCACATCTAGAGGTACCAAATAAGCTGTTTATCATCTCTCTAGGTGCCATAAGTCTTACTGCCATACTTAATAAACACAAAACCTCGACGGGTCCGCGAACAAATTATCAGCTCCCCATCAGGAGACTGAGACTCATTGAATGACACGTCATTTGTCTAGATTGGTTGACGGGAAGGGGTCTAATTGAGAGTGACGGACGGACGCACTCAAACACGGACGGACATAAGTTACCCGAATGCGGTATAAGTATGCAAAAATATATTATTTATATATAAATAAAATACATTATTTTGGCGTCACTTTAAGAAGTAACCCTCTTGGATTGTCAACATATGTCGTTGGGTTTTTAGACATAAATGTAGAACATAAAAATATAAACTAGTGGTGCTTTCTCGTATTCGTTTTCTATTTCCTGTGGTCTGGGCTTACTATTTGGACTATACTCATGCCAGCCGGTGTTTATCGCCACCCAAAGTACTTTTTTTTGACTTTTCTTGTTTGTTCGGTGGTGTAGTAGAACGGAAATATTATTTTAAGAATATTAAATAACAGCAAAACCTCGTCCTAAATAGCAATTTTCTTTGAATACTATTGGCGTAGTTTTAAGAAAATGGCGTTTACGCGCTACTGTAAATGCGAAAATTGAAGCTCATAGGCATCTTTTGTGATTTCGAAAAATTTCAATAGAAGTCATTTAAAGAATCTTAATACAAAAACAATAGTGTTTGCAAATTGATAGTGTAAGAGATGCATATTAATAGTGTAAGAGATCTTTCAAAAAAATTACATTTGTGTAATTTTTGCAAAAACGAAAAAATATCCCAAATTGAACTTTACATAATGGAATAGAATGCAATTAGCACTATCCATTCCAAAAGTTTGAAGAAAAAAATTTAGAGCCATTTGTGAGAAAATGGCGTTTGAGCGTTTGTGAAAATGCAGAATTTTGAGCTAAATTTCACAGAACACAATTGAGTTCTCGAGAAACTTTACTTGACATTATTTAAAGCACATGTACTCGTAAATATAATAATGTGAACAAATCACCACTAATCTAGATATTGCCGACGTGGGTGACAAGTGAAAAACATCGTTTTTGTAAAATTTGAAAAAAACAAAAGAATAGAGCAAAATGACGTTAATGTCATCTCATAGAGTACATTAGGCATTATCCTTTCCAAAAGTTTAAAGAAAAAATTTGGAACCGTTTTTGAGAAAATCTTGTTTTCGTATTTTTTTTAAAAAGCAAATACTGCACGCAATATTACGCGAAAACTACTAGTTTTTTTAAAAAAAAATATGCATGACAATGAAATAATTCAATTTGGAGAACAAATTTTATTTGAAGGAAAAATTTATATCTCCAAATTTTGTAGTGGTAGGATGACGCCGAGAAAAATTGAAACTTTTGCAATTTTCGAAAATTGAGTTTTATCCGTGAAAAACGGATCATGCAGCTTTCATAAGTGTATTTTACTATATTCTCACAAGAAATTTAAAGAAAAAAATTGGGGCAGTTTTTGAGAAAATTTTGAAAACGTCCGGGGAGCTTCATGTAAAGTACCCTAAAAATTAATGAATGTTTTTAAAAATCGCAGAGCTTCGACTCAAGCCAGATAGATAGGGGTTTCTTCAATTTGGAAAAAAAATCGTACATATAGTTTAGGCGCTAATGTTGTTCACATACGCTGGACAGACAGACGTATGGCGGACGTTTTGCTTTCAATTGTTTTTTCGTTATCAAGGAAGTGTTAACCAGGACGAATAATTTGTGACTTGATAAATGAGATTAAATAGAACAATATATAGGTAGAGAACGGCGTTTAGAAGCTTAGAAAGTAATTAAATCTATTAAAACGAAGGAAAAAAAAAATATGGCATTACCAAACATCAGCATAAATATATGGAAGGAGTATTTCGGAAGACTACTTTTAGAAAACGGAAACTTCTAGTCAAACGAAGGAAGTTAAATTTGAGAAAAGGGTGAATCAGACAATTAAAGATCTAGAAAAAGCGCTTAAGACTATGAAATCTACTGAATCTTCTGGCCCGCGAGATATACCGGCAGAACTACTGAATGACAATCCCACCAAATATTCAAATACATGTGGAAGACGTCTCAGGAAAGGTGAACTTCTTATCCGGCACCGATCCATGAGAAAGGATCTAGAGGAAATAAAACAAATTAGAGAGGAATAGAATTTATTGGTTCTATAGGTAGGATGTATAGCGAAATACATACGAAATAAAATAGAAGAGACAAAAGGAAAAATCGGAGAACAATACGGTTTTACTGCCGGTAGATTGGTCATAAACATATACATTAAAACAACTTATAGAAAAGAGAACAAGGAGGGGTGGGGAAGTTCATCTGGGTTTCGGTGATCTTCAGAAAGCGTTTGGCAATGTACGAGTTGTTAGAGTATGGGAAGAAATGGATAGAAATCAGTGAGAACTTCGTTGGATCCATATAGAATCTATATGAGAACTACACGTCTCAGATCAAGATCTACAGCAGGTTCTCGGATCCATTCCCATTCAGTAAACGTCTTCGTCAGAGTTGCTGTTTTTCACTAATGCTGTTTAAAATATATCAAATTTACAGCATTGAAGAATAATGGGAATGACGATCGCTGAGGACAATATTATATACATTATATTTTGCCAATGATCAGGTAGTCATTGCAGAAGACGCTTTCGATTTGAATTATCTTATTCTGAAAAATGGAGAAAAAATGAAAGAAGTAAACAAATATAAATAACTGGGTGTACTTTTTAAGAAAAAGGGAAATAGCCAAGCAGAAATTGAGAGACGAATAAGATTGGGGAGAAACGTTTCACGAAGAATAAACTCTGTCTTATGGAACAAAACCATCATTAATATTACTAAAAGATGTCTTTACTCCACACCAGTGAAGAGTGTTACAACGTACGGTTAAGAAGTTTTGGAGGTTAAAAAAGAACAAGAGGGAAGCTTCTCGCCCTCGAAATGGACTACTGATGTAGACATTGATGTTGCAGCAGACGTGACAGGATAAGGAACTATGAATATGGATATAAAGAAAACTATCCTTGACAAAAAGCAAATCGTTTTGTATGGTCATATTATGTGCATGAGAGACGAAAGAAGGCCAAAACGAATCCTGCAATGGATGGCGACAGAAATACTGAAGAAAGGAAGACCCAGACTTGCAAGGCAACATGGAGTACAAGAGGCTACGACGGCATGGGAAATGCAAGATGATCTGTCGTCAATAGAAAGGCGTGGAGACTGAGAGCGGAGAAATGGAGACAACTATAGAGCAACTTCATATTATACAGGGTGTCCCACCAACTATGGACTACCCCCATAACTTCTAAACGGTTCAGGATATCAAAATGCAATTTTCGATTAACAATGCGGAATCGGGGGGCAAGTAACATGCCGCAGAGAAATTGTCTATAATATTTATAGTTTTCGAGAAATTGAATCATCTTTAACCCTTTGCGGTCCTCTGTCCCGTGTGGCGGGACACAGCGTTTTCCTCGTTGCAGACCCTTTAAATCCCCAGGTACCTGGTTGTACCGATCCGGCGTGCCGCGGCGTTAGAAACTGTACTCGGGTTTCAAATTATTTTTCGTATTATTACAAACAAAACATTTTAATTTATTTGCCTAATTCATAATACAAAATTTTGTAACTTAATGTTTGGTGCGGATAGCTTCACCTTCTTACCAATAACGCCTGTACTTTGCATTGTATGAACGTTGTCCAAGTTATGATTACTGTCATTTTCTTCACACTCCTCGGAATATCTCGAGAAAATGTTTTACAATTCTTACTTTCCTGAAGATTGTTAACTCTCAGAATTGTTTACTGATTCAAGCTTCGACAATCTCGAACACTTACTTCTCGATGTCACCATAAGTTCAACTGCAAACTCGTTCGCAAACTGATTTTAAACAACATAAAATGGGCAAAGTCTGGCTACAATGAAGGAAAATACTACCTAATCTCTTCTGAAGATAATTAGTTGTACAGGAAACCGGTGCCATTTACGTGAAGGAAATAATACAGAGTTAGATATAGGTCCCGCCCCACGGGACAAAGGACCAGAACCAGGGAAAAGGAAAGTCCCGTGACGCGGGACATCGGACCGTCAGACGAAGAAGACGGAAAAGTGAAAGGACCGCAAAGGGTTAATTTTTAAATGGAACTATATTTTTTTTCAGCGGCAATCGATAGATCATGAAAAGAGGAATAAAATAATGTATCATATGCTAGTATTTTGATAGTTATTTGAGTATAAAATTAGATTTTCTGATATGTGATTTTGAATTAAACGGACAATATTTCGTGAAGCAGCCCTTGCAACTCTTGCCTTCGGGAAACGTGGCCTTCGCGGCGTCAAGACTTGCGTGGAGAGAGGAGTCTGAGAGGGATGCCAATGAGGGATAAGAGGCCTATCTAAAGCAATTCAGGGTCCTGTCACAAAGATCACATTAAGAAATACTAATTTTAACGATCAGAATAAGAGATTTTTCTTCATTGATTTATCTGCATTTAACTTGTCTTCTTTAATAATAAATATCATTTTCAAACGTGACAAGAATCCAACCATCGTTTCTTTGTTGGTAAATTTAATTTTTAATTAATTCGTCCACTGCGCAACCGTACCACTACAACTGTTCATAAATGGAAAAGAAAACAGTACACTTCCGTCTTCTGCCGTGGATTTTCAAGTTTGTGGCAGCAGGTGGCGTAATGAAGTGAGAAACTCTCCAATCAGAATTAGCAGTTGTGACTGCAGATGTGCATTTGTGTTAAAGTTTATTAAGTTTACACTGATAGACTGTCAAGAGTATTTCAAAACTTGTATTGTTATGTTCTTTTTGTACGCGTTTGAATAAGAAGTTTATTAACAGTAAATAATAATAGGAAATGTCTACCTATCTATTATTTATTGAATTAATCGAGATATTACAATAAAAATCTTTAATCATTCATTCCCTTTCCATGTTTTAAAATGAAAGCTTGTTTCCTTCAAAACACACTGAGCTCGATTCTTGTAAATTTGAAAAGGACCTTTATTATTATCGTCCTTCCACTACTAATTATTTTTATTTTGTTCTTTTTGATTATCGTTGCTTTGGAATTTCAGTAAAAGAAAAGTTCAATTCAGATGAACAAATGGCAAAAATCTCTCATTCTGATCGTTAATATTGATGTTTGTTCATATGATCTTCATGACGAGACCATGAATTGCTGTAGTTACGCCTCCATCCCTCACGGTCGCCCCTCTCACACACCTTGTCTCCACGAAACTGTCTCGACGCCGCGAAGGCCAAAAATATTATAGACAATTTGTCCTCGGCATGTTACTTGCCCCATGATTCCGCATTGTTAATCGAAAACTGCATTTCAATATCCTGAATATTTTAGAAGTTATGGGGGTGGTCCATAGTTGGTGGGACACCTGTATATTATTCTGAAAATCCATTTCTGAAATACCTCCGGATGGGCCGAGGAAAGCCGGGGAGAGCGAGTAAGGAAGTGTACTTGAGCTATCAATAATAAATAAAATTTTTATAGAAACACATCGCTCCTGATTCCAATAAAATATTTTTATTATTATTTTATTATACATTATTGTATTTATTATTTTATTATAAAGATAATTTTATTTCCAAAGGCGGAAATAGATATATCGTTTCCACTCTTGTTAAATAGAGAATTTAAATCATCCCAATATTAAATGAAGTCGTCCCTTAATGGAAGCAAATATTTGAGGAATCATTAGAATTTAACCAGACATTTTATTCGGGTTTGAAAATAAACATTCTTTAACCCTCTCCGCCAACGAAGAGTATCTTCATTACTGTTTCATAAACGAGAACGTGGTGCGAAGCGGATAAAAAAAGAACGTAGAGATGTAAAACACAGAAAGAGAGTGATCAGGAAGTTAAATATAGAAGAGTGGAGAAAAACCACAGTATTTAAATTATAGAAAAAAAGGAGCGAGTCAAAGCGCATCTCCAAATGACTTCCTCTAATTAAGGAAAGTAAGCTACACAAATTCTTCGCGCTTTTCTGCTACAGTAAGCAACTATCTGTAGATACGAGCTGCCAAGCGAAGAGGAGGCAATTTGGCAATGTTTATCGTCGGACGAGTCTGAACAACATCTATAGCATATTTGAAGCATATTTGAACAATATTAGTACAGCGGTGAAAATTGAATATGAATCTTGTTTACATATTTAAGAAAAAACGGTCGCAAATTGCGGTTTAGTGGACGAATGTTGAATTTTTGGTTACAAGGAAATGCATTCTGTTTAGAAAAGTGATCAACAGGCTGAGGATGGTAATAATATACCAACTATTCATTCAAATATTATGGGACAATTTGAATAATTTAGGGTATTAAGGGTTGTATGACATTAAGTTTCTGTGGAGAAGGAGAAAAATAAATAATATTTCACATAGAAAACATTTCCCCTTAAAAATATTATTAGCTGTCGAATAGGCACGTTTCAAAGATGTATCCTCATTTTCAGTCTTCTTCATAATTTGATCACCGAGTTAGTTACGTAGGTAAGCACTCCTAAAATGAGGAAAAATCATCTAAACATGTTTGTTCAAATGTATACAGTAATTGTAAATAAATACTGTTTTCTCAAAGATTATTTTTATTCTTTAATGGAACACCACAATATTTCTCCAATACCATCGATTTTATTCAGTATTTGTGCAATCAATCAAAGGCATTATGTATATTTCGCAGTCAAACAGACGGGCAGTCGGACAGACGGACAGTCGGGGAGATGTAAAGACGTGCAGACAGAGGCAGAGAGCGATACAAGCAGGCAGGTAGTGACAGACGGAGAATCAGGCAGGCGCATAGGTAAGTAGGCAGGAAGGTAGGCAGGCAGGCAGGCAGGCAGGCAAGTAGGATGGAAGGTAGGCAGGCAGGCAAGTAGGCAGGCAGGCAGCTAGGCAGGTAGGTAGGAAGCAGGCAAGCAGGCAGGCAGATATAGGCAGGCAGGTAGGTAGGAAGCAGGTAGGCAGGCAGGGAGGCATGTAGGCAGGCAGATAGACAGCAGAGGCAGGCAGGTAGGCAGGCAGATAGACAGACAGCAGAGGCAAGCAGGCAGTGAGGCAAGCAGGTTGACAGGCAGGCAGGTTGGAAGATGGATGAACGGACAAAGGAGGTAAAAACTGGAGAAAATAGACCTCAAAGGTTTCTTTGCCAGGTGAACAATCTTTCGGATTACTGTATTGTACGTTTTGCAGAGGTGAAAGGTCTGATTACAGAGGCTACAGAGGTAGTTATTGTTCTACCTCTCAATGTGTCAAAAGAAATTTCGCAACGTTTCTGCCTCCCACAAGAACATCTTACTTGAGTATCTCCTTTTTCGTTAGAGACTCGAAGAGGAAGATGCTACTTAAGACGAAGTATTTGCTCAACCACCCAGTCGCCTGCTAGCTTCCGGTGATGATGGCAATGCTTTTCGCTTTGTCTTGTACTCTTGTTTCATTTTCAAACAGAAGGCGAAAAAATTGGAAAGATAATGATTCAATTTTCCTAATGGGCTATTGAAACCGGAAACTTGCCGCTGCTATGGAAGACACAGTTTTTATTAGAGATCGTGCTGATACATCACGAACAAAAAGTGAGCAGTATGTGTGTACCTTTTACTAGAAAAAGTAACAACTGGTTTTCTCGAGAACACAGAACAATCTTCTTTAAAGGTTGGTACAATCTTTCGTTGCTCATCTTAAAATGAAACCTTTACTTGGCGGAAGGAAAGAAAAAAGCTTCAAATAAAACGTGACAACGCACTGACTTTCATCGTAAATTTGTTTTTCTCTCTCTGCAGAATGATTTTGCTGTATTCTCGACTACTCGAAATTATTTAACAAGGTAATTTTATATGTGCAAAAATGTACTTTTAAATTACTGCAAATATCCTACTCTGTAAATTAGGGAAAATATTCATATGAATGTAACATATCCATATAGGCTAAATAACAAATTAGAAAAGAGAAAATTAGAAAATGATACAAGGAGAAAAGAGAATCTGCTCATTTTTTTGTATCAAATAAAAATGTAAAGATTAAGTGATTGGTTTTGAAAAGTGTGCAATGAAGTGATAATTTAAGCATTCTGTAAGATAGAGAGTAATGAAAAGAAAATAGATTAGTTCTCAAATGAACGGATCAAAAATTATGTAACAAGGATAAATTGCAGGGAAACGTACTAGAATGGGGGATAAAATATCAGAAAAACAATAAATGAGGTGAACTGGAGGCAGGGCGATGAATTCAGTAAAAGGATTAATGTAATGAATTTATAAGACGTGACGTAAAACAGATTTTTTCTTTTATACCAAATTTACTTATTTTATATATCAGGTACTTACTTTCTATGACTGAGGTCACAAAGTCATTTTGAATAGTTTAGACATTAAAATATATTTTGGTTTTTAATAAAAACATGTATGTTGTGCACGTCATACATAAAGACAACAAATGAGTAAATTCGTGAGTATGACTGATTTTATAGTGTCGAGGATATTAACTCTTCGTCTGAGTCGTATTGGCTCTGAAGCCAAAAATCCTTAGGATATATACGATATCGAAACAAAATAAAAAGAATCCTCACTAAATGTCATTGGCAAAAATGGCATCACATCAAACATCCACGGTGAGAACGCACTGAACTCCTTAGGGCACAGCCACAGCGTTCGTCCTTTTGCCACAAACGCCTATACTTTGCTTTCGTTAATGCACCTCCAACTCTTCTTCTCCTTCTGTCTTGGATCTTCCTCCGACTGAGCTGCTCGCCCGGAAGGCGTCTTCATGACGTCACCAGCCTCCGAGCGCCACCGACTCAAAGCGCGGCCTCCGCCGAACAGGTTCTCTGGCAGAGCGCGACTCTTTTGTTTGTAACGACTTCCCCCTCCCTTCTCCCTCCCCAACCGCTCCGCGAGCATCTCCATATAGCGAAAGAGCCCTCACAAGCGTTATGTTTTCAATTCGAAATTACAGCTGCAGCCGGCCCGGGCGCGAGGTTGCGCCGGTCTCTCCACAGAAAGAAACAAGACAACAACAACAACAAAAAAAGCACACCGCGCTGCGAACCACGGGGAAAGAAACGCTCTGACGTAATTGTGTGTGATGATTCGACCGTACGGAGGCGCAAGCTTCCCGAAATGATAGCGTTGCACGCCCTAATTTGAAGACGAATCGCACCAATGGCGACTGCGTAAATTATTGTGAATACGGCGGAATAACGTGTTAAAGCAAGACAGCGCCGCTTGGGTGCTGCAGCGGTCAACAATGCAGAACAAGTGAAGTGCGGCACCGCCAAGGCCATCTACAGACGTTTGGTCACATTGTTACGAGGCGGCGGGGCGAGTGTAGCACTGCTACGGGTTGTTTCGTTCTTCACGTTTACTTCTTTCTTTTTTAAATTTTTTTTTCTTCTTTTTTTTCGCCTCTCCCGCAAATGCGATGACGTTTATTTATTTCCCAACTGTTGCTGCGGGTGCGAAGGCCTCTGTGCTAATTGTGCATGTAAGGCGGCTGACGCCGTCGCTGGACGAAACAATGGCGCCTGTGGGCGACGCCCGGCGTCGCGGCGGCGGAGGCCGTTGGAGTAAGTGGCGCGGCGCGAGTTATCCCTGCGAGATGCTTGCCCGGTGCCCGCCGGCCGGCCCGCCCGCCGACGGCGGCGGCGGCGGCGCCCGGCGGGGCGCGGCCCTGTTGCTGCCGCTGCTACTAAATTTGAGCGTGGCCACTGGGGCGGCGTAAATGCGGGACAATGGGCGACGGTGGATGGAAAAAGTGGGCGGGGGCGGCCACTGGGAGGCTGTTTCCACTTTGTTCTTTGGCGGGATTCTGTGTAAAAGGACCAAACTAACATGCTCCTGTTTTTTGTTCGTGTTTGTCGTTTATTTAAAATTCCTTAGTGTGCGAAATAAATTGTTATATTAGCATGAAATTGGCAAGTATATTTCTAATGAACTACAATTGATGAAGAGGTCGGGGATCGTATCAATAAAACTTATTTGAAACACCCATAATGAAGATCGTACAATTTCCCTCCAAAATTCGCCTAATGATCCCAATGCTGCGGATTCGTGGAATTATTATGTGTATAACAAGTGGTAGAAAGATGGCACACACTGAGAAACCTCCAAATTTGTTAGATTTGTCAAACTAGTAAGTGTAGTACTAACTAAAAAGTATATCAAGAGATATGGCTATATTCTTGACATCGGAACCCGAGGTCCGGTGCACGTTTACTTGCAGGGTTTTGTAGTATTTTTCTCAGAACGACAGACACCGGAAGAATCTCTGAGCTCCCCTGATGTGTGCTAGTGTAGTGTATTTATAGGTATGTCGCGAGTCTTTATCAGTGTAAGATAAGAGGAAGGGACACGGATGAAGAAGAAAAGATCGTGCGAGTTACTTAAGGAACTGCTCCAGTATACACCTGGTATTGATCGCCGAAACCAAAGAAACCATTGCTGATCAGAGCAGCCGAGAGCTAGAATTTTTCTCCGGACAGCGGATGAATTCGACACAGCTGTTAAAAGTAGTGTGGGAAAACAGACGATAACGGGACACAAACCATTCGACCTTCCAAATACTGCAGATACAATGTTGTTACCTCTGAGCAACCGCATTCGGTTTTAATTACGAAATTAGTGTGGCCGTGCAAATGTGTAGTATATTAAATATTTACAGGAAACATCTATCATGCAAAAATATAAAGAAGCTGCTAAGCTAATGTTCCTTACTGACTTTCGTTTGACTTTGAGTGAGATCTTTTATTATAACAATTTATTCGAGTTAAAAGTATACGTTTATAAAAGATTTCATCTACCAGTGAATCAACACCAGTTTATGAAATAATTATCCCTTTGTTGACATAACAGACCGCAGACCTCTCGGTCTCACTTTCGTGAATCTCCTCCCGAGACACCTGAGCGCCGGGCAGCCTTAGGACTTGCGGTTCCGGCGAGTGGGAGGGGAATGGGCGGGGAGCATGGGATAGAGCGAAGAGGAGAGGGACATGGGTGGTTGAAATAAACAGAGAAAACGGGATGAGAATGAAGGGGAGATGGATGGCAAGGAGGTTGCGGAAAGGTGGCAGGGAAAGATCAACAAAGTGAGGGAGTCGGCGAGGAATAGAAAACGGAAAGATAAAACCGAACACGACGAAAACCAGTAAGAAGAAGAGGATATGATGACCGATAGAAAGAACCGGGATGAGCAGAGTCGGAAGAGCTGAAGATTCTTGCAAGACAGAAGAGTGGATGAGAGATGTTAGAGAGAGAGAGAGGCAATACTTGAAGGCGCGGAGAACAGGATAAAACGGCGGAGGAAAATTCACGGGAAGAATGAGGCGGAGAGGAATAGTGAATGGTGACGGGCAGAATGAGATGGTGATAGATGGCAAGGGACTAAGGGAAGAGATAATAGATAAGGATGTGGTTAAGTGCGGGAGAGAAGCGGAGTGGAGGTGACGGGGAACAAAAAACGGAGTGGTGTGGCGCGAGGTAGGGCAGAATTGATCTAAGTGGGAACCAAACGACCTGTGAGTGACGAGGTAGGATGGAGCGGAGTTAGATGAGGGTACGTGAGGTAGAATGGAATCACGCGTTGAGAAGCAAGATAGGTTAGGTGGCGCGGGGCGAAGCTGGACGTTATCATGCGAGTCAGGGCGAGAGGGGGCGAGGTGGAGCGGATCGAGGCAGAAATGTAGGAAGGAGCGAAGTTGATTTATTGATATGCTGGTTTTCGAGCACGTCAACTGCTCTGGTCATAAGTCCCGTCAGTTTAGTTAACGTTTTTATCCCGGGATATAGTCATGATTACTTTACTGTTGCATGGCGGGATATGACGCGGAACTACACTCCGACATACGGGGTATTTCTCCTTCCAGGATTGTCCCCTCAGCGGGGTGCCGCCTCACCAAGCTCTAATCCCCTTACAGGTCTCCTGACGTGTGTTAATGTAGTGGATAAAAGTGTTTGTAAGGGAGAGGATAGGACAAAGGAAGAGGAAGAAAAGATCGCGCGCGGTCCTTGGCCCATTTGTAGGAGTACTGCTCCGGTATTCCGTCAGAGCAGCCGGTCGCTAGAATTATCCTTCAGAGAGTGGCTAAATTCGATCTAGCTAACTGGCTAGTGTAGCTAGCTGTCTTTTTAGAGAGTCTTGAAAATCCAACATCGTCGGGATTCCAAAACCTAGGGCGTCCAGTTTGGAGTTGCTGCAAAGTCAGCGGTAATCCTGTCTCTGAGCCCTAGCCAGTCGCATTCATCCGGTGATGAAGTTGAGCAGGATTGAGTGCTTCGGATGGGGTGAGGTGAATAGAAACAGGATCGAAGGTGGCAGAGCCGCATGAGGCGAGGAGACGTAAGCAGATTGGTTATTTTGCGATTCTGAAGGCGTTAACATATCGTTATTGGCGCCGTAAGTGTAGTGCATTATATTTATTAAGGTGATGGAGTTGCTTCACCGCTTGAACGTAAAGTCACGTCTATTTGTGGGATCTCCCTCGTCCAGGTAACTTGTCCAACTGTGTTCCAGATGGGGTGAGCTGTGGGCATTTGTGGAAGCGTATTGCATTTGAGTGTGATTGTGAGTAAAGAGGGAGGAGACGATGAGACGAAGGGGAGCTCTGACGCGGTTCCGTGGCGGTTTTTGTTACGCTACTGCTCCAGCATTCGCACGGAATTTATTGGAAAACAGACAGAAAACTATCGATTAGAGCTAGCAACCGCTAGGAATCTTTTCCAGACACTGTTTGAATTCGACCTTTGTAGCAAGAATGTAGCAAGTGTGAAAAATCTTTCGAGATCGAGACTCTCCAGAGTCGATCAGAGGCGATCGGTCACAGACACTGCAACATCAACAGTTTTGCCCCAAGTGATTTCAGCCGGTACGCAGTACGGAGTTGTGTTGGACGAGGCAGGGCGCGACGGGTAGAGGTGGCAGGGCGGAACTGGGCAGTCGAGCAAGGCGGGTTAAGGCAGGGGCGGACCCATCCGATCATTTGGGGGGGGGGTAACAGACGTTTTGTTACATAATAACCATATTTGTTATTATATATTATATTGTTTTTGTAGCGTATGTATAGTACTATACAATATTGTATAAATAATAACATAATTCTAACATAAATATTTAAATTAATTTTGCCAAATAAAGGAAGGTAACAAGCGAAAACATTAGGCCTTTTGGGGGGCACCTTGAGCCCCCTCCCTCTGGATCCACTACAGGGTAGAGGCCTATCGTGGCGAGGCGGAACGCACCTGCGCGACCGGTAGAAGTGACGGCGCTGAGCTCGGATGTCGCCGCTTCCGGACGGCGGTAGTCCGGCCAGGGAGCGGGAGGGGCGGGGGCGGGGGCGGAAAGGGCGATTAGGCGGCGGTAAACGCCGTTCCCACGGGCGGCCGCTTTCGTAATGGAGTGGCCTCTTCCTGCAAAAGCCCCGCAAACGCCCTTCTGCGCCCGCCGCTGCCTCCGCCCCGCCCTATGGGTGCGCGGTTTCACCCGCCGCCGGCGAGGCGCGACGGGGAGGCAGGAAGGCGGGGCGGTGGGGAGGAGCAACAGGGCTGGAGCAGCGGGGCAGGGCAGCGGGGCAGGGCAGCGGGGCAGGGCAGCGGGGCAGGGCAGCGGGGCAGGGCAGCGGGGCGCAGCGGGGCGGGGCGGGGCAGCGGGGCGGGGCGGGGCAGCGGGGCGGGGGCGGGGCAGCGGGGCGGGGCGGGGCAGCGGGGCGGGGCGGGGGCAGCGGGGCGGGGCAGGGCAGCGGGGCGGCGGGCTGGGGTGGCGGGGCGGCGGTGGGGTGGCGGGGCGGCGGTGGGGTGGCGGGCGGCGGTGGGGTGGCGGGGCGGAGGGGATGCAGCAAAAGCACCGTCTTCCCGGAACCACCTTGTCCTACGGAAGGCAGGGTCGCTTCCGGTGCTTTCTTTCTCGATTTTTAAACTTTCTATTTTATTAATCGTTATTGACGTAAGAATGTTAATAACATCTTAAATCTCCTGTTTGGTTTTCGTAGTACTTCCTTTGAAAAATTCATGATTCAAAGAAAAATTAATTCAGCTACGTAAGCCCGAGAAACTGTAATCCAGGTCATCATCCAAAAGTATTGAAAGGAAAAAAGCAGAGCACTGATGTTTTCTCAGAAAAAAGTCCACTTCTGGCATTGCACGGTAACTTCGGTCCAATCGAAATAGATAGTATCACAGTGTTTTCTGAGGCGAAGTGGCTGTAACGCAAGACTTCTGATACCAATAATACTTTTTGTGAAATAAATTTAAAAAATCAATATTAACAATAGCAGAAAGGGACACGTGTAATGATTTTTACGAATTACTAGCAGTGTTTATTTTATTTTTTATCAATTTTTAATAAGATAGCTGATGAGGTAGATACATGCTAATAATTAAATAAATAAAAGGTGTCCGGGTATCAAATATAGATTTAATCTAAAGATCTTTTCGATCGCGTAGTAATCATCATCAGTGTTTGCAGCGTCTGAAACAGATCTTAAGTTTAAATATATATATTTGATACCAGACAACATATTTTATTTATTTCATATTTATCAGTAATTGTTATCAATTAATTTCCACAATTATAATCAAACTACTTCTATACCAAAAACAGTAACACTAGAAGGATCGCCTCGTTCTCCTGGTGTGTTCTTGATATTAACTGTAGTTTCTTCACCTTCTAGCAGTATAATCTTTGCGTTTGTCTCTTACCTCCTCCTCTTCTTCTTCTTCATTGCACGTTTTACTTTTGTAACTATTCTCAATAATATGTATTTCACAAAATATAGCTCTTTCTTTTATAATTTCCCTCAACAGGGTTTTAATTTCATTTATTCGTCATCGATCATATTTATTTCAAACTTATTCTATCTGTTTGATCCTTTTCCTTCTGTAAATCCACGTGACAAATTCCTACACCCGTCTTTAGTCCCTTTTCGTTATTGTTCACGTATCTGATAACGTCAGTTTACAAGGGGCTAATGTTATTGAGAGAGGTTAATGATTTAAACTGGGTTAAATCAATTATGAGGGTTAATGATTTCAAAAGAGTTAACACACTAACATTAAGAGCTCAAAATTCCATATTTTTCGAAACTAAAATATTTATACTACCACTACTAACTATCATCGCTGCCGGGTATGTATTAATCGTAATGCCTCCTGCGTTACCTGGGTGCCCTTTCCTCCCTCCTTCCGTCTTTAGTACAATCATTGTCTCTGCCACCATCCGTTTCCGAAGGTAGCTGTAAAATAGATGAATCGTGCAATCATTCAGCAAATTTCCAGTAACAATTTTGACCTTCAATTACTTTTGACCTACTCGCACAATTGGAATGTATCAACATTCACTTAGAAGGAAAGTTTATGAGTTTTTGAAAACATTTAATTGATTTAAGTGATTTTTTTGCATTGTTTTCGAGATAGTTTCTAAAAACGTAAAGGCTGCTTATTTAAATGTTTCTCTAAAAAATAAGAAAGGGTGATAGGATTAATTTTTACGAAATATCATAGTCAGCAAGTTTTCTCTTATTTTGAAGGTCACATATGAAAATATCATTAAGAACGGAATGGAACTGGCGATTTGTCTGAAAAATCTTTTAAAAAGTAAAATTAAATTTAAAAAAAAGTTGCCTAATTTATACCCGACAAATCACACAAGAACTTGTTCAGCGAAAACCGCACCCAAATGAGTCTAGCCTTTTCAGAAATTACCTCGGGCAGACAGAAGAAAATCGTGAAAAAATTTATTGGGACTTTACATCCTTTAATAAGCACACGAAATTATAAAAAGACAGATATTTTGACATCCCCGACAGGCCCTACAATTCTTTTATACAGATTAAAAATTTGGGACTTGGCGACGAGTTGTGTTACCTAAAAGGCAAAGTGCTCTACATCGAGCAGCGGCGACGAGCGAGGCGTGAGGCGTGAGGCGCGAAGCCAGAGGCGGGAGTGTGGAGTGGGGTGCGGTGGCGCCGCCGTGGATGGGCGGTCGGGTATCGAAGGCGGCAAAGCGGCGCCGGCCACCAGCCACCGGCCACCGCCGCCCGCCCTCCGCCCGCGCAACCGCCCACTCTTTGACCAACGCGAAACCCTGCGGCTCCTGCGGGGGCGCTCGCCTCTGCCGCCAGAGGGTGCGCGTGTTGGCGCCGGCGGAACCACCGCCGCCACCTCACGGCTCTGCCTCCGCCAACTCGTCCATCAACACTTCCGTCAAATTCCTCAGTTTTAGCCATCGCCGCTGCCTTCAAAAACGCTTCTGCCTCCGCCAACACCAACTATTCCATAAACACTTCCATCAACGCTTCAGCTTTGGCTATTGCCGCTGCCTCCAACAACGACAACTATTCCATAAACTCTTCCATCAACGCTTCAGCTTTCGCTATTGCCGCGGCCTCCAACAACGCTTCTGCCTCCGCCAACGCCAACTATTCCATAAACACTTCCATCAACGCTTCAGCTTTCGCTATTGCCTCTGCCTCCAACAACGCTTCTGCCTCCGCCAACGCCAACTATTCCATAAACACTTCCATCAACGCTTCAGCTTTCGCTATTGCCGCGGCCTCCAACAACGCTTCTGCCTCCGCCAACGCCAACTATTCCATAAACACTTCCATCAACGCTTCAGCTTTCGCTATTGCCGCGGCCTCCAACAACGCTTCTGCCTCCGCCAATGCCAACTATTCCGTAAACACTTCCATCAACGCTTCAGCTTTCGCTATTGCCGCGGCCTCCAACAACGCTTCTGCCTCCGCCAACGCCAACTATTCCATAAACACTTCCATCAACGCTTCAGCTTTCGCTATTGCCTCTGCCTCCAACAACGCTTCTGCCTCCGTCAACGTCTCCACAATCACCGCCGCCAACAGCAACTCCTCCAACGCTTCTTCCTCCGCCAATGCTTCTGTCTCCTCCAACGCCTCCACAAGCACCTCCACCAACACCAACTCCTCCAGACACACTTCCTCCAACGCATCCACCTCAGTCATTTCCACTGTTTCTGCTAATGCCTCTGACTCTTCCAACGCCTCCACAAACACTTCCTCCAATGCATCCGCCTCCGCTAACGCCTCTGCCTCAGTCAACATGACTCCTACCATCAAAATCTCCAGCTCCACCATCGCCTCTGTTTCCACCAACGCCTTTTCTTCCACAAATATTTTCGCAGACTATCTCTGCCTCCGTTATTGACTCAGCCTCCGCTACTATCAGCTACCCCACTAACACGTTGTCTCACTAACGTGAAGCAACTTAAATACAGAAAAAAAACATTAATTACCAAATCCTTTTAAAAAAATAATAAGTTAATAAATAAAATGGAGCACCAGTGGATAACATGTTTGATAATAAGCCTCCGCTCTATATTGTTTCTGTGAACATAAACACTTGTAAATACAGCTTTTCATATTTCTCGCTAATTATGGTTAATTATGCAGTGTAAACACTTGGAAAGGATTCAGCATAGGGCAGCTAAATTTACTTTCAGGGACAAGAAAACGGCAGGGTGGGATTCACTCAAAAACAGGCGATCAGTAGCAAGACTCTGCGCCTTGTATAAAGCTTATAATGGTCATCCAGCTTGGAAAGAATTAATCGGCGGCTATGTATTCCTACATACATCAGTAGAGTGGATCACAGGCACAAAATAAATTTAAGACAGCAGAGAACGGATGTCGGGAAATTTTCTTTTACAAATCGAACGATTACGGAATGGAATAGATTGCCTGCAAAACCTTTGAACCCTTTCCTCAAAGTGTTCAACAGTTTTAGGAAATTAATTTAGGGTATTATTAAGTAAATGAGGGAGAATAGTGGGTTATATAGCGATGCATAAGTGTTCTATTGTGAAGTGAGGTGTAGTGCAGTGTATAGCAGAGAAATAAAGAAGGAAATGTTTCAGGTCTTAGTGAAGTGAAGTGCAGTGAAGTGCAGTGAAGTGCAGTGAAGTGCAGTGTAATACTAATGCAGTGTGTGTGTGTGTGTGTGTGTGTGTGTTTTCTCTCTTAATGTAATTTAATGTTTTATGAATCAGTCAGTTTTTAATATTATTATCATTATTTTACCATTATTATTACTACAATTAGTATATAATTTGCATCTTCTTCTTCTTCTTCTTCTTTCTTCTTCTTCTTCTTCTTATTATTATTATTATTATTATTATTATTATTGTTGTTGTTGTTATTATTATTATTATTACTATTAGTGGTTTTGGAGTTCTATATTACAGAAAGGCTGTGTATATTTATGTTTTTGTAATTAGCTGCCACCGGGTTATGCCCAATTGCAGTTTAAATAAATCTAATCTAATCTAATCTAATCATTATCTAAATAATTAAATGAGTTAAATGAGATCTTTTTAATCGTGTGTAATGTGTCAAAGAGCAAAAATATCAATTTAATAGTCAAAATAAAAATATTGTTATCGACGTTTAATTTTAAAACAATTTGAAAATAAAAGTTCCAACATGAAGAAGAAATAGTTTTCCTGGAGCAGTGTCCCGTTTTGTTGTTACGGTACTTTCGATACACAAAGAAACCAGACGGATTCTTGATATAGTCAATTTGACAAGTACATCCTGCTTCATCCTTTATAGTACTTCATACTCCATCTGTTCTATACTAACCCTTCGTCCTCGCAGCCGACGTATTAGCGAAGTGTCACTCCCTGTTTTTATTTCGCTCTTATCGCAAGAAGAACATGACTCTGAGTGCACCGGAGCCCCTTTCCCCTCCATCTCCTCCACACGCTCGCTTTCAGCAGCGGCGATGGGTACTCAAATCACACGCCCCCGCCCCCGCCCCCTCTCCGCCCATAGGCCAAGGCGGCTGTCCCGGGCCCTTCGTCCCAAATGGATTGGCTGTCAACAGCGCCCACCTGTTCGCCCGCCGCTCGCTCCTTCCGCCAGCCTTTTACGCGATTCCCCGGCGTTCTTTGATTCGCCTTCCACTTAGGCCCCTTTGATTATCGATGCGGCGGCGCGGCGTGGCGGGGGGAGGGGGGATGAGAGGGTAGGGGGGGGGTTGAATGCGTCGGCGGCTGATCGGAAAGACTCAAGAGAGGTCGAGCGGTGCAGGGAATTGCACAACTGGATCAGAGAGACATGTAAGAGTGGTGGGAAGGACGGAAATGAGGAAGGAAAAGAGCGAGTTGAAAGATAGAAAGCAAGAAATGAAGGGTGCAATCGCGAGAGGGATGGGAACGAGAAATTGGAGACAAGAACCAAAAGAAGAACGAAGATTATGATGGAAGATAGACGAGAAGAAGGTGAGATTAGGATAATAGTAGAGGGAAGAAGGACAAGAGGAAATAAGGAGAACATGGAAGAAGGGGAAAAGGAAAAGAGGACCAAGAAAGGGGAAGTGGGTATAGATGGGAGAGGAGCGAAGGAAACGGAGAGCAGAGGACGAGAAGAGAAAGAGAGAAGAAGAAGAAGAAGAAAAGAGGAGATTGATTCATAGTGATTCAGGGAGCTAAGGTCAATAGTCCCGTAAGAATAGTGCATGCTTTCCTCGAGGAGGAGGAGGAGGAGGAGGAGGAGCAGAAGCAGCAGCAGCAGCGGCGGCGGCGGCGGTGGAGGAGGAGGTGTGGTGGTGATATCCTTCCATTGAATGGCGAGATCCGGCGCCGACCTACCGCCGGCCAGCGGGGTTTTCCTCAACCAGGTATCTCCCACCAGCGGAGCACAATCTCTAAGCTCTAGAGCTTGTGTCGTAGCGTAGTGCATGTTAGTGTGTCTGTAAGTACGGGGTGAGGATACAACAAGGAAGAAGGACAAATGCGCGCGGACACACGCGCGGTCCATGGCCCGTTTATATGAGCACTGCTCCAGCATTCGCCTGGTGTTGATAGAAAGAAGGGAGAACTACCGATCAGAGCAGCCGGCCGCTAGAATTCGCCTCCAGACAGCGACTGAATTCGACATATTTGACAAGCCAGAATCGAAAATCCTATCACCGTCGAGATTCGAACCTAGGACCTCCCGAACAGAGGCACTGCAATGACACCAGTCGATGCCCTGAGCCGCCTCTCCTGGTACAAAACAGGATGAGAGAAGTCAAAGAGATAAGGAGGGAGAGTGGCGTTAAGATGCGAGACGAAGGAGCGGAGAAACGAGGTCCCTGGAAGGTTCTATTAGCTGAGGGAGGAGCGAGGTCGACGGAAAAGAAGGAAGGCGGCGGACGCGGCGCGTCGCAAGGCTCTCTGCGAGGACCGCAGAGGCCGGAACGACTGGCCGTTGGGCGTCGGGCCGGGCCGGGCCGGGCCCGCGCCGGGCAGTGAACCTTTGACCCCCGAAGAAAGCGCGCGGCGCGGAAGCCATTATCGGGATGAGGGGTCGCGAGAGGCTCGTGAGAGGCCGTCGCCGCCTTCCCCCACCCTCTCCACCCGCCGTCGTTTCGTTTCACTCGGCGCGTGACCTCTGAGCCGCACGTCACAGAGACTCTGCTTTGCCTCTGGAGACGCTCACCATTACGAATTGAATGAAGAACGCACGTCCATATTCTCTGAGAGGGTTTGAGGTTTGTAGGTCGACTGAGGCCTGAGAGCAAAGGAGTCAATGCCATGCTCTAAGAAGAAAAAGGAGACTCTGAGTTATGATTTTTATTCCCGTTTCGGAGGATTTTCAGGGTTTCTAAATTACAGAGTTCTGTTTTTTGAGAAGCATCATTTAGATAGAAGGATTCTTTTCCATTTGAGACGTCCCAAATACGATAAACGTATAATGAAAAACACTTACTTGTAACTGGGGTTTGAGATGGGATAAGGTTTACAAACTGTAACTGTCTTTTCATTTCTAGTAGATAGATTCAGTCCCTGTCATTGCTATTTAAATGACTAGAGGTTTAACCAACAGTTTCGACAATTATATTGAAATATCGGAGAAATTAATTTCTTTTCAAATCCGATTCGAAAAATTCTTAAAAAAGTCGAAATCACTTATTTCCGAGAAGAAACCGTCAAAAAAGGTGAGAAACGATTTTTTAAAAGTTTTAAGACGATTTTATAGACAATTACATTTTCAGACATAAACATGTACTTTAGATATAGACATTAGACATAGGAATTTTTTAGACATAAGATTGTACATCCCAAAACCAAAACGAATTACGGATACATTCGTTGTAATCCCCAATTTTTCTAATCATGTTTATATGAAATTGCGAAATTCAACAATAAATAATATGATTCTCCCACGGAAATGGGATTTCGTGCGACATGATGCATTTGCACAGCGTTTTGTCACATTATATTTTAAAAAATTAGGTAGGCTACCTAGTATTAACATGTGTAGATTATAGTTTTTCCCCGTACGTCACATACCGTTTTTACGTTTTTTTCTATCAAATGTATCGAATTAAGTTCATAGCTTAGCATCTCATTCCGATGTTATTAATCCTTCTTTTACATACTATTAAAAAAGACGATAATTCAAAATATTTCAATTCGAAGAAACCTTTTTCAATTTGATTCCCTTTAGTTCCGAACTAGCGAGAACCTCTACCCCAACTTCCGATAAAAGAAGACTTTCGCCATCATGGCTTCAAAGCCAGCTCTCAGCTCCACGCCAGGACCTCTAGCGCCCTTCTGACCTCCACCGCATCGTCATACGCACCTTGCACGCGAGGGCTTTGGCCCACACGACCCTCCGCCCTGCCTGCGCTCACTCCTTGTCCCCGCTCACGCCTCTCCCACGCGCTGACGACGCCCGCCACCACCTCCACCGCCACCCCGCCTCTTTCATCGCCTCAGCCGCTACTTCTCCGCCGCCTCCACCACCCCAACACCGCCTCTCTCTCCGCCCTCAACGCCGCTCTCCGTGTTCCAGTATTGCCCCGCCCCGCCACTGCCGCCACGGTCACTTCAAAGCCCTTCCCCGCCCGACCCCCCACCCCACCCGCCTCTTTCATCGCCTCAGCCGCTACTTCTCCGCCGCCTCCACCGCCCCAACACCGCCTCTCTCTCCGCCCTCAACGCCGCTGCCCGTGTTCCAGTACCGCCCCGCCCCCCACCGTCACCCCCTTCCAAAGCCCTTCCCCGCCCCCGCCCCCGTCCCCGCCCCCGCCTGCGCTTGCGCGGCGCCGCATCCTTTGTCCGGGGGAGGAGCCCCAAATACCTGTCTATTAAGCCGGAGGCGCTCGGGTGATCAGTGCCGAGGTGCTCGGCGAGTAGCCTGGCTTTGAGCGGCGTACGGTGACGCGGCCGTGGCCTCGCTGCCCCCACCGCCCCCGCCGCCCCCGGGGCTCAAGTGCCTGCGCCAGAGATCGCCGCCGACGCTCTCGCCGCCTCTGCCGCCCGCCGTCGCCTCTGGACCTCCAGCCACTTGTGAGGGATTTCCGGCGGGGAATGATGTTTCACAGAACGGAGACACGCGCCGGGTTATGCGGGAGATTCCTTGGCGCCGGAACCCAGAAGCTGGGATTACTCCGCTGCAAACGTAATGAGGTAAACGGCCTCGAAGAATGCAGTCTACTTTTAGGCAGTCTTTAGGGGCGCGGAATTGTGCAGGAAATCCCCTCTCTGGAGATGCGTTTTGGGAATCTCTTGGGATTCTATTGTCTCCAGATAATTCATTAAAGGGGTCTTAATTTGTCTTATCGAAAGCTGTAACGAATTTCAGGAGGATTTTTTAAAGAACAGCAACGATTTGAAAAATATTTTGGGGCAATGAATGTACTATATGTATGAACTAACCCACATCAATTTTAATACAATTTAATGCAATAACAAACAAAGTAAGAGAAATTATACAAATATTGTCGGGTCAAAAAATAAAAATAAGAAATATCTTAAAAAATATCGAAGAATTCATCCCCCAACTATGTTCTCTAATTTATACTTCGAAATATTTCTGGTGACTGAGAACGACTAATGTGGCATATAAAGCAGTGGAAGAATATTTGGCAATACATGCATACTATATTGAATACACGAAACTTCAAAGTCTCCGCTGGAACTATCAATGCACAAAGGTATTCATCCGTATTTTTTAGATCACAACATATTATGTCTCAGTGTTTTATATGATTTTATTGGGCATAAAGATGATATTTTCGTCATTGTAATATAACTTCACTTGTAAGAGACTTACTAACTGCATTTTTCCCCAACTTAAGTGTTTCTACTGCCGGAAGTACCCACGCCAATACAGGACTATAGCAACAACTGTAATCAAACCAATAACTACAATTTTAAAAATCCTAAATTAGAAGCTAAGATATAAAAGAAGCATGGTGATAAACGGGGTTGAAGATAAAAAAAGAAAGCTACATAAAAATGGCTGAATCAACTACAAAGGATGAACAATAAGGAATGACTCCAAAATTCCAAATAGGAAACAGAGGTAGAAAGACACCATGGAAGACATGGTCTTCACTAGACGATGTTTCCGGAATAGGCTACAAGAAACTAACCCTTACCGATGATTAAACAGAATAAAAATTCTGTAAAAATGAATAATGAAGATGAAATGTATTTTAATTAACAACAACACATACGAAGATCTAAGCTATGCGGAGCCTTAGACATACCATATTTCACTCTATAGCAGTACTACTGATGCAGCAGCGAGACCACACACTCTGATTTTCTCCTCCAGATACGTGTCCAACCGAGTGCCTCCTTTTGTGATGAATCATGCATGCGCCCCTCAGTCCCCACAACCCCACAACCAGTGGCGCGGGAAACGACGGCCTCAGCGGCTGCGGGAAGGGGCTAAAGAAGCTAAATCACCTCCGGCCGCCGGCGGAGACTCATCACTCCCCCTCTATCTACCGAAAAATGGAAATTAATTCGGCTAATTAATAAGGAGCCGCGGGGCGAGGGTGGTCCGCCCGCGTCATCTCTTACCTGCGCCCGACTGACGAAGCGGAGCGAACCGAGAGAGACATCGAAACACGAGGGAAGGGCTACCAAACTGATGCCATTAGTCGGGAGCCGTTTTCTAAAAGTAGCTGAATAGGTTGCCGGCAGGTTCGTCGTCTTGTAAGGAAAGGAAGCTGAAAAGACTAAATTAGTCAACAATATAGGTTGTAATGCATTGTAAAGGGTGCGTAGTGTGAATTGCTTTACAAAAGGGCAATACAGTAATAACTAACAGAGATATATGCACAAAAAAGTCTTAGAAACTCACACATTCAGAGTATTGCGTCTTTTCTATAGAGTAAGTTGTATAATTGTTGCTACTTTATTATTACTATTTTTATTACTATATATGTGCAGTGTTGTGTTATGAAGTGAAATGAAAAGAATGGGGAAGAAAGACATAACAGGTCCATGTAGCGCAGTGCAGTGAGATGAAGAGAAGGGAAGTGAGATGAAGTGAAGTGCTGTGAAGGCTTGCGCGGCGAAATTATTATTATTAATATTACATATTATTTTTAGTTAATTATTCTTATAGAGAATAGTATTGTCGGTTAATGTGAACTTCATTAATGTCAAGTGAAGATATCCTCCCATCAAGTTCCCACACATAATTACCGGGTTAATAATAAATATAAAATCTAGATGTATTAAACAATATACGAGTAAAATGATCTGTCTGCATCATCTCGTACCTGTCACCACCTGAAGAAATGGAATGAACGGAGGTAAATGACGAAAAAGATTAGGATGTAACATTTTGTTGCACAGTGCTTGACGTGGAGGGAGGGTACAGATTGCTCAGGCATCAATTGTTGCCACTGCACTGTCTCTGACCTGGATGTCCTAGGATTTGAGACTTGATGGGCCACATTTTTGACACTAGCAAGATAGCCGCCGTCCAATATAGCCGCTGTCTGGGAAGAGTTCTTACTGGTAATTATCTGTGGTTTTTCCTATTAATATTAGGCGAATTCCGGAACGGCTCTTTAATACACGAGCCACGGTTCGAAAATAACCTTTCCTTCTCCAACCTTGTCGCTTCTTCTTCCTTTACTCACACACTCCACTCCCACTCTCACTCTCTCTCTCTCTCTCTCTCTCACACACACACACAATTCCATGACCTACTCTACCATACACATCAGATCAGCTGGGAGCTTAGAGTCAGTGTCATCTGGGATGATGCCTCTCGAGACACAGCATGCACAACACTTACGGGACATAATCATAGTAGTTTATGCGTTCGGAAACACGGTAATCCATCATAAAACCTTCATATATGTGTAAATAACAAACATTCATAATACATAATTAACACCACTGGATTGCATAATGTAACGAAAGAAAATTAATCTTCTTAAACGTGCGTGTAATGTTTGTTGACTCAGAGAAAGACAGCGATTAAATCCTAGGAATAGAAATGTAATCAATCACAGCATTCAGAAAAATTTCCAGTGGTCTTTCCTCGTCATTTCTTACTTGCGTGCATCTGGCGTAAGCTAACTTGAGAGTAACGTTCAAACACGAGGGAGATCTGGAGGAAAACTATGGACATTTTTTCAGCTACTGTCGGTTGCCATGAATGCAATCGGCTCTTCATAGAGTAAGGCGAGGAAATAAATATCTGCATCGGAGAGACACTGTTGAATGGCGAGAAGTGTGTCGACATTAATGCACCTTGTGAGAATGAAAGGTAAGGAAAGTGACCCCGAAATAGGGTGAATATGCCAGAAAGGTTTATTCAGAACGTTTGGGGAAGAGTGTTTACAGTTAACACGGAATATTTATTCGTCCGAGCTGGAACACATGTATGCAATATTCAAAAACCGCGTCGCAAGCTGCAAGTTGCAGCAAGTATTTATCCGTGATTGAATGAACCAATATGTGGATTGATTGATTGATTATCGATTCCGGGCCCGTCAACTACTAATGTCATTTCTCCCGTAAGTATAGAGCACGCGTTTATCGCGGGTCGCGGCTGTGAGCTAACTCCGCTGGCTGAAGAGATCCTACACGTCGGCTTGTGGAGCTTTCCTCAACAAGGTATCTCCCACCAGCGGAGCACCTACTCAGCCGGAACAAACCTCTAAGCTCCCGACTGGTCTCTCGCCATGTGTGGTAGTGTAGTGCATTTATGTGTAAGCGTATGAGGTGAGGATATGACAAGAAAGAGGAAGAAAAGAACGCGTGCAGTCAGTGGCCCGTGTGTTAGGTTGCTCCTCCGGCATTCGCCTGCAGGTAATCGGAGAAAACGCGGAAAACAATCGATAAGAGCTGTCACCAGAATTCTTCTAAAGAGACCAGCTGAATTCGACGTAGTAATGTAGCTAGCGTCAAAATTCCTCCCACCGTTAGGACTCGAACCCTAGGTCCTCCAGGTCAGAGGCAACGCAACTGGAAGGTTGCAAAATATTTGAGGAAGAGTGTGTTTACAGTTAGGACGTAATATTTATTCATCCAAGCTTGAACGCCTGTAACTCGATGTTGAATCACTGCGTGGCAAGCTGAAGCCAGGGTGTACCCGAGATTGACTGACCCTACGTGTGTGTACGTCCTAGCTCGGGCGCGTGCGTGCGTTGGAGGTTGCTGCCCTCGTCCAGCGCGAGGGGGCGGAAGACGCAGCCTTGAGTGACTTCCGGCGCGCGAGACCGCGCCCCGCCACGCCCCTCCCCACACCCTCCACGCACCGCGCGCGCGATAACACTCCCCTCGTCATTCATCATCCTAATTAGGATCCTTATCACCATTAGGATGCGCGCTGCATCGTGCCACGGTCCACCACGCGGTCGACATGGAATGCATCTTTGTGAAGCATTCGTCTTCGTCCAGGAGGGAGCGCACAGGGGCGGGGAGGGGGAGGGCGAGGGGTGGGGATGGGCAATCCAGGGCGGGGTGGGTTATAGTAGGGAGAGGCCGAGCGTGGACGAGTAGGGGAAAGGGGAACGGGGCGTGTGTTGTGGGTATACGTGAGTTTGTGTGAAGATCCGAACAAGTCTTGTGGAACTCAAGAAGGGAATAACGAAGAAGAGAGGCAAAGTGAGGCAGCAAATAGAGAGTCAGCTTATGAATTTGCAATTTTCTCAGCGGAGAGGACGTTCAGAACTCCAGGGAGAAATGAAAGGGAAAATTGACAAGTGAAACGAAGGCCATCTTCGGTTACGCGAAACACTATCAACCAATCCTAGGAATAGGAAAGGTGTTCATTTTCACGATTTTAATATTTAAAGGTATTTGAATAATAAATGAGATACCTACACACGACAGTTTCAATATACAGTATCTGGCAGAAGCCAATTACTGCTTTGCCGGTAGAGGTCGTAAAAATTCTCTATTGGGAACAATCCATACCATCCCTCTCCTCGTCAACTCCGTGGAGAAAAGAACTTAGGAATTTGAATGTTCCAGTGCGTGAAAGTTAGGTAAAACGAGGAAAACGAAGACAGGTGTTTATGAAATGTAATGTGTGTCTGAAATTCCACGAACGATAACTTATTATAGATTTTAACAGGGACCGAATACCGAAATAATATCGGTAAAGGTATTTATACCGGTACAGAAATACCTTTACCTCTATTATACCTTTCTTCACAATACCTTAAAAAATACCGGTCTAAGACGTCAAATACCGGTATTTTTAGAGGTATTTTACCTTTATTCGACGTCTATACCGGTACCTTTACCTCTAAATAGAGGTATTTTAACGGTATTTTCTAATGAAAATACCGGTAGTTTCATGAGAAAATACCGGTATTTCAGTAGAATCATGCAGGTTTCGAAGGGAAACAATCTGACTTTTTACGCTGAGATGGCTCAGAGGAACAATTATAGACTCCGCAGAGTTTCTGACCGGAGATCCTAGGGTTCGAGTCTCAGCTGTGGCATATTTTCGTCGTGGGGGCGCAAACGCGCGTGTGGGGGCGCGAATGCGCGCGTGGGAGCGCGAACGTGCGCGAGGGGGCGCGAACGTGCGCAAGGGGGCGCGAACGCGCGCGTTAGAGCGTGAACGCGCGTGTGGGGTCGCGCGCGCGTGTAATGGCGCGAACGTGCGTGTGGGGCGCGAACGCGCATGTGGGGTCGCGCGCGCGTGTAATGGCGCGAACGCGCGTGTGGGAGCGCGAACGCGCGTGGGGTATCGCGCGCCCGTGTGAGGGCGCGAACGCGGTGTGGGGGCGCGAACGCGCGTGTGTGGGGCGCGAAAACGCTCGTGTGTGGGGAGCGAACGCGCGTGTGTGTGAGCGCGAACGCGCGTGTGGGAGCGCGATCGTGCGAGGGGGGTCGCGCGCCCGTGTAAGGGCGCGAACGCGCGTTTTGGGGTGCGAACGCCCGTGTGGGGGCGCGAACGCGCGTGTGCGACACTATTTCCATTGAAAATACCGGTATAATACCGGTATAAGCTTTATGGACGTCCATACCGATATAGACATCCTATAAAGGTATTTTACCGGTATAAAAGAATATAGGTATTTTATACCGGTATGAAAAATACCGGTATTTTACCGGTATTTTTACCGGTATTCAATACCTTTTCGGTCCCTGGATTTTAATTTAAAATGGGTTATAATATTGGAATGGAAAGATGAATGAAACTTCTTTGTAGAATATGTTATTTAGAAAAATAATCTCTTTTGAAATTAAAATTATTTCAAATGTTTCGCTTTCAGAAAATAAACGAATGTGCTTAAATATTTATAAATAATTGCATTACATTTAAAGCAAACTTGCAGTTTTCTTAAATAAAGTGATGCTAGTGAGAGTACTCATTGGGTAGATGGATAAAGTAAACAAGGCGAGAGCTCAAGGGCAAACGAATGGGTACATACGTCGGCAGCTGACTAAAACCGGTTCACCAAGAAATAAATGAGTGAAAAGGAAGATAGAAGACAAATCCAACAGAGGCAGGTGATTAAATTATGTCCCCTCGTTCGTGAGAAATTTAAAATGTACAGGTAATGGAAAAAGCTGTGGAATTTCAGCAAAACTGGAAGAAAAATCTAAGGAAACAAGTTAAAACTAAATATCCAGCTTCATTCTAAGTACAAGAAATGTGGTAAAACAACTGAACAGAATCACAAAAGAATCATCAACTACCAAAAAAAAAGGTTGGGAGTGGACAGGCGGGTAAGTGGCTCCGCGAACCAGTAACAGGACAATTGCGTATGAATGGGTGGGCCAGACGGCGAGCGGCGGGGACAGTCGGCCCGACCGTGCGGCCGTCAAGGATTCCCCGATGGTATCGCTTATCGCTGGTCATTAATAATCACCTGCCGTCTGCCCGAGCCGCGATAGCGCCCCTCCGGCTGCGGGCGGAGCCGCTCTGCCGTTGCGGATCGGCGTAGGTGGAGGAGGCGACGGCGACGGCGATCGTGAAGGCTGTTGGGGTTTGCGAGAATGGGGATGGCTGCGGTGGGGACGTTCAGGACGAGGTGCAGTAGTACTGGTGATAACGATGAGAATAAGAAAAGTGATGACGATGGTGAAGGCTGTTGGAGATTGCGAGGTTGGGGATGGCTGCGCTGGCGGAAGGCTCAGGAGGAGAAGGAATGGGCTATGGTGGCGGGATTGGGGACGGTGGCAGGGGCAGAGGCACTGGCGATAACGATGACAGAAATAATGATGACGATGGTAAAGGCTGTTGGGGTTTGCGAGAATGGGGATGGCTGCGGTGGGGACGTTCAGGACGAGGTGCAGTAGGTTATAGTGACGGGATTGGTGACGGTGGCATGGAAAGGGACACCGGCGATAACAATGAGAGTATGAATAGTGATGGTGCCGAGAGAGGGGAGAACAAGGGAAAGGGCAGGAGTGGCATGGGTAGAGGCAGGCTTTGGTGCTCAGGGGCAGGTATAGGGGTGGCTGCGGGAGAGTACGCACCCGAGGAAGAGTAGGTGTAGGGACGTTGGCAAAGCCGATGTCAGGTGGGAGAAAGGCCGCAAGTGAGGACGAATCGGAGGCGTGGTTGGAGGGACAAGAGGGTGACGGTCGAGGTGTGAATCATAGAGGCTGTGATACAGACGGTGCAAAGAGATACTAGGGAGCTTTTTGCGCGGCATAGCGTTCAGCAATCGACTGCCATCTCCATCTTCTGCGCATGCTCAGATGCACAAAAGTGATGCGAAACTTGAACTGCGCATACGCAGAAGATTGATAGTGCTGTTGGTTTCTGTAACGCTTCGACATGCCAAAAGTCCCTATTTAAAAGCTGTCAGTAGCAAGAGTGACATCGGTTGAGGTTGTGGCGACGGTGACGACCTCCGAGACTGTCTGAGTGAGATGCAGCGTGTAGTAGTCGACTTGAAAATGCTCTCGCGGATGTCGTGACCAGTTAATAATATCCACTTGAGAAGAAGGCATTGGTGGGTATGATGAACATTCTAATGTTCATAATCCGTGAATGATGGAATGTCTATATTTAATAGGCGGACTTCTTTCGTGTTCCATATCAAGCTTCTTAATTACGAAGAATGTAAATGAATTTTTGACTAAATCTAATGATACATATTTTTTATCGACTATGAAGATGAGGTTTAGATAAAAGAACACAGAGAGCTGATAGTAATGCTGGAGGATGTATTTGAATGAAAAGGGCCAATATGACTTTTACTTGTCTCCTTTCCACTAAAGCTCTAAAGAGTTTTCATGTTATATTTCGTTTCCTGATTTCATGGATGTTTCTCAATAAACTGTTATTAACCATTTCATCCAGTTGATCATGGTTTTTAAGCTCTATAAATTGCGTTATAAAATAAAATTTATTTTATTCCTTGGAGAATTGCTGAAATAAATGGGAGACGTCCCAACATCATATTTCAGTTTTTCAGAACATTTTCGTGATCTGAAATCCCCAGCTGCTTTGACTGCGGCTCGGAGTGCTTCAGTGTTCTCGCCGCGCTCCTTGGTTTCGTGTCGCACGTAGCGAGTTCGGTTCGTGTCACCCCCTGCAAACGTGGAGAATGCAGCCAACTTCGCCTTATGAGCAGCGGCGAACACAGAAGAGGGTGACGCCATAGATTATGATAGAATTCTTTCGTGATTACAGAAGATGGTGGAAGTGGAAGAGGTGATAGCGAAAATATTCCCTGTATCGATGTGAAAAGGAATAACCATGCAAGTAAAGAAGTAGGAAATAAAAGAAAAAAGAGAGGACGGTAGTGAAACGTCTTGAATAGGGATTTACACCACAAAGGAACAGATACAAGTGGGTATATACAATTTATTTACATGAATAATTACAGTATTTACAAAACCTCACTCTAGGGTGGTTCGTCAGAGCTACCAACTGCAGCCCTCCTCTCTACACGCGCCTTGCGGCTGCGCCTGCGACTAGCCAACTAGGCCGACTCGCAAATCGGTATCGTCGTGCCTCGGCAGATATTCCATCTGCCCTGCACTGTTAGAGAAACACTTCACCTTGTCCGAACACATCGGAACACCTACTCGTGCCCACAGCACTCCGCGCGAGCCTGAGAGTATAATGTTTCGCGGACTGGCCGCGAGGAAACTAAAATTCGTTACCCAACGCGGGCCATCGTGACGCACCCTTATATAGAGCCTGGTCACATGACCTCCTACGTCATATCTCCCTCCACGCGCTGCACTGAGACATGTCTCACCGACGCTGTCTCTTTGCGCGCGTCACCTCGGCCTCAGCCGCCTCCCTTCTTCGAAGTCACGCAGCTTTAGGTTTGACCTGTCGGGTAGCTATTCTTAGTTACCATCAACCCTCTACATTGCAAGCATGCCCCTCTGAGCAGGAAGGAAGCCCGTGACGCTACAGTAGCAAATGCTGAAAGTGGCTGACGGTTCAGTAAATTGTGTGGATACAAAGCTATAAAACTATAAGCCACGTTGAATATAATCCGACTTAAGTGGTCCAATAAGTCGAGATGACGATAATTTTTTATCAGCACACATGCTAAAAATGATGAATTTTGTGGAAAAACCTAGATAAGGAAATAATTTACGGTTGACTTCCTAGACGAACCGGTCAGAAAATCAAAGACTAAGAACCTAATAGATGACATTCATGACTAAATCTGGAGACAACCGTCGATCGGAACCATTCAACCAGCACGGTCCTGGAATTTAATACCTGAGCTCAAGTTTATGTACATTATTATAAAATAATAATTACTTTATTCGACAATATTCTTCGTCTTAGGTGAATCAATGTTTAGAAAACGATTTAAATGCCTGGAAGTTCGACATAACTTACACCATTACATACATTAACAGCCTTGCCAGACTAGTTATAAAATTGCTTGTCTTTTTTGGAGAAGACACAACTGCCGTAACTTTCATGCAGCACAAAATCCACCAATGCAACAGAGACGCGAGAGCGCTGCGAGAGAGGCTGGTGAACGCAATTACAGAGCAACACAATGGAGATAGCATGAAGCCGAACGGAAGCGCGGGCAGTGCAGCGGCGCAGGGCCCCGGCGGCTTTCAGCCCGTATTTGCGCCGTGCGAGCGGAGAGCGCCGACGGGAGTGCCCAGGGAGGTGGAGGGTGGGGGGACGGGGAGCAGCGGGAGTAGTGGTGGAGAGTGAGGGGAGGATGAGCGGGACGCGAAGAAGCGAAGCGGATCAGCGGGGTGGGAGAGAGAGAGAGAGAGAGAAAGGGGGAGAAGTGGGTGGAGTGTGAGTGGGATAGAAGTAAGGAGCAAGACGGGGCGGGGGCGGCAAGGGCACGGGAGTGGGGCAGGGAGGAGCGGCGTGCGGCGAGGCACCAGTCAGAACGGGCGGAGCGGGACGGGTAGAGGTGAGGCGAGGCGGGGGGTAGACGAGGGCGAATTAGGTCGGGACGTGTAGGCCCGGGACGGCATGGAGTGGAGCGTAAGAATCAGAAGAGGGCACAGGGTAGTGGATTGAGGATTGGACGGGGCGAATCGGGGCGGGTAGGGAAGAGGATAGAATGGCTGGGCGGAGTGGGGTGGGTGGAGCAGGATGGGGTGGAACGAGGTGGGGTGGAGCGGGGTGGGGTGTGGATGCGGGGTGGGGTGGAGCGGGGTGGGGTGGAGCGGGTCGGGTGGGTGGAGCGGGGCGGGGTGGGGTGGAGCGGGGTGGGGTGGAGCGGAGTGGGGTGGAGCGGGGCGGGTGAAGCGGGCCGGAGCGGAGTGCGAAGGAGCGGGGTGGAGCCGGGCGGGCTTGAGTGGAGCGGGGCGGAGAAAGATGTGGCGGGGCAGGTTTGTGTCCAATGGAACGACGCGGACAGTGCGGAGCGGGATGGGATGAACCGGGATGGGCGAAGCGGGGTGGGGAGAGGTGTAGCGGGATGGGCGGGACAAACAAGCAGAGAAGAGGAAGCGGGGCGAGCGGCGCGGGACCACGCGAATCACAGCGCGGCAAGCACACACCCCCGCGGACGCGCAGCCGATGTGATTGCGGAGCGGCTGGTTATCGGTCTTGGAGTTTTGCTGCGCGCCGCCGGGAGGCTGTTGTTTTTGGAAATATGCAGCACAAATTCCGCGTGTGTACTTTAGGGGCGGACGCGCTAGGGGAGGCGGTTGTGGATTAAAGCGATTGCCACGAGCCAGTGACCGCTCAGTTCCGCTGCGCGCTGCCAGGGCGCGGTGCGTCTGTGTGGGCGGGCTGGGCGCGCTTGCGCAGAATGGCTCTCGGCGAGAGAATGGCACTTCCTTTGCGAGAGAGTTCGGTTGTCAGTGTTCTGTTATCGTAGTCATGCGGGCCTGTATTCAAAAAGGGACAAAATGTGTATGGGTAGTGTCCAATAAACGGACACTGCGCTCGTCTCAGTGTTTTTTCTTCGCAGAATGTCCATGGGTCTTTTGCGAGGCTAGTTATGTCAGTTGAAGAGTTTCAGGAGAATGATTATCGCAAACATATGCATTATCAGTTGTCAGAGTCGTATTTTGAGAGAGAAATTCAAGCATCTTGGTTAGTCGTTCTTATTGCTTTGCGAACTTGAGAGGTACGTCGTATTTCGTACATATTTATTACTTTAACTCCATTATTGTCATCATTAATATTATTATCGTTTATTTTGGCATAAATGTTAGTCGCCTTGTCTCACAAGACAGTAAAATTTTTATACAAGTAAGACAGATTCTTGTTAAAGCAATGTCAAGACAAATCTTGTTAAATTCTTGTTGGCGTTATGAAGAGCTTGTTTCTAAAGTGACCAGCCTCTATTGAACACAAACTTTCCAGTTAGGAAAAGTATAAACATTCAGTCTTGTAGTTCAAGAAAGGTTTCAATGTTTTTGAATACTGTTTAACATAGAAGAAACGCAGTTTCTGAATACAGTATCTGACAGAGTGATGAAGAATAATCTTAACAAATTATCGATACGTATAACTATAATACAAATGAAATGGAGATTAGTCACTTTGGTAATTTTTTTTTTCAAAAGGAGATCAAAGCCAATGGCGAGGTTCATTGTGAATGAAAATTCTGCATTCAAATTTGCTGTAAAATAAATAATTCAATTTACTAGAATTGGATTAGCTCTATACCTTGTGTAATTAAGTATTTAATTCCAGATTTTTCTGATCCTCATATCACTGACTCTTTTTAATTAATTTCAAATCTCAGATTTCATATACATATGATAAAGATTTCCAACAACACTGTTTTACTTCCTAATATCAATGTGTTTCATTTATAGTAACAATTATAGGTGGTTAATTTTAAAAGCCATTCGAATTGGGTCGAAAATACATTTGTTAACACTTCCTTTTTTACGCAACGTATTTTAATTTTATTAGATGCATTTGTTTATTTATTTATTTATTTAGTCAAAAAAACAGTAAAAACTGTATATGACGTGTGGGGAAAGAAAATTTATCTGCGCACATTTTCTTGAGGGCCAGAATTTTATTAAAAAAAAAAAACGAAAAAATTAATTTAGAAAATAATTATATTAGAAAAATAAAGATATTTGAAAAATGTTTTTTCCCGAGTTATAGAAAATCAATTTCAACTGTAAATGAACTACAAGCAAAAGGAGTGCTCAACAAAACGTGCGCACAGTGAAGCTACATTTACGTCCAGAAGCAAAAACAAGGGGCCATCTCAGCATTTGCTCTATGGATCAGGGAAACTGGACAAAAACCTGATCGAGATGGGGGTCATTGACCCGGATTTGGAAAATTTTTACTGATAATTAATACCAAAAGAATCCAAGACAAATACCAAAATCCTCGTTTATTGGGGTAAGGAGAAAATATTAAATTGTGTCTTAATACTTCAAAAAGCAAGATCATATTTATGGAATATTTAGTGTAAACTAAATGTATCATATTCCAATCTCACATTCAACGACGTGAAAAGTTTTTTTGAAAGTATTGTTTTAACACGAAAACAAAACTGAAAACGAAGCCACGTCATATCCAATATTATATGTAGAGAATGATTGCAACATTTGGTAATTAGTTTTGATTTTTTTCTATTGTTTCAAGGCAATTAAGTGTGCAAAATATAAATTGAAGTATATATTATATATATTTGGTTTTAAACACAAAGAACTAATCAAAGCCACTTAACAAATTCAATTTTCTTCAAGAGATACTATTGTGAGTTCTGGACATCCAATGCATGCAATTCTCATTACGTCTGAAGGAGGTCGCAGTATGAAGAGTAAAACATTCTCAATATGGCTTAAGAAATGTTTTTTCCGAGACAGGTAAGGTTCGATGATTCCTTAAGTTTCCTAATGTTCGTGAAGATAGGTGCCACACTCTTGATTTTGTTCTGTTCTCATTCAATAAATACGGAGCCCACTTTTACCCGTAGATACATACATCACATTTTCCATAACAGTCAATAGTTACTTTTCCTCATGAGACGCTTTTGTATGAATGTAGAACGCATTTCCTCCAGATCATAGCACATATGTGGCACCCTGTTTATTTTACATGCCCATTTATGACTATTTTAACCATTTGAATTAGAATTAACATTTATCAAGTTTTTTTCTCATATTCTTTGAACACACTCAACAAAATCCATTGGCATTAAATTATCCTTCCTGTACCTAATTTAATGCGAAGAAATTTAAGTAGGGTAGAAAATTAATTGAGGTTAGTGATTGGCAAATGAAATGCCTTGTGGTCAATTACTCTTTCAAAAGTCTCACCGTAGCGGGAAAAAATTACTTTGGCTGTTTACGTCCCCGGTCGTGGAGTCAACGTGAGTTTCCGCGTTTTTGTGACATTGTTAAGAGATTTTTCAACACTTTGCCTTCATTTTTTAATAACTGCTAACTATACTCTATTGAGAAGTATTACATTGATTGCTAGTATCTTCTATTTAACAAAGTATACTTAATGGGCAAACTGTACAATGAAAGCTAATCACATTTACACTGTCAACAGAAGGCAGAGTAAATAATTACACCTGAAACCTCTCTGAAAGTTCCACAGCTAATTCCAGAAGATCCGCCGGTCGATTGCACGTTTACAGACCAGCGGAAACAAAACGGAGCGGCCTCGGCAGAAAACACTGGACGGCGGCGGGGGCGGGAACGGCGGGGGCGGGGTCTAGAGGGTGGCGGGGGTACAATCACGAGCGGAGGGAGGGGATGTGAGAGGGTGTGGAGGCGCGGGCGGAAGCGGAGGCGGGAATGTTGACAGGAACGGAAGTGGGGAAATGGCGGGGACGGAGTGGAAGAGTAAGCAGTGGTTGAACCAGCGGCTGGATAGGAGGGAGGAGGTGGATGTGGGTTAGATGTTCGAGTAAAGACAAAGGCTGGTCAGGATACGAGGTGGAGGCAAAGGACAGGTAGAGGAGTGAGGGAGCGATGGCGGGGTAGTAGGGTGGAACCAGATGTGTGTTAGAGGTTGGGGAAAAAGCAAGAGAGGCAGATATGCAGGGATGAGAAGGACAGTTAGAGGAGGAGCAGAGAGGCAACGGTGTTGAGGTTGAGGATGAGGCAAGAGAGGAGCGGAGGTGGGAGCGGAACCGTGGTCGGGGACGGAAGGGGGAGAGCTGTAGAGGTGGTGACGGGGGCGGGGGCGGGGCGGGGCCGCGGGTGAGGGTTGGAAAGGGGGCGGGGCCGGCGATGGGTGAGGTCCAGATTCGCGCGGCTCTCCCGCCGCTCGCTCTCCAGCGAGCAACAACACCATTTACGGGCAATTGCGTCCGCGAAAGTGGCGCTATTCACGACGTGTTTGCGGCAAGCCTTGCGTGTGATCTCCACGTGTCTATGCATTCTCTGGGTTGATTGATCAAGCGATCGCTATGCATAGGCGCATTGGCTACGTTGATTGATTCCGGCGCCGCCGGGGGAAGGGGGGTGGGGTCGAGGAGGGAGGGGGAGGGTTGGAGCTGACGGGGGTTAGGGGTGGCTGGAAGGGGTGCGATCTGAATAGAAGCCCTCGAGCCGTGAGCGCTGGGTTCGCCAGTGTAACAGATGCGAGCGCAGAGAGCTGCCGAGTGCCAGCTCTGCCTCTGTGTGTGTGTGTGTGTGTGTGTGGTGTGTGTGTCTGTGTGTGTGTGTGTTACGCTCAACAAGATTAGCGGATTTAATCTGGATTAAGGCTACAGTCGCCCTTTGCAACTGTGGCTCATACTTATCGTTCGTTGGCAAAACATTGATTGTGGAAGGAGGTGATCGGGAGAGATCGTTTTGCGATTTGCCGATGAGCCGACGGTGTCGCGTTCTGTGAAAATATTTATGGCAGGATTATCGAATGCCTTCAGTAACGCTTTAGCGCTTGTGGTTTGGTTACGTTCAGTGACACGTTGATCATCCTGCATTTCTACCGAAACGTTCAGTATACTTTTTTAGACGTCTGTAACCTACAACCATGAGAATAGAATTGATACAACAATGTTTAATTTAATTCGATTTTTCTGATTACCTCATAAATATAAAAAGGAATGCAACTGCGCACGTTGACGAAGTATAAACTGCGCACATTTTCTTGACTTTCAGAAACTCTACCCCACCTATTTATTACACGAAAGTTCAATGATGAATAAAAAATATCAACAAAGCGTCGTTCGGGACATTTGAAAACTAGAAATTGTTTTCCCTAGTGATATCCCGAATAATATTACAATATTCCCTCATTAGCACGAACTCGCATAACACGAATTTCGCAGGTAACACGAACAAAACTTTGGGTTCGGCATGGGATTACGGTAAAACTGACCTTTATAATACTCGGTCAATACGAATCTTTATAACAATTTCCAATTATTTCTGTCCCTTGGAATTCGTGTTAAAGAGATTTTACTGTATTTACGATGGTAAACGACTTAAACATTTTTTTCAAGTTAGTAACTTAAATATATTCGTTAATTACGTAAAAAATATTAATATCTGAATTACAAATACTTATATTACAAACTACTTAAATTACAAATACTTAAATTGGAGAATGTTATCTTACTTACACTTGGGTGTTGTAATGTAAATAGTATTATCTCTCACATGCATCGTGGATAAGTAATTCTTTAGCATTGCCTACGTTGTCATCCATCAATCTCATTAGAAACAGAATACAACTGTACCTTCTTATGTTAGATAGTTGGGCTACCAAACTCAAGATCTAGCTAAACCCAAGTAAAACTTCCGCCAAGATTTTTACACTAAGACCTTACACTCCACCCACTCCTAGGACACTGAACAACAACACAATAGATTGGCTACCCCCAACAAACCGGTTAAATATCTTGGACTTCAGCTAGACACCAAACTTAACTGGAAGCAACACATAGATAACAAAATAATTCAAGCCAAAACAAAATTACTGCAACTAAAACCATTAATCCACAGAAATAGTTCCATACCGTTCAATTCCGTCATATTAATATACAAAACAGTCATAAGACCTCTGTTACTGTATGCCTGCCCAATATGGATTAACGCCTCCAAAACCAACATTTAAAAATTTAAATTATTCAGAATCAGTTCCTTAGAACAATAGCCAACGCCCCATGGTTCGTTTCCAACCTCCAACTCCATAAGGAATTTAACCTCGAACCGTTATCACAGCACATTACTTATCTTTCCAGAAACTTTTACTCCAGCTTAACCCAAATTCCCTCCCTTCTGCCATTCAGACTCGGCAAAATCCTATCCATCAGTCCAGAATTAAAAACAAATACCCCTATCACTCATTTCTCATCAAATTCGCTGAATTGGAGCCTGATTACAGGACCCATAAGGGATCCCTCTCCCATTTGTAATAGTAGTAAATTAATTATAAGTTAGAAAATAAGACATCAATACATATGTAGTAATAATATATTGTAAATATATTACAAATGTGAAAAAAAACTTTAAACGTCAGGTGTATTTACCCATTCTGAAAAAAATGCAAGCACAATGTCTTCTGAATCAGAAGCGACTCACTTTTCCATTTTCCAAAATTCATAAATATTAAATAATCACCCATAAGTGTCTTCGCTCTTGCTAGGGAATAATGTTGGCACTGTTTTCTGAGCTGCTTCTATTATTTGATTTGGAATATAACCAATCACTTCTATTTTAATACCACGTTCTCATCCTCTTAAGTTACTACGGTAGTTCAGAATGGAAGGGCCACTAAAATGAATCTTGTTCAGAACGTTCTCTACCTTTAGAGAGAATATGACGTCATCGAATGGTCACGATATGCTTGTATTTCTCAAAATTAAAATTATTCTTAAACAGAAACGAAAAAAAAACATTGAGAAAAACATGTGGATAAAGAGGCAATATTCCTCACGAAGTAAATAAGAAATCTCGCTCCTAACGCCAGCTAGTTTTCTTGAATTTACACTCCTCTTTATACACTACTTTAGTTAGTAGCCATTATTTTATTATATTGTTAGTGAAATAGCAAACGACACCCCTACTTTTACGACTACTACTAGAAGAACAGCCAAACAAAACGTGCGCGTAGTGAAGCTACATTTACGTCCAGCACAAAACAAGGGGTTGTTAAAGGAACATTAATATTTCACAACACAATACAGTAATAATAATGCTAATCCTTAGTCATCCATTGGCATGTCAACTAAATGTTCATGGAAGGTATGTGATCATCGTATTTGATCCCATCATCCTACTATTTATATTCATTGTATTCATTTGATTTTATTACACATTTTTATCTCTCAGTTATTGCCTCAGTACGGTATGTAACGTACCCTAAAAATTATCAGCCTCATTCGACAACCAAAACAATGGTATATAACGCACATACAAATGAGTAGTACACGAGTGCCGAAGTAATAATGTTACGTGTGAATTAAATAATTCCCTCGTAACATTATTTACGTTAAATTATTATATACAAGCATGAATTGCATAGTTCTGAAATGGCACATATCGTTTCATGTATCCATTCAGACCATCAAAATTGAGTTCAGAGGTAACACTGCTCTACACCCAACATAAACGTTGCGGAACGCCACAACTGCAGAGAAAATCGGAGTGCCATAGCAGATCAAGAGGAATAACAGCGCACATGCGTTTAGCTTCAAATACTCGCGCAAGAGCATGTTTTCATTAATGCCAGGTGAGTAGCACTACGCCGCGAAAGGACCATAATAGGAAATGAACAGAGGGCAGCGTGGGTATCGTTTTATATTTGTTATAAGATAGACTTTATTGTGATTGTATGTGCTCAAGGACGCAGACCCGCCGAAGTGCACTTAGTTTCGTACGAGGAAGGATTTTACAAACCCAAAGCGGGTGCCCGCGCTAGTGATGCGACATTGATAACGAAACGTCGAAGCTAGCAAACATCGATGTTCAAAATGAAAACACTGATGTTCAAAATATATTGACTAAAAACCATCGATGTTTCTAAAATCGATGTTTTCAGACTTGTTTAGTAACCTGTTCACATTAAATTCATTAAAATTTAATTTCACAATATTCGTCTTTATGAATTCGCCGAGAAGGGTACGAGAATAAGGGGCAGACCCTACGCCCAAAGCGAATTTGTTGACATCTCAATGTGCGAAATGAATATGAAGAAAGAGGAAGTACAGGAGTATGGAGATCATCTCAGGCGAAAGAGTTTGGTCGAGGAAGGTAGTACAAAGTTCCTTTTGCTCCAATTCATGAACCAACAGTGTTACCATTAGTAATTATTTCATATGTTAACTTTTAAAGTATTGCGATCATGAGAATTTTTCATTCAGAAAAAAAACATGGGAAAAGGAAAAACATCGATTACAAAACACCGATAGAAAGAAACCTTAAGAAAAGAACACCTTAAGAAAACATCGGCGTTAATACATCCTTGTTTAAAACATCTAGGGACCATCGCATCCTTAGTAGTTGTTTAAAACATCTCGCGCCATTCAGGTAGCACTAGAGCTATGTCGGGCTACCTAACTAATACACCAATACCCATCTCTCTCAGGAAGCATCTCCCAAATTATTCCTAGGTTGGGCCACCCTTCTGGCTACGTCCCGACGCGACGGTGGCATGATTTTCGACACTATTTTCGCTTTCGACGCCTGCCATTTTTTCATCAGAGAACGAACGCTGTCATATGTTGGTTCTCAGAACGGCATACTCATTCTTAGAAAATCTGAACGGAATACTCAGTCATCAACATGCTTATAAGTATGCATTAACAACCATAGTTTTCGATCCCAAGTAAGCGAACGCCACGACTCCAGAGAAACTCATTGAGTTGATTACATGCGTGCGCGCACAGCGACACTCATCCACTCACCTCACACTGCATTTAATCTTCGTCTACGCCACGCCATATCGCCATCGCCACACCGTGTCAAGGAGGTTGAAGGCTGCAACAATAGAAAACGGAGTAAGTTACAAGCAGAACAGAAGCCATTTTGGTTTGTTCGCGCGCAGGTCTCTAGAAAACTGAACGAGTGTAAACTGAGGTAAACGGCGATTGTGCTGAATTGTAGATGCTGTGAAAAGTAGTCGATGAATTCAATATCTTTTAATGATTTAAAGTCACTGCATCTTTCCCAAATTTTCATGCACACATTCCGGTCATCATAAATGTTCCGAATATGTATCCATTACTCTACTTATCAGGATCGGTCCTTCTTTTGATGCCGAAAGGAATTTCTCTCTCCAGAGGATTCTGCGGGGCCTCGCCGTCTGGTGTTCATTATTCCACAAACAATACCCTAACAGGTCTGCTACCACTTTCCGTTTGCGAGATAGACCTTTGGCCATTCTCGAACAACAACTTACCCACATTTTCTGGGATTACAGGATTGTCCCATCTTGGACACGTTCGGATTGATTGGTTATTTCCGGATATGTCAACTGCTACTGGCCATTGCTCCCGTTAGTGTAGTGAATGTTTCTTCGCGGAAGGTGACGACGTTCCTCCTCCGTAGGATAGTGAGAGCCGATAGGTCGTCTTAAGGGGATTTCCCTCTCCAGATATCTCCTAGCGGGGCAACGCCCAAGCCGCGACACGCTGCAAGCTCCCGACGTGTCTTTCCACATGTGTGGTAGTGTAGTGTGGGAAAGTGTATTTGTCTATATGGGGGGCCAAGGACTAGGAATGAAAAAAAACCCTGCATTCATTGGCCCGTTCTGCTCCATCATTCACCTAGTATTGACACGATAAACCACGGAAAACTAACCCTTAGTGGACCAAGGAGCGGGTTACCTGACTTATTTTGCCTTTATCTCATCTTAATTATCGTTTTCCAGATTTATAGTAGGGGCCAAGATATTTATATCTCTGTACTTGTTGAATTGTCTATTGATTAAAAGATGTTCTCGTTCATGTGTTTTAGAAATCACTCTTTGCCCATAGAAGTTAAAAATATAACCCATGAGACCCATTACCTCTAAACCCTCAGCGTTATATGAATTCATGGAACCGGGGCGAAATTTTTCGCGTGGGAATTTTATCTCTCAGGTATCATATTGATAGTTTAACCGAATTTTTTGGTCCTTATTTGTTATGAAATAAGTGGATCGGGACCAGTAACTTCAGTCCACAATATCCAGCCCTCTGAGGTGTTAATGGTGGTTTGATATGTACTTCCGTCTCCGTCCATTATCTATTCCACAAACGCTTGAAAAACCCCTAGCTTTCCTTTTTCCGAGCCGCTCCATGACAGGAGAATGAGAGCTGCAACAATGGAAAATGAAAGGGGACAAAGGGGGTACTAGTTTTTGTATGAGATCTCATTGAGATTGCTGAGTGTTGATTGACAGGTTGAATAATAGCATGTTGATGATTGAATTGAATTGTAAAAGTAAATGATAACACAGGAGCAAAATGTTTTTAAAAAGGCGTGGCGTATACCATATTAATTATGCTTTTAGACCCTCAATCAATCCTGTCCTGAAATTTGTACTAGAAAACCTAGATTTTTCAAACATTCGATTCCACTACGAATGATCAATGGTAGAGTTTGAAACCTTCAATGCAGAATTTTTACGTTTCGTGACCCGCTACGTTCAAATCTGGTATCGAAAACGCTCCAAAACCCTCACCTTTAAAATTAAAAGAATATTCGATCAAGGCATTTCTACTGTTTCAAAAGATTTCTCTCTGGAGTAAATTGGTCTCTCAGTTATTATTATTAATGTCCTCCGTGGAATCATGGGACGGTGTAGTAGTGTATAGCAATAGTATGATAGGGACTAAGCCCGAATTATGGCTGATTGGAGAATTATCCTGTTAATTCGCACATTAGCCAGATGGTCTTAATTAAGATGTATCAACGCGGTATTTTCGGTAATTCACGAAATAGTCCTCAGGCCGGTGGATAAAATACGCTGACCGATCATTTACGATGTTGAAATGATGTTGCACTATAATCACTTTGCAATTCTTTGTGAGTTCACCACAGTTTCAGAGAGTGAATAGGCAAGAGCAGTAAATTAAACCCAAAATAAACCTCCTGAGTTTCGGAATTCCAGAACTACAGTAAAAAAAAAAATCCAGAATACCATAACAGCCTCCAGCTGAATACAGGCGCGTGCGCGCCCACTTTCAAATAGTCGCGCTAAATTTATCTTCGTCATCGCCACGCGGCGGGTGCCACGCCATGACAGGAGGCCGAGGGTTGCAACAATGGGAGATGAAGCGCCGGACCGAACGGGCGGCGCGGCGCCGCTTTGTGTTCGGCGCGCCGGCCGCCAGGAGCGCTGTCCGTCCGCAGCTGACGGATGGTCACGCGGCGCGATTTTTACGCCGCCGACGGTCCAAGATGGCGCGCGGACGCGACAGCCGGTAATTAAACGTCTACAAGCCTCGTCCCGCACCCGCCCGGACCCTCACTCGCCCGCCCGGGGGTGAGTTACCGTGCAATCATTTTGACGCAGAAAGCAATTTGAAGTTTCCACCCTCTTAATCCGTTTTAAAATGTTTCCAGAGTATCTCTATCTGCTGCAACCCATTACCCTTGGTAAAACCTGGTTTGGTGTAAATTTCGCGGGTTAAACCGTTTTATCTTTGGCGTGGAAGGTGCGGGGTTGGGAAAGGGTTGGCGGGTGGTAAGGCTTTATCGTACTTTTCCCGTTTTCTCTCCTCAAGGGGCACATATCCGTGACTCGTGATGTTCGCTCTTTCACAGATAGTAAGGATTTATGGGCAGTAATAAAAATCACTTGAGTTTACTGTCCCAGTGTCAAATGTGCGTCGTCTTGTACTAGCTATAATGTTGGATTCGGCCTAACAGAAGCTGTTATTTCTTCAATAACGCAAAATAAGTAAACGGCCAGCAAGAGCGTTAGACATTCTCCAGAGCTTATGTCTCATGATATTTTATTTTGGAACTTGAGATCTACTTTCTAGAAAAAATGTACCGCCGTACATCACAAAGGCATTACGTTGGAGAGTCAAATTCCAGCATATGTCTGGACACATTATAAAGATTCTGAAACATGTAATATTACCTCCTTACTCCAAATAAAATTATGAACTATCAAGGAAATGTTGCAAGGTATATTAATTAAGTATAAAATGATAGGTTATGTTCCTATTTCTATTAAAATGCCCTTTTCAATAATTTGGAACTCAAGCTTGGGTCTGGTACTATCTTCAATTTCATTTACTACAACTCATCACTTTCAATCACAACTGAAGCTATTTAATGACAATAATGTATTTTAATTCTTTTTTTTGTTTTGAACAACGGACAGTATTTTATAACGACTTATTATTTTTATTGTATTCAAAATATTCCTGGGTCAATTAATTATAGTCTCCATTTTTTTCAATATTATTCGTTTTTAAATCATTTTGTTAATACGATATTTTACATTATGTATATATTAACATTGTGAAACTTAACATGGAATAAAAAAACATATTCTAACGTAATAAGATTATTATTATTATTATTGTTAATAATTTAATTTTAATTTAATTTATTTGAAACGGTTTAGCATGCCATACCAATTACTGTTGCCGGCGGTAAGTTCAGCCATTTACAAAGTAATTCTTACAAATATTTCTGGTTGGTAGAATTAGAAAAATTACACTTTCAAACGTTACATCAACAATGCTATATTAGAAGTTCGAAAATAATTAACAGAAAGTTATATCATGTTCATGTTTGTCTCAATCCACTATAATTCTCTACAGTCTCCTTATGTTGCAATAAGTCAAATCAATCTACTCAAACTGTTATTCTGGAGAAAATGATTTTCGGAAAAAACAAAGGACCGTAACTTAAGGCTTGAATTTATAAAACAAAACAAAGATTGCACTTCCTCTGAACTTTCAGTATTAAGAATTGATATAATATTGTTATCTTTTATAAATGTACTTTTCTCTATTTCTTTGTGTATTTCTCTCTATATTTTTAAATAATCTCTCTCTATAAATGTATTATTATTATTATTATTATTATTATTATTATTTCTCTATTTGAAATATTCATCCGCAAATTGACGAAAAACAAGGCAGCTTCGAGCCATGTGAGAAGTGCCCATGTTTTCATTAGATACGAAGGAACTAGAGAAGAAAAAAAAGCAACAATGAAACAGTTTCGACTTTGACTGAGCAAAGACTTGATTGCATCTTTCTGCCTATTTTTATAGTGCGCTATACCGACTGCATTCTCACATTCATTGCGCCGGTGCTTACGATATAGCTGATATACAATCCTAAAAGGTTTCAGCAAGAGACTACATACCATTAAATATTTGCTATTCATGCGATGCCTTTTGGAACAGCTACTTTTTGACATTCTTGGTGTGTTAAGAACTGTTCATTCTTTTCTTAAGAACTCGCTCATTCACCGAATAAAGTTACTGTAATATGTTATGAGAGTGTTATTAAAATGTATAATGTTAAAATACTTAATTTGATGCAAGATGTATACTTGGGGAGTGTGTACGCTACTTTTTGAAAAATCATTTTGTGTGGTTTCGTTCAGCAACTCTTTTGCTTCTGCATGCCACTAATAATATAATAATAATAATAATAATAATAATAATGATAATAATAATAATAATAATTGATATAACAATTATTAATAATATATTAATAATTACTATTGTAAAAATAATAATACTATTGTTAATTATATGTTAATTAATAATTATTGTTGTCATCACTTTGGAATCCTACGAATTAAAATAATCCCAGATTGCAACGTGCTGAAAGAAACTCGTCCAGGTGGAGCTTTGCAAACTCAGGACCCCCAGTTGGCTGCAATCTTCACATAAATATTCTAACGCACATTTTTTATCGCCTCCACCCACGCGCTTCTAGCGTCGTCCGCGACGGAACGTCTACAAACTTCGTGACCCTTTCTCTCCAGCGCCGTATTGTCTCTTGCCCTGACGTCACCCTTCTTGTAGTTCATCCAATGGCCTTTTTCTTAAGCCACTTGTTGCGTTCTTTGTTCGCCGGGCAAAAGAAAGTGGCGAAGGCGTCCCTCTTCAGGCACGCGTCGTTTACCAGTGTCATTAGTTTTGTGACATAATATTTTATTTCCTTATTTTCCAGGAAATATGAAAAGCTTAACATTTGTTTTGATGAATACTCGCAGTTGTTTGTTTGCAAAAACAGAGACGCAGACTTCAAAGAGTCTTAAATGAAGACCAGAAAGCTTGGAAAAGTGACGCTGCTTATTTTTATTAAACCATTCAACTAACGTTTCTGAGAAATGAAAACCAGATGAACTCTGTGGAACGCATCACGGCTTTAGTAATAAGAAGGGAATCAACATTAGCATTATGCTGGACTTCGTTATATAGTATTATGTGGTTACAAAAAGTTAAGCTAAAATTCTCCTGATGATGCTTAGGGCTACTTTTTTATACTACTTGAATATTAGCAAAGTCCAGAAATGTTTTAGTAACTGTATTTCTTAGAGTGTTTAACAATATAATCTTCAATCCAAATTATTATAAAAAATGATTCTAAAGAACATTCTTTCGGAATTTTCAATTTAAATGCAGCAACAATTCGGTTAACTCGTTACAAACAACAAATCCTATCAATATAAGGTAATGGCTACATCGATGGAACACTCATAGATTTCGCGCTTTGTTGCCCTGCAGTATAAAGTACACATTGCATTTAAACATCAGAATGCGAAAAGAACAAAATACCTATCACTAGTTTGATTAAAAAACAAAAAACTCACAAATCTAAATAGCTACCATGTTCTTTGCTAAATCTTACTACATTTTCATAGACTTTCCTCGTAAGTTCTTTTATCATTGGCATTGTTCTCTTGTTTTAATCTGAACATCGTACTCTGAAAAGTACGGAAGTACGTACTAATATTTCAATTTGAATTTAGTCATTACATGTCTTGCAAAGGGCAATTGGACGGTGTTATGCATCAACCGGCTATGCGACATCACACAAGTTTTGACGATAATCGTGTTCAAAGGTTTTATTATATTTTCAGCTGTAAAACTGTAATTCAATTATTTCATTCATTAAAGCGCCAAACTACACAAACATGAGTGGAATATCGTGCGTTTACCTGCATGATGTGAAATTAAGAACAGGAGATTTGAAGATCTAGGTTTATAGCCGGTTTTTGCGAAACATAAAATCCCTGATGTGACTGATAACGTTTACATTTTTCATTAATTATACGGCTATTTTTATAGATTTTGCGCCAAAATTTTGCGTACACTTAGAACATGGTCCAATGGTCCAATGCAACCGATGGCGTCCATATCTAATTTTTTCCCTAGTCGGTCACCCAGCCACGAAACCGCGATGCCTCGCGTAACCTTCGTGACTTCAAGTAGTTAACGAATTCAAGCAGAATTCATTCGAGATGGCCGGCAGGGGATTGAACCCGTGCCTCCCGAATACGAAGTCAGCGCACCCTGCCCTGAGCCACTTCGCTCGGTTCGGAGACGCATAGTACACATTAAATACGCATCATGTGTTCGTTCATCTACACCTATTGGTGTCACGTGAACGTCCCTTTGCGGGCTGACTCATAGATCCTAGTTCAGCAAAGTGCGCATGAAATATTTAACGCTAAAAAAAAACACCCACACACAAAACACGAGCACCATCAACACAACAAATTCAAGCGACCGCAGCCCCTCGTGCACAAGATGGTGTTTCCTGCGCATCGCGTTGCGGTATCGCACCGCACCAACAGCGATAATTTTTCCCGCGTCAAGTGGCCGTAAATTCTGCTCTTCGCGTCCCGCGCCGCCGATCTCGCCCGCGCGGCCCCGGGGGAGGGAAATTCTTGCGAAGGTCTTTGCCCTGACCCAGTGGCTTCCAGAAACTTCTTCTCCGAAGCGATCAGGTGCGCGATCGACCGCGTCGCGTCCCGCCCCGCCGCCGGGCGCTCGGGGGCCGTTTAGGAACGCGCGCCCGTAAGCAGGTGCGAACGTGTGCCGTGTGAAGGAATTCGACCATCGCGAGGCGCGACGCCTATACTGCGATTTTCGTAACTTCATCCCTGACAGGAATCAGCTGTCATTTCGCTGCCATCCAATCAGGAGCTTATGTTTCGCGACAGTGACGTCACTATGGTGACGTTCAAGCTCCCTGATTGGATGAAACCGTGAACAGGTGATTTCTGTCAGGGACAAAGTTAAGAAAATCGCAGTATAGCGGGAAGGCGACTGCCATGAGAACGACCGCTGGAATGTCTTAGATATGGCGGTTTTGGCAGCATTGGAAGTGTTAAATGAGCTTGCTCGAACAGTTTTAACAGTTTTTTCATTAAACGTTTGAAAAAGAAGTGTGTGTGTGTGTGAGAGTGTTCGTCTGTGTGCGAGTGTGAGTCATTTTGTACGTGTGTGTGTGTGTGTGTGTGTGTGTGTGTGATGTGTTTGTGGGTGGGTGAGTGTTTAGTGAGTGTTGTGTTACCGCGAGGCGCGACGCCTAGCGGGGAGGCGCCTGGCATGAGAAACGGCCCCTGGAATGTCTTAGATATGGCGGTTTTGGCAGCACTGGGAGTGTTAAATGAGGTTGCTCGAACAGTTTTTCATTAAACCTTTGACAAAGAAGTGTGTGAGTGCGAGTGTTCGTCTGTGAGCGAGTGTGAGTCATTTTGTACGTGTGAGTGTATGTGTTTGTGTGTGTGTGTGTGTGAGAGAGAGAGTGTTTGTGAGTGATTATGAAAGGAAATGTGAGAGAATGTCTGGAAATGTGTAAGTTGATATTGGGAATGTGTGAAAGTATGGATGTTTATTTTTATATCTTTATAAATTATATTATTTATAAAGCGTTTTATTGGTTTTGATACCCATAAACTATTCTAATTAGCTTTTAATTATTTTTAGTACATTAGAAAATAAATATAAAAATAATTGTTTAAATGTTTAAAACTACGCGAAAAGGAAACCCGGTGCAAAACGTCGCGTCTTGAAAGTACAGCTTGATATTGCAGGGTGAAGTAAATACAATCAGTAAGTGCTCTGTTTTTCACTAATGTTTAAAATAATTTTAGAAATAATTTGCATATATCTATTTTTGAAAAGTTATAACCAAGCACCCTGCCTTTTAGTGATATATCTAAGAAAATAATCATTCAATTTTTATTTCATTTACCATCTGTGTAACATTGACTCACAAAATATTCAACTTGGTTCTGTTGATCTACAAGTTATGAAACGTTTTAAAAATGCACCTGACAGGTTGGCTGTTATACTGACCTCTTCGTAAATCTTTTATATTTGCATACGTATTCTTGAGAATACGTTTTCTCCTTCCCACTCCAATAAAACCGTTAATATGACCTTAAAAACCGATAATATACGGATTATTAAATGAATCAACCCTGTATCCTTGTACATTATTACGACTGTCATAGATCCGTAATGAAGTGACTGACATTATCTTGGTGAAAACGAAAAAATCCTTCTCAGCTATTAATAGAATTCAATACGCTCGTATGAAAGCTAGTCGAGTTGCAAGTAATATTCTCCAATCTGCGACTTGCATGATTTGCACGTAACTGTTCAAGTTATTTATAAAATGTATATATTTTTAAATTAAGATTTTAATTTTATAAGTTAGAGGTATCTTTTAGGTTGGGTCTCTGAACTTTATAGCCATTTTTCTTGCTCTGATGTATATCAGAACGCCGTAAAGAACTCGCCTCAGAGTTCAAGGAGCAACTCTTCTTGATTTTCTAAGGAAACTTCTCTTCAAGTTGGCGCACAAGAAGCTACTTAAGCACTTCTTCGCCCGGACGCCCCTCTACACGTGAAGAACTTTGCGAACTTACGAGAAGAAAAATGAAGAAACATATTCAATAAGGCATAATCGTCATTCTATCGCCATGACAATGGAACTCCTAAAGAAAGTATCTAATCTTAAGAAAGATTGCTGACAGAATATACCTGTATTGTCAAGCACCGCTCTGATAAATCCAAGTCGCAAAGTAACAAAAGGGGGTATCTCGAATACTTAGAGGTAAAAATAACGTTTTTAAATCAGGTACACTACAACTCTTTGTAACAGTAAACTGGATAAAGACGAGTTGTGGATGTGGCTAGTGATAATTGGCTGTGATACTGACGATGACTATGATTGTTGAAATCACTGACAGCTTTAATAAAGCTGAAATCAATGACAGCTTAAAGAAGCAATAATGATGCTGATGATGATGGGAGATGACGTATAAGCTGTTCAGAGTTCCGATTTTGTAGAAGAATGCATTAATTAGTATTGATAAAGTGGAAACTAGTACTACAACAGCACATACTTTCTTACCTATATTTTCACACAAAAGTATGCGAAAAGTACTCACATTTTGGAAAAAGTGTACATCATGTTATTTCAAAAATCTATTTTTGAACAGATTTCATTAAGGAAATAAACTCTTAATTTTTATTATTGTAGCTGTAGGAAGGCGCCGAAAATTTTTTAAAACATTTTTGAAATTTTCTAAAATCAGGTCTATCAACATACATGACATCTATACCATTAGCTTAAACGTTCTTCACTCAATCCAACAACAAAATTTAATCGAAAACGATGGAGCAATTTTTTTGAAAGTTTTGAAAATGTCCCAGAGGCTTCATGTAAAATATCTCCCAAACTTAAAATATTGGTTTCAAATACAAGGGGGCCGCCAGCTCGTGTCAGGCAGATCGATCGAGCAATATCAGTTTCGGAGATAATTAGATGAACTGTTTAGCGCTAGTGTTGTTCGCAGATGGACAGACAGACAGACAGACGGATAGACAGACAGACGAATAGATAGACAGACGGTCTTTTTTTCGCCATTCGAGTTTTCGGTATCAAGAACCCACAGAACAGAATGGATGGATTATGGATTCAGGTTACATCACATGTTAGAGTTTTTTTTCTAAATTTAGCTACTTCATTTATCCACTTTTTCGTTACCATGGCCTTTAATAAGAGCTTTTCTGCCGAAAATTCGTCGTTTTTTCGCGCAGCATTACAGAACGTTCTGTCTACTCCGTAGCGAGAAAGCAAAAAAGTGTGAGAAAACAGCATGATCGGCGAAGAAAACAATCGCTGAACAGAAAAAGCTGAACTGTAAAATCACATGTGAACTGTAATATGCAGAATTACTAACCTACCCAGAGTAAGAAGCCGTGTGATGTTATTTGATTCAATTACAATATGTGGACAAATGATGTAAAATTTAGTAAGAGAAAATGAATTATGGTGACATGTGTGATACGAAGATCGTTAGCTACAGGGGCGTGATGAATTGTGATGTGATTTCCGGAGTAGCGAGTTGATTTCGGGGTGCTAAGAGATGATGAAATAAGATTTCGGGGGTCTACGATATGTTCAGTGTTGGGTACTATGATTACGGTATATTACGGTGTGGTAGACAATATTTTAGTGTGATGTATAGGTAGTACGCTGAGGTGTGGTGTGATGTAGTTAGTGCACAGGATGCTATCAAATGGCGTGTGTGATAGTGAGAGGTGGCATGATCTCGTGTGGCAGGTAGTAAAGAAGTAATGTGAAGTATCGTGAAATGTAGTATGACGCTACTGCACCAGTGCAATGGGAGGAGCAAGGTTGCCGCAACGCAGTGCAAAACGGAGTCAAACCGAGCGGAACGGACTTGAACTGAGCGGAGCAGTCTCGAAACGAGTGGAGCGGAGTCGAACCTAGCAAAGCGGACTCGAACCGAGCGAAGACGAACCGAGCAAAGCAGAGTCGAACCGAGCGATGCGGAGTCAAACCGAGCGATGCGGAGTCAAACCGAGAGAAGCGGAGTCGATCCGAGCGAAGCGGAGTCGATCCGAGCAGAGTCAAACCGTGCGGAATGGAGTCGATCCGAGCGAAGCGGAGTCGATCCGAGCAGAGTCAAACCGTGAGGAATGGAGTCGATCCGAGCGGAGCGGAGTCGATCCGAGCAGAGTCAAACCGTGTGGAATGGAGTCGAACCGAGCAAGCGGAGTCGATCCGAGCAGAGTCAAACCGTGCGGAATGGAGTCGAACCGAGTGGAGCGGAGTCGATCCAAGCAGAGTCAAACCGTGCGGAATGGAGTCGAACCGAGCGGAGCGGAGTCGACCCGAGCAGAGTCAAACCGTGCGGAATGGAGTCGAACCGAGCGGAGCGGAGTCGATCCGAGCAGAGTCAAACCGTGCGGAATGGAGTCGAACCGAGCGGAGCGGTTGGGGGCGGGGGCGGTGCGGGTCGTTGCCGCAGCGACTGCGGAGCACGTATGGCTCGGCGAAGGCCCCGCCCTCACCTCAGGTCGCGCTCTCCACACTTGAGCGGCCATTAGAGCGAGGCACTCTAAAAGTTAGCACTTGTTGTGCGAGATGCTCTTAAGTCAATTGGGGTTGTTTTCCTCCTCGACTTTCTTCCTCATTTTTATGTCCTTTTTCTCTTTCTCTCCTTTCTCTCAGTCTTCCTCTAACCCGATCTCCACATTTTCCTTCATATACGTGGAAGACGGAAGAAAAAAGGAACTGTCCGCTCTTTTTAGTAGACACGCGTTGAGTAGCGAGGAATTCTAGAGGCACGCCGGTCCGCGAAAGAAGGACAAAGTGCTCTTCAGAACTTTCAGTTGCAGCCGCGTGACTCGGACACCCGTACTTGAACTGATAACGAGCTTTGGAGGGGCGCTGTCGGAGTTGCCCGTTCGCTGGTAGACAGATAACGACGCCATTACGGGCGCCTTGTGAGGTGAGCAAGGGACGCGGCACCGGTGGGTGGGGCGGAAACAGGGAGGGGTAATGGGGGGTCATGTCCCCCCCGCCCACAAACTTCTACTCCTGAGAAACATTCCGGGTTGCTTCCGACGGAACACGAAATGGGCAAAATGCTGCCCTGGCTATTCTGCGACGTAAACGCAACAAGTCCTGATGGAGGAATGAAAGATCAAAATAAGATGTGATGAAGATAGGACGGTTGAATATGTAGCAGGAGGAACAGATGTCCCCACAAGGAGGGTGGACGTGCCCCATGACAACTTGACAGAAACCAGTTCTGCTCACAGAATTACTGGGAGTGGCTGACGGAAAATTAACGAGTACCAACAGATCAGTTTCGTTTAATGAAATACGAAGTAAAGCACTGGCTGCCTTGAGTTTTATTTTAAACATCTTTTATTACCAGGGGCGGATTCAGTCAATCATTTGGGGGAGGGGACATCGTAGTTTTTTGTTAAATAATAAGCTTATTTGTTGTTATATTGTATATTAATTTATAGTACTGTAGAGATGATGCTATACAATATTCTTGTTTAAATAATTACACAATTCGAATATAAATAAATATTTAAATCAATTTTGTCAAGTAAGGGAAGGTAAATGAAAATTCTAGGCCTTTTTTGGGGGGAGTGGCATTGCCCCCATGCCCCCCCCATAGATCTGCCAGAGGTCATCATATGTTATTGGATGACAAGGTTTTGACGAATGTTGCCCATAGGAGCCAATTGTTGTAGCACAGCCTTTTGGATGGAGGTTAGTTTTCTAATACTTTACTAATTTTATTTTTTATTAGATTGCTTTCGAAGTGAAGACAAGTTCACATGGTAGACTTTGTGAATTTTGAACTACATTGATTTCGACCCTCACTTCCCTCTCTCGGCAGCCTTACCAGTCACCAGTGTTAACGTCCATTGACACTTCAAATTGGTTATAATTATCTCCAATACTTGTTTATAAATTGAAATACACACGTTAAAAATATGAGGCATAGTTTGCGGAATTGTTGTTATAACAATTAATATTGTTTCCTAAACCTCAATATCTTAACGGAGATCAATTTGATTGCTGCCAAATTTAATTACTAAAATTGTCATGATTGTTACCCATGTTATTTTGTAACACCACAACTACAATTTTTAATTTCTGTCATTTGTTAGTTATCGTAAAGAGTAGCTTCGGAGATCAATAATAATTACATTTCTTACATAGATTACGAGTACATTACATAGCTTCTCCACGGCATACGAACGAGCGGCGACACCGGTGCCTAGGTAGAGAGATCCGCTTTTGGTAGATGTGAGGCGTGAGGCTTCAGCCGTGAGGAGTCAGGCGTGAAAGCGCCTGTCCCAGCCGCGGCTTATCCGCCCTCGCATCAAGATAAGGGCGCAAATGGAGGATTGTAAAGCGACGGCTAAACGGCGGCAGTCAGAGCAAGGTCTGCCTGCGTTCTTCCACGGTGCCGCCGAGGCCACTGCAGCTCCGCGCATTGTGGGAGGGGAGACGAAGGCAATTCAAAAGTGGCCTAATCCCCCGAGAAGTGCAACTCATGAACGACACAAAGACTTGGGCCTCCTCGCGTGCTTTCCAAATGTCATCAAAAAGTTGTTTGCGTCACGTGAGAAGTCAAAGACCACAGTTTGGGTTTTCGTGAGGTTTTTTCTTATTTCAATGGTTGTAGTTGCTTTCTGCTTTGGGATTTTAGTTCACATTTGAGTACAGAATATTGATTCCCTCTGTGTTAATGTATGTACGACAAAATAAGTCACAAAGTATATTGCTAAAAAGCAGAAAACCGTCGATGATAAACAACTCTATGTGAAAAAACAAAATTTTACAGGAGGAAGCAAAAGCACTTTGGGATTTTAAGTTGGCTAAGTTAAGGCATTTAACACTTTCTACATAATAGTAATTAAATATTTATTTTGTAATATTTTTGTGAAAGCACCTTATGAAAACCTCCCATATGGCTCGTATCACAACCGAGATACTCTATCAGCAATAAATAGTAAAAAGATTCAGAGAAAGTTTTTATGTTCGATTTTGAGATCACAATTTCTAGTTTTCTTTGGAAAGTTTCTTATCAAACTAAAGAACAAGCAAATTCTGAATCATTGAAACCAAAATGTAAAAAATCGCCAGTTCCGTCACATAGATGGTTGTCCATAATCTGACCCTGAAGGCAATTACTTGTAAAAGACCACCAAAAGCCACTGAATGGGGTATTCCCGGTTCGATCCTGGTAAGATCCAGGCTGTACGTATTGAAAATCAGCGAGTTTGTTACACCACTCGGAATCGATACTTTGATGTTCTGATCGAGTGCACAGGACTTAGTTGCGAACGTGTATTTTCGTCATTTCATGGGCCTCGTGTTTACTTATTAAGTGTTGAGAATGTTTGCTTCTCATTCTGGAAGTCGACACAACATGTAAAAGAGGAAATTTCCCGCACTGTGAATCATATTCATGAAAATTATTTTTGAGCTGAAATATATCTTTAACATACAACTTACTTAGCAGATGTTAGCAATGTCCTATAGACATTCCTCTGCAATTGTACAATAACACGCAAATAAATAGACGTTTATCGTGAAGAAAAAGAGAAGTGTCAATGCCCAATTTCATTACAAAAGTCATTTAATATTACATTCCTGCACTGCACATTATGTAGTAGAGACAAAATAATTCAAAATTATTTAACACTATTCGTAACACTGACAATATTGGCGCCGTGGTCTTCAGTCTCACAAAATATAAGAGTATTTATTGCTTTTACATTTTCTATCATAATGCATTATTGCAAAGTCTAGCTTTCGAATAAGGAAAGATTTTTCTTTATACGCAACGCCACTGCGACATTTCAAAACTAATATTACTGCAGTTGAACGGTGAAGGTGGTTGTGAAGTATACCATAATTATATCTTTTATCAGATTTTGAGAAAGAAAATTTACAAAAATAATTTTTTTTGGAAATATTTAAACAAGGTCATAATGTATTTAAAAATTAATGTGAATTGTTAGAGAGAGAGTAAGGATTCCGAATTTTGGGATCAGTATCTTATTATCGGACAGAAAAGGGAAAAGATGAAATTAAATGTCATCCAATTCAGTAATGTATATTTTATTTTATGAAGGAGAGGGAATTTTCGGCATCTAGCTTTAAAGAAACACTTTTTGCTTGTGAGAAAATATTAAATCTGATTTTCCATTCTTGTTTAAACGTCTGTTGTTTCTCGGTTTCTTCAGGTTGCATTTATTTATTCTGTGTACCTTGAAGACGAGAAATGACAATTATTTACGGCTGGTTATGAAGACAAGCGCGCAGCGTGTCTCGAACCCTCCCTAACATCACCCTACTCCCGCCCCCGCTTGTCACAATCCATAAATAACCTATTTCATGTCCCGACATTCCTCCATAAATTCCTTAACTATTACGTCTTCCCTCACTTCATATAACTTTCAGCACTACACGGGCGAACATCGTCGGCGTCCCCTCTCCCGCTTAGCTGCGCGCGGCGGCGGCGGCTGCTGTCGCGGCGCAAGCGTGTGTTTAATGCACCTCGGAACCAAATTGAGTCGTCCGATTCCGTCAAAACTTGAACTTGGTCCGCCCGCGCGCCGGGATCGGAGAGGGGGCGGAGGACAGCAAGGGGTGGGGAGGGGGTGGGGCTTCTCCAATTATTCCCCGAACCACGCCAACAGAGCCGGAATGAACCGGTAATTCGCACAGCTGCCACCGCGGTGTGGGCGGTGAGAGGAAGGCGAGGGCGGCGAGGGTTACGGAGGTGACGGGGGCGATGGGGGCGGCGATGGGGGTGGCGACGGCTGCGGCGAGGGCGGCAGAGCAGCGAGTGGTGGGTGGGGCTGGTGTGGTGCACTCGCAGCAGGAGATGTTAATGGCAAATGAGGGAGAGTTGATGCTGAGGGGTGAGGAGAAACGGAGCTAGTTGGCGTGGGGAACCTCAAATGGCAAAGAAAGGACGGTGGGAAATGAGGGGTGGCGGGGCATGAGGGGTGGCGAGGCATGAGGGGTGGCGGAGGCATGAGGGGTGGCGGGGCATGAGGGGTGGCGGGGCATGAGGGGTGGCGATGGCATGAGGGGTGGCGGGGCTATGAGGGGTGGCGAGGCATGAGGGGTGGCGGGGCATGAGGGGTGGCGGGGCATGAGGGGTGGCGAGGCATGAGGGGTGGCGTAGGCATGAGGGTGGCGAGGCATGAGGGGTGGCGAGGCATGAGGGGTGGCGAGGCATGAGGGGTGGTGGGGATGAGGGGGTGGCGAGGCATGAGGGGTGGCGGGGCATGAGACGAAGCGGGGAATGAGGAGTGGCGAGGAATGAGGGTGGAGGGAAAGGAGGGTGGCGGGGAATGGGGGTGGCGTGGCATGAGGGGTGGCGTGGCATGAGGGGTGGCGTGGCTATGAGGGGTTGGCGTGGCATGAGGGGTGGCGTGGCACGAGGGGTGGCGTGGCATGAGGGGTGGCGTGGCATGAGGAGTGGCGTGGCATGAGGGGTGGGTGGGGATGAGGGGTAGCGGGAATGAGGGTGGCTGGGGACGATGGGTGGCGGGGGAATGAGGGTGTGGGGACGATGTGGTGGCGGGGAATGAGGGACGGGGGAAATGAGGAACAGCGAGGAAAGAGGGTGGCGAGGAATGTGGAGCGGGCGGAGAATGAGGCACGGTGGGAAATGAGGGACGGCGGGGAATCGTGGATGGTGGAGAATCGACGGCGGGACAAAGGACAAAGAAGAACGACAGGACAGCAGGGAACAGGGGGAAGGGGGCGGGAGTTGAGAGTCCACGAGGTGGCGGGTGGGCGCGGGGACGGCGGCAGAGGCGAGGCGGCCGGGGCGTGGGCGACCGCAGCGCCACCGCCGCCTCATTACTCCCTGCTCCTTGGCGCCGGCAGTTTGTCAACGCCGCGGGGCTTTCGGTCCGTGTTTATCCCGCACCTTACGACAGCTCTCATAACACGACGCAGCCCCGTATGGGCCGGGAGTGTCTGCAGCGGCCGATCCATCCGGACAAACGTGGAGGGGAGTTGAAACAGCATTCTTCACACAACCAACTGACCTTCCTCTCTATGTAATCTGTTTGTTAATCTAAGGTATACTTCATTTGAGATGAATGCATTTTCTCTCCAAAATCTTAAAATCTCAGTTTGCACATACGAGTAAGTTGTGCAACATGAACGATCAAGAACAGAACCTCTGTAATACAATATATCTCATAGCGTTTTAAAATCTATCGTGTCAGTATTGTAATATAGGACTGGGACAATGAAATGTGTTGATGAATAGGTCTGAAACAATTAATTAATTAATTAATTACATATTGCCTTTTTGTTGGTTTCATTTGTGTTTTCCAAATCAAGGGGAATACGAAAGCGACATCTTGAGTCATATCAGCTATTTACTAAACATGAATTCCCAAATTATTTTCGTGTTGTCCCTCACCCGATATGCGGGCTTACGCGAACATCATACCAGGCGCTGCTAATGCAACTTATGAGCCAAAGGAGGCATCGATGATTTAAACATGCTAAATTAAAACGTAAATTCAGAAATATATTACCCTATGAGAGAGAAAAAACATGTGGCTGACTTGGTGATATTAATTTGGTTTTGGTCATAATGCTAAAGAAATACATGATTATGAACGTATCACCAATGTAAGATTTTCTTGAATTTTCGTAAAGAATTAAGATTGCAAATCACAACTTTTACTCTTACGAATCCTATTATCAACAATATTTCTAGAACTGATAACAATATTCTTTTACAGTACTGTTTACAGTTTCTGGAGAGTCCAACACATCATTATCTCATCTAATTTTATTGCAGTGAGACAAAGAATTCTAATATTATTTTGTTCTGTATTTATTTTCTTAAACAGAATTGCCGAGTATCATCATTAAAAAATTCAAAATTAGCAAAGTATTTCCTTATCTTGATTTTGACAATTCGAAATCAAGATAAGAAAATACTTCGCAATCCGGAATCGTATTCGAGAAAATTCAAGATTCGTTCCTGACAATTATTATGCCCAGCCAGAATGGCGGCGGCGCCCTTTGCTTGGAGCATTGTTGCACCGAGGGCAGGGGCGATAATTGTGATTTATCGGTCTATCGGAGTGTGAGCGAGGGTTGGAGTGAGCGCAGAGGGGGGAGAGGAGAGGAGGGAAGGGGAGTTTTTGAGTCGCAAAGCCGTCTGGGACCTAGCGCCTGAAGCAATTTATATTAACGCGCCGACCCCCGTCGTCTAAGCCACTGTCAAGGGGTTCGCGACGACCGACCGACGAAGTTCTTCGCTGGATGATGGGGATTCTTTTTCAATACTGACAAATTTTCCAGCCACTTTTGTGCAGGTATGGAGTGTGGAAGGTAATCATGTGGAAGAATGACTCGCGGTTTCTACAATATGGTATTCAAGAATGAAGATTTTCGGCTGGAGTGTCTGGTGGACTTCGAAGACACTTGAGACAAGTGTTCTCTTCCGAAGAAGGTCTTCATTCTTTGGCCAAAACTCAAGTTCAGGAACATAACACATGTAACTAAAAGATTTGGAAGATTAGAATGGGATTCGTAAGTAATTTTTGCTTGTCGGTTCTGTTAATATCTCAAAAATGATCTTTTCGGATTTTCATTTTTACAAGAGACGTTTCAGAACTTAATAATAAGGAATATCCAAACCAAAAATGGTTTTTCCTTGTGTGGAAATGCCAATATGAGAGAGAGAGAGAGAGAGAGAGAGAGAGGGAGAGAGCAGACGAACTTCTGCCAGGTTCTGCTGGTATATAAACAGTTTTTTTCGCTTGGGGTGGGGATGGGGGCTGAAACCCATGAGCTTCCCGTTCTCCCTTGAATCGCTCCTTCTCACTTTTTTTGTTACATTACTACATTCAATATGTAATACATGCAGGGGCGGACCCAGCTGATCGTTTTGGAGGGGTCCATCATAGATTTTTGTTAAATAATAAACATTTGTTAATATATTGAATATTATTTTTGTAGTGCATGACACTAAACAATATTATTGTTTAAATAATTACATAATTTTAATATAAATAATATTAAATAAATTTTGTCAAATAAAAGAAAGTAACAAGCAAAAACTCTACGCCTGGGGGGGGCATGTTCCCCTCTGGATTCGTCACTGAGTACACGTTACAATAAACAAAAATCCAGATTTTTTAAAATATATCATTACATATAATACACCGAATACAATAGAAAGAAGATATATTAAAAGCAATGGATACTGAAACTTTTACATGAAGCAATTAGGATTAGGTGCCATGAAATAGGTAGTGGTACACGATAGCGGAATTTTATAAATTTTCGTTGACTAGAGTACTATTAAATTATTTTCTGAACACCAACATTAATATTAGTCTGAATCTAATCTAAGTCTGAATGATCTGTTGAAACAAATCACACTGTTCATTGCAATCTACGCAGTTAGGCAAACATTTACGAACGTAAACCCTACAACGATACGGTAATTTCAACCAAATATCGAACATAATCATAACTATCAAATCGCTTTACCACTAAATGATCGTTTAACAGTTACGTAGAATGAAACTCCCACCCGTCATCGTGGGCGCCATTACTGTGGTTCTCCTCATCATCAACATCATCACGGTTGTGTATGTTCGTTAAACAGAATGTTAATTTGCTGAGGGTATTCACGAACGAAGGGAGCGCTTAGGGGAATCTGCTGGTGGCCATAACATTGAATGGTTAGGAGCCGCTTTTCCCTCCTCACATCTTGCAAAGTTGCTGCTGTCAAAGCAGGGTCCGCACAAACAAAACGTTTTAATACATCGAATGCACTATCGAACTCAATACGATTATAGGAACTTGTGAAGCCGAAGTATGGATTTACTAATTACGATCAGTTGATAACTTCAGTTCTAGTCAATTTTGTCTTCTCTGCGTTTGAAATTAGGCAGTAAGTGCACACATGTATGTGTATAATGTCCTAAAATACAATCAATTCTTTTTTTCAGAATAAACAATGTCAATTTTGTTATTTTAAGACAATTTCAGAACAGTAGTAATAACTTATGGTGTCTAAAAAAATAAACGAATATTTTCTTCACATGCCATCACTTTTAGTTTCTGAGGCATGCATGAAAGCCGAGTGAGCTAATTCTTAGGAGTGAGAAGGATACATTTATTTTCGAATGCCATATATTATTTACACTGCTACTACGGAAAATAAACCAAGAAATTTTAAATATTATGCAACATAATATACTTCTCATTGTTTTAACGCGATTTTGTCGAGGAGATGTGCATGAGCTGATTTAAACTGATATTAGCACATTTTATATCTACAGTAACGCAGATCAGCAGTCATGGTTTGTAGCTTTCCGCTATAGAATCAAATAGTTGTTTGTATTGCAAGAAACAAATAAATAAAAGTTGGATTACATATTTGTAACGAAGGTTATTAATTTAAATGGTAATTTATACAGAGTGCTTGTGAATTTGAGAACAAAGATACCGGTAATACTATTTTTGCCTACATTTCCTCCCATTTAGTACTTCTGTTAAAGCAAGATATATCCGGCAAATTTCCATCCAAATTCATATGTACTAATATATAAGTAATTCGTTTAATACGGCCAATCGCATGATTCTAAAGCTTCGTGTACATTGGCCCTGATCTCTAGCGTATTACAGGCCAATTACACGCGTAGAATTATGCGCATCTCGCACTAGTTTCTCAATTAATCAGCATATTGAGGACGCCATCAGCATACCTGACCGCCCGAGGCAATGCGTACGCCGTGCTACCCGTCCTCACACTGTCCTCACGCTGCACCCCGGGCGCCTAGAGCGCTGGAGGGCATCGAGATAGCGGGTCATTCTGTGAGGAAGCTGGAGGCTCTTGAATAATATAATACTATACGAAAACCTTAATGGATTTTAAGAATTAATATAATTGCTGGTGGTGTAGATATCTTCTGAAAATGAATAAACGCATTTTAAGAAATTCTGCAATGTAGGCTTTGAGAGTTGGTGTTAATTATGCCTACTTTAGCTGCTAATTTTTACTGATAAATACAAGTGTTAATTTCCATTAAGAGTTAAAAATTATTTCAAAAATACGTACGAAATGTAAATAAAGAAAAGTATATAATTCAATAGATCTATGCTTAAGCTTTGTGTGAAAAAATATAGTATATTCAATACTTAGGCTGCACTCGAGTCGCATTGCTTTACGTATAAAATTAAACACTCAACCTGTTGTTTATCTACTGAAGGTAGTGCTGATATGCCACAAACACGGAATAAATGTACACTAAAATATATTTTTTAGTTTCCTCGCGCACGTGTTGTGAAATTGCCTTTTTAATTTTTTTTAATATCCTTTTTCCTCATTGATCGACGTTGGCAACACCATTCTAAACAAGCTCTGCTCTTCACAGGTCTTCGCCTCGTGTCCATCTCTTCTGCTGGGCCGTCCCACGTGCGCACGAGCCCGGGGGCGAGAAGCACGCGTCCGCCGAGCGTTGAAACCCACCTCCTACGCAAGACAAACTTGCGTAGCTGTTGACTCGGCCCACGGCAACTTCCACTTTTTGACTCATAAGAGTCCGCAGGGGCCCGCCTCGCTAATCCGGAAGGAGTGTTTATCGGAGAGAAGGTACGATGAGGAGGAGGGGCAGCAACGAGGAGAAACAAAAGAGAAAGAGAGAGAGCGACAGGGAGAGTGATTGACAGAGAGGCAGAGAGAGAAAGGCAGAGAAAGAAAGGCAGAGAAAGAGAGGCAGAGAGAGAGGCAGAGAGAGAGGCAGAGAGAGAGGCAGAGAGAGAGGCAGAGAGAGAAGCAGAGAGAGAGAAGCAGAGAGAGAGAAGCAGAGAGAGGCAGAGTGAGAGAGGCAGAGAGAGAGGCAGAGAGAGAGAGGCAGAGAGAGAGAGGCAGACAGAGAGAGGCAGAGAGAGAGGCAGACAGAGAGAGGCAGAGAGAGAGGCAGGCAGAGAGAGGCAGAGAGAGAGGCAGAGTGAGAGGCAGAGTGAGAGAGGCAGAGAGAGACAGAGAGAGAGGCAGAGAGAGAGAGGTAGAGAGAGAGAGGCAGACAGAGAGAGGCAGAGTAAGAGAGGCAGAGAGAGAGGCAGAGGGAGAGAGGCAGAGAGAGAGAGAGAGAGAGAGGGAGACGGGAGGAGGAAGAGCGTTTGTACGGTGAGAGGGAGCGTCGTCGGTAGCAGAGGTTGGCAAGTCCCGCTAATACACGTCAAACAATGAAGTTGCTAAGTACACACATCGTGAGACGGGTCCTATCGCGAAGCCGTGTCAAAGACCGGGATAAGCTTGGTCCCCGCCTCCGCTCGTCGTCCCCCGTGCGGAAGATTATAAGTTAGGTGAGTGAATGGTGACTTGTTGGTTTGTCGACTCCCTAATTTCGGGAGAAGTCTGCGGATGATGACGGGGCTGATGGAGAGCAGTGATTGGCTGAGGATTATACACCATTATTTACAGTATTGCGTCCGTGTGCTTGCTGAGGAAATGTTCGGTGAAGTTATGTCTCCTGGGAAGTCGTAACTTCAGGTTCTTTGTAAACTAAATTGAATTAATAAGGGACATATGTTTGAGGCGTCGTGACCTCATTGACAAGCGCATAATGCAGGGAGGTGGTTCATATGCGATTAATTTTCGGTTCTGAAGAGATGCGGCTGTAATTTGTAAAGTATATGCAGCATATGCTGCTTTACATGACTCGTGTCTAATTAACGTGTCGGTGGCTTAAGTATCGAACAGAAAGTTACTCCCCCCACCATGTGGGGAATATGTGGGGAATATCTGAAAAATTATTTCTTGCAATTCTCTGAAAATGGGGGAAAACTAATAAAAGACTCTGGATGATGGCGGGATCCCGTCATCACTTAACAGATTTTCAGTAATGTCAACTCAGATTACATTATAAAATTTCACAAAATGCTCTATTTTGCTGATAATTTTTTTAAAAAAATATTTGTAATACGAAACATTATATTTGTCTGATTGGTTGATACAGAAATCCAATTTCACACAAAATGTTATTAAAATGAAGGGTGTGCCATGGAAGAAAGTGTGCCAAGGAAGTGTTAAAGTAACACAATGTTTAGGTTTATCAATTCAGTCAAACCTCAAATGGAACGCCCACTTAAATGAATTGAACACAAAATTAAGTTCATTATACTATGCGTACAGTATTCATTTCAAATTCCGTCAGCCTTCATACTGCTCGTTGTGTATATTTTACGAATGTTCATTCCCGCCTGAGATATGGCATAATATTCTGGGGAAACACATCTTATAGCTCCCAGACTTTCAGATTACAAAAAAGAATTGTACGAATTATAAGCAAATCCAACCCACGTGATTCTTGTAAGTCTCTTTTTATTAATCTAGGAATTTTACCATTACCTTGTCTCCTGATTTACGAATCAGTAGTTTTTGTCAAAAATGACTTATTTAAGAGCGGGAATATATTTTCAGCAAACGCCGATGTCTATAAGTATAACACTATAACACCCGACGTAGTAATCATATTCATCAGGTGGCAGTATCGACAGCTCACTACAAACAATTCACATACAATCCATGTACATTACTCTACAACACTTTGCCAGATGACATTAAACGATTAAATTCGATAGAAAAATTTAAGTCCCAAGTAAAATATTTTCTGCTGCATAATTGTTTCTATACAATTCGAGACTATACCGAGCATCAAAAGGAAAGTAACATTAATTTTTACAATGATAGTTAATGTAATTATTTATCATTTGGACAGTATAATTCTAAAGAACCTGTAACAAGTATTGTACCACAGTTTCTGGGTTGATGGCCCCCATCTCTATCAGGTTTTTCGTTCAGTTTCCCGTATCCTTTGAGCAAATGCTGAGATGGTCCCTTGTTTCGCTTCTGGACATAAATGTAACTTCATTATTTGCGCACGTCTTCAGAATTTTAGTAGGAAATATAGTTATTCAAATTATCGTTTTCTATACTGTCGCGGCAAAAAGTATTATTCTTTCATGAAAAATATGATGAGGGTTCAGGGAACAAATTTATAGCTAATTTACCTTTGAAAATATATTTTATTATATTGGAGCGAATATTTGGTCAACAAAACTTGAAAAAAGGGCTCTTTTTCTGTATTCAAAATTCGACTAGAAAATGGTTTAGGATAGAGATCACAGAATTATGAAAACGTGCAGAAATTTCACTTCTCCCCATAGTTCGCCACAGTTTTAAACTGTTTTTGAAGTAAATAAATAAAAAATATAAAATAAAACGTTGCTCTTACAACAAGGCGCATTGGTGCACTAATGGATTCGAGTAAATGATATTACTCGATTTTCTTTCTTAATTTTGTATATAGTTTTACAGAAAACAATTTTCATCTTACCATTACGAACAAAGTAGTCGTAAATCATCAGAGTGATAGACTAACAGGATGTCGTATAAATAGAAAATGTTATTGGTCGATAGCATTATCAATAAAGCGTTACCAAAAGAGAATGCAAATTGAATATTGACAGTCTATGAACTTCAACATGCAAGCATGACGTAAAAACAACCTTTAACAAATTACATACACGTAGTAAAACAATTTAAGTAAATTAAATGCAGCAAATTGTGTGTTTAACCCGGAAAATGCGCAATAATTAAAAGTAGAGTCCAGAAAAACTTTTGATACGTCCAACACTATTAACAAACCAACACCTGGGCGAAATTGCGAACGGTGAGTTCACCCCGAGCCTCGTTAATTTCCTGCAGTGTGTACACAACGCATCTGCACCATCACACGGAAATAGCGCGAAACCACAATCGTTTAATTGCACCGAAAAGTACTACGCAGAAGCGAAATAAAACTAACGCTACTGTCGATTACGAGAACAGAGGAAGCTATAGGGACGGCCCTACCACAGCATCGCTCACACTTTATCCAGCGGGGTGACACGTAGCGCCTTCTCAACATTTGTAGGCTTGAAAGAGGTAGCTTCACTTATTTCAGCTCAAAAGTGTCGTTTGTATTTTATATTTGCTGTCAAATTACCATCAAATCATAATTTTAGACTGCACTGATCGTCCGTTTTTACTCTTTAAACGTGACCTCTAACATCGCGGCTCTCCGAACCACATGCGCCTTGTCATGTAGTATGATGTAATTGTGTGAAGAGAAGGCATTTTGCTAGATTGTTGTTCCTTATTATCTCTCTAAAAAGAAATAAAATTCTTTGATTGACCCGATTTCTTCAGTATTCAGATCAGGTGTTGTTCGTCAATAAACATGATTTATGTCTCATTTTCATGCTACATCTGGCAGACGATAAATCTCGAAGGCTCCAGACTCCCCAAATGACTCCCCAAAAACATGTAGTGTGCAATCAATGCAACATGATCTTCTCTGTTGAGCATTTTTTCACATTCCCTAAATATGAGACAGACTTAAATACAAGCTGAACACACCAGGGGTAGTGTTAAAAGATAGGGAACTGTGTAACAAACTCATTCAAGTTCTCAAAGAAATCAACCTGTACAGTCAAATCTAAAGTACATCTGAAATAGTGTTTTGAGTAAAATTCTACTGTCATTGTAATAAAAAACTGAGCGCAACCTTTGATTAATGTAATGTAACAATTAAAACCAATAATGTAATGTCAGAATAAAATGTTTGAAATGTATTGAGAATGATGCCGCTAATAACACCAGTGGTTGATGCAACCTAAAATAAACATATCATTTATCAGTATATGCTTTGTCGAATTAAGATTACGTTAAATGTTGACGGTGGCTGACATTTGTGAATGACAGAAGACACCTCTAAAGGAAGATGCTAATGGGAATGAGTAATCTCATCGAAACTTGTCCCAGAGTTGCCGCTGACAAAATGGAAACAAATGAGGATTGGGCGGCGAACCCTTTCTCCTGACGCGTCCCTCGTGTCCCTCTTTGGACTGCTCTCTTATTTTTATTTTCGTGATCTCCAGATGTGTCAAGATGGGGAGTTTCAAAGTAGGAATATCAAGATATTTTGTGTTCCTGACTGTGATTGCTCTTTATTAGTTTTCTTAGTTTATTCACTGTGCATATTATTTAATTTATTTTTATGAATAAAATACTCAAAGAAATCAACCTGTACAGCCAAATATAAAGTATATCTGAAATAGTATTTAAGGTAAAATTCTACTGTCATTGTAATAAAAATTGAGCTCAACCTGTGATTAATGTAATGTACGAGCGAAACAAGCTCTAAGCTCCCGACTCGGCTCCTGATATGTTTGGTAGCGTAGTGCGTGTGTGTGTGTGTGTGTGTGTGTGTAAGTAAGGAGTGAGGATAAGAGAAGGAAGAGGAAGAAAATATCGCTGGCGGTCCACGGCCCGTTTGTTAGGGTACTGCTAAGGCATTTGCCTGATATTGATCAGAGAAACCACTAAAACTACTGATCAGAGCAGCCAGCAGCTAGAATTCTTCTCCAGACAGAGACTGAATTCGACCTCGCTGTGAAGCTAGTGTCGAAAATCTGCCACTCCAGCATCGCGTGGTCAGAGGCTCTAAAGTGGTGTAGGTTAACGTTCTGAGCCACATCAGCCGGTACTAGTTTGTGGAAACTGTCAAAATGTTCGAGAATATTTTGAGGAGGCAGTAAACAACGTTACGACCGCAGAGTGACGAAGTATTATCAAGCACACTAAACAATTAATAACGAACTTTTAGGAGACGGAAGTTGACATAGAACACGATGTTTCGGAAGTAAATATTAATCTAGAATGTTCTAATATCACCATTGGTAATTTTAGAGTGTCCCTGAAAATGGAAATGAATTGTACTGAACGGTGTATTTCTCATCTGAAGTAATGTAAATGTGACGCAATATTAATGGAATTTAATGAAGAAAGAGGCTATTCCAAAATGAGATACTATATTCTGCTTTCACCCATGCTATGTATTCGATTTAATTTATTTGTATCGAAATAGTGACTTTCGTACTCCCGAGAAAACCTGCTTAGTAGTGGAACGCCGTATGACAAAATGGCCTCCCTCCTTTTTTCTACCCACATTTTTAATGTACTGCCTACACACTTTTATATTTTTACTTAATATAGTACTGGATGAACCTGATTAGAAAGAAAACCAGCAAGTCGGTTTCGACCAACTATTTAACTGGAGGTAAAATCCGCGTACTACCATCGGGATATGAAAGTAGAACATCCCACTTTGAAAATCTGCAGTTGCAGACTCACAGTTTCATATTTGAAATGGAAATAACCCACAATTAAAACCGAACACATTTTTTTCTCCATTTTACATTTTTAGTTACTTTTTGTTCCAGTAAAAATCATTTCTGGTTCAGCAAGTTGGCAAAACTGTTATTATAAAGGAGACAAAGTAAAGGAAATTAGTATTGAAATAATAACGCTAGCTTCCAAAGTGTAGTTAAATTGACAACACTGTGGTGACAAAAGCCATCCTATTGGTTTTCTTTCTTATTTTTTAAAACTTATTTAAGGTGGCTTTTCAACTGTTAAGGTCATATAGCGACCTCTGTAACACTGGGGGTAACGGTTACGGTATTGGGCACACATAAACATTCATGCCCCAGAAGGGATTCGAAAGCACGACCCTTCAGGCGCGAGGCAGCTACGGCCCTTCAGGCTTAGCGACCTCGGGCATTCAGGTCGGCTTTGCTCTCTTCGTCTGTTTCGTCATATACCTATCTGTGTTAATCAAAATACGTTGTATACAATACGTAAAATTGTATTTTTGTTTAAAATATTAATAGTATGTACAAATTATTGATATTGCTCCTACAACCGTTTAAATAATAATAATTGTTGTTCACAAACCATTTTTATGCAAAGAAAATATAAGTTTTATTCAGTAACAATTTTTTTGGAGTGGTACAACAGCTAAGTTAAAAGAAACTGAATAACCGAAAACCGGATATTTTTGAAACAACGGCCACCCCAAATACATACGCTGTCGCAGCAGGTACGTTAAATCCCGCGCGACCTTAAAGTAGCACTTCACGATACCTCTCGCCCTCAGAACAGCGACCTGCCGTCTTGCCCGTGAAACAGACTCACCGGCCGCAAACACCGTTTATGTGTTTTGTTGAAAAGTTTCCACGCCCCCTCCTCGCGACCACGAATTATTGTTAAAGTTACGACTGTATAATGCGTTATATCCCACTAAACATACCTCACATAACGGGGAGGTTTCTTTTCATTTCAATCCCGGAGCACTGCTTTCATTACGTAGAGAACGCGCAGAAATATATTAAGGGCGATATTATATAAAGTTGGGAATGAGATAGCAAGTAAATGCAGCGAGGTGGTGCCGAGAGAGAGAGAGAGAGAGAAGGAGGGAGAGAGAGGGTGAGAGAGGGTGAGGAAGAGGGTACGAAGATCCAGCGCAGCTCACTTCCCTCCCCTACCTCGTCATAACACACAATCTTGGCGGGGTGCATTTAACTTGGCCAATATAAACAAGCCAACTGAATGAGTAGCGTCACTGGAGCCAAGGTACGAGGGAGCCGTGTCGACGCATTATCAATTACACGGCACTACTACCCTTATACTAAATATACAGCTGCGCGTCGCCACCCCATCTTGGTGGCGGCGGCGGCGTCGGGGCGGCGCCGGGCTTCGTGGCTCCCGCGCAACGGGGCTGCAGCTATCTCCCTTCGCGAATATAAATATACACGGCGCGGGCTGCGGGAAGAGCGCGCGAAAATAAGCAAAAATAAGCGAGGCGTTGCGCGGAATAAAAAGAGGGCGGTGGCGGCGGCGGCGGCGGCGGCGGCAGCGGCGGCGGCGGCGGCGGCAGTGGAAGCGGGGGATGTGTTGGCGGCGATGGCCGAGAAGAGGTAGTGAAATGACGGGCATCGCTGGTTGTGAAGTTGACGAGGAAGGTAGCAGGAACGGCGTGAAGTGAAGATGGCGACAGTGATGAAGGACACGACGGGGGCGGTGAAGCGAGAGCGGGAGCGAGGGGCGAGGGGCGAGGCGAGGGCGGAGAGCAATGGCAAAGACGTGACTAGTAAGGGGACGGGTTGGAGAAGAGGTGGAGATGGGGCAGGGATGGGACGGGGCGGGGACGGACGGGGCGGGGACGGACGGGGGCGGGGACGGGCGGGGCGGGAACGGACGGGGCGGGGACGGACGGGGCGCGGACGGACGGGGCGCGGACGGACGGGGCGCGGACGGACGGGGCGGGGACGGACGGGGCGGGGACGGACAGGGGCGGGGACGGACGGGGCGGTGACGGACGGGGCGGGGACGGACGGGGCGGGGACGGACGGGGCGGGGACGGACAGGCGGGACGGGCGGGCGGGGACGGACGGGCGGGCGGGGACGGACGGGGCGGGCGGGGACGGACGGGGCGGGGACGGACGGGGCGGGAACGGAAGGGGCGGGGGCAGTACGGAGTTGGAACGGAAATGGCGCGGGGATGGAGTGACGACCGGGACTGGTTGGGGACGGGGCGAGGACAGTAGTGGGTTTCAGAGGTACGGAGTAGGAGCGGGTTGTGCGCGGAGTAGGGACGTACGTGAGTGTGATGGTAGACGCGGTGAGTAGAGGAGAAGGTGGGCACGGTAGAAACGGTGGAGATGGTGTTGGCACTGGAGATGATGGAAGCGGGGATAGGAAGGGATGAGGAGGCAGCGGTGACGTCGAGGGAGCTGGAAATGGAAGCAGAGGCGGGGCGGTAGCAAAGACTGCGGAAGGCGGAGAGGAAAACACAATGGCGCTGAGAATAAACATGAAAAGCAACGACACCTGCGTCGAAGAAGCTACATTCCAGGAGGAAAAGTAACGAACGCCATTTATTTCGATGTTGCGCTTTCTAATGCTGAGTGCTCCGGCTCTGAAATTTATTTTTGCTGAGGGGTAACGGAAAGCAAGATGGCTGCTTTGATTCATGGACTTCTTGTGCAGCCTTATCCTCCTTGTAAGTGAAAAAGGAAGACGAAATAATAGTACTCGCAAGCAGAAGAGTTTTCACATTGCGTTGTACTACATTATATTGCGTGTGCTACAGATAGAAAATATGAAAGGGAATGTAGGGAAGTATTTTTACTCAATGAGAAAAAATATTATAAAAAGTATTTTATTGTGTTCGCAACAAGTCAATATACGTTTGAAAAGTAGCTTTTCCATGAAAATTACAAATTACAATATTCTAACCTCTGCACCAATTTGTGATGATAAATGTCCATTCAAATTAATATTGGTATTTCGACAATTTGTTATTTCAATGTCAAAGACATTTTGTAATTAAAATTGTAATGAGGGCGAAAGTACTATGCTGAATTTCAATTAAAACCCTTCTACAGCTCTGTTATCAAGTACTACATATTTTAGAATAGTGTGGTCGAAGTTATTGGCTGGTAACGAATCATTTTTTCAAAAAAATGTTATCCTCAAGAGCCGCAAACCAGCCAACAAAAGAGAAAATATCTTCATACAGAATTTATTATAAGAACCTTTACAAGAGAATCGATATGCAAGGGACTACCTTTAAATTCCAAAATTATTAAAATTACAAAGACCAGCAAATCATTGAAAGAAAATCTGTTAATAGAAACAAAATATTCTTTTCATCCTCAAAATTATAGGCAGTATATTCAAATTTATGTTGACGCTGCACTGAAAGACAAATCCCCAATGAATATGTGAATATGAAAACACATCTGTTTCTTTTAATTCATCAAATATGTAGACAAAATTGCGACACACGTACATTACAGTTGCTGATAAAAGAGAACCATCGCATTCGTCCATAAACATTATTTTATATATTTCATATTGATGAGGCAATACAAAACTTCAGCGGATTCAATTATTCAAGAGTTCATGTTGCAGCAGGCTCACGTATGAGTAGTTAGCTTCTGATGGAGATGATTACTTAATTTGCGTTCAAAGCTTTTTACCAGTTTTGAATATTAATTCAGATCGAGCGTCGCATTCAATCTGTATATGTCCAACAACAAAAGCGAGATTACTGTACTAAAACTGCAGCTGTTGCGAAACTACGCTTTGGCTTTCGGGTAAAGGCCGCACTTGTATTTAACTTTGTTCACTCTACTTGTTTGGCAAAAAGACATTAAATTTACTCATTTATATTCAAAATCCCGGAATATAAAACTAAAATTCCCAACCAGCACGAGGCCACACAGTGTAGTTAATAACTTTTTGTGACGAAATATGATAAGCCTATTAGCAGTGCGCCGGCCGACAGCGTGGGTGGATGTGGATGCGTGGATGTGCTCATCAATCCACAACATCGTCTGGCACAAGCGTTCTCCCTTGTAGAGTCTCCTCGCCTCTCTGCATGCGTCTCCGCCCATATCACTGCGTTTTCGTTGTAGATTGAATAACTTTAATCATCCTTCGTTTTTATTTGCCTCCATCGTATCGTCATGAAAGATGTGTGGATGTGATGGTATTTGTGGGATGACTTGGTTTGATTGACTGATGGATGATTCTGGGTGCGTCAGTTGCTAAGGTCATTGGTCCCGTAAGTGTAGTGTATTTTAATCGCGTGAGGTGGCCCGTACTGGATGGTGAGATCCGTCACCGACCTACACCATGGCTTGCGGGTATTCCCCAACCAGGTATCTTCCGTCAGTGGAGCACCGACCCAGCAGCGACAAACTGTAAGCTCCCACTGGTCTGCAGGAGGACATTGGAGGACGAGGTCTTTTCTTTGTTTCTGTATTCATTTATTTTTTGGGTAATTTTTCACGATTTTCACGCTGTCTATCAGGTCTTGCAAGTTGCAACATATAGCTGGAATCCCCATTTGTCGGATACAGTAAATTAATTGGAAATTTGTTATTAATAATTCATTATAAAATCATTTATTTTTGTATTTATTGTTTCAAGTTAGCCACCATGGGACAATGTCTCTCTGGTCTTACAACACAATGTTGCATCCCTGAATGTCCCTTTGTCGGAGATTTTTCTATATTATTAAGAAATTATTAATCATACGTTATGTATTCATTTATTTCTGTATTGATTTATCATTTCGGTTTGCCTATCACGATAAACAGTGTCTCTACGATATCGTGACATACATTCCACCTTCGAGCCCTATTAAGGTTGAGGCTTCTGCAGTCCGGGACAAATTTCCGGAGCCCTACTGTAATGGAATCCCTAGTCTTCTAACCAACAGAGCTTTGGGGCGTCTTTTCCACGAAACTATCATATGTATTGCCAATTCATTCAAGGTTCACAAGGGTATTGACTAACATCAAACGCATAAAAGTAAAATATGTTTTTGTACATCATAAGAGGGATAGCGACTAATCCCGTTGCCTCCAATGTGTAGGTTAGATAGATAGATATTTATTTCCGCAAATAGGTTTATGCAACCTGGTGGTAGAACACTAAAATTTACATTATTATTAAAAATTACATACTATAATTAAGAATTAAATAAATGTAACTTAAAATAATTTGAAGACCGTAATATTACTAATAATATGATAACAGTGATGACAATAAAGGCTTTAACAACAATAAATAAAGGCTTTAACAACAATAAGGAGGAATTATTACAAAAAACACACATTGGGGAGAGTAAAAGGAATTTGTTTCAATGTTTTGAGCGGTGCAAATATAAATCACACCCCCATCCATTTTCAATTTACAAGTTGAAACCATCTCCTCATCTTTAGATCGTTTCCTTCCTTGTTCATCCAAGTGGAAGTGAGTGTTAACTCCGAAGGCACTTTGTCCACATACAGTATATTTTAATGGGATCGTTTCAAGTGCCCACAGAGCATGGAATTGCTCTTAGAATACGAGAGCTTTCACAGCTTGCTAGCATTGCATCTGACCCCGTTTCACCATCCACCCTTCTGAACGCACCTCCCTGTTAAAATGGGACACGCGCATAGAAACTGTTCTGGAGGAATCCATGTAATTGCAGTAGCTTTTGAGATTTTCTCAGGAATTGTAATATCGGATTCCAGACTTTTCGACGAAAGGAGACGAGAGCCTTCGCTCAGCACATATTCTTCCGTTTTTGTTTGTTTGGGCATACTCTCACATACAGTCAGGCACTATTTTCTTACGTAGTCTCGTGTTTGAAAATGTACATTAACCCTGGAATCACAAGGTTGGTGTCACCTGTGACCCCAGAGAGAAATTATTACGTTTAAATATTGGCAGCCCTGAGGTCATTGTATCTTGCATTCCAGTCTTTCTGCATCCACCAGGACAGTCGACTTTTGTATTTCACTTCATATCATTTCACAGCAGGTAAAATAAAACGTAATTGGAGTTATATTTGACCCCGTCTTGTAATTAACGTCACAGATTTTTCTAACTTGTTAGAATGCTTTTGATGTTTATTTTATGTTAGAATGTCAACGAATCCAACGCAAGTTACTTATTTGTAAGTATTGCTCGGAAGATTAAGTTTTATTTATTCTTTGCTCCTTGCAACTTTATGCCGACGTTTGTTGGGAGTGTAAAAGTCAGACTAGCTACAATCATAATTTTCTAATAAACCTCTTACACTTGTAATTTTGTATCAAGCTTTCAACATTTTTCTTGCTGAAAGATATTGTATGCTAACAGCACCAAGAATTATACCTGTTTATATTCAGTGAAATTATTTTAGCGTGGCCGCTCAAGGTCGAGGGCTCAGAGCTGCCGGAAGAGTCCATTCCTTAAAGTCATCGCTTTAGGGAGAAGTGTGTCCCTTCCCAGGACGTGTTCACAGCCCTACTCCAATTGTGTAAAGATTGATCCTCACTATTCATCACCGTGAGGTGCAAGTTTTCAGTTACATTTTCCTACCAGAGTGAAGCGATATCTGTGAAGTTCTTTATAAGTGATTATTATTTTGTTGAGATCATTTTAACCCTAGAATACTAACCATGAGTAAATTTTACTCACACCGTTACGTTTTTGTTTCATACTCCCGAGTTCCTGTACTTCGTGAACTCAGCCGCTAGCAGTGTGATCTTGAGTCAGTTAGCAATGCCTCATTTTGAGGGAAACTTGCCCGAGTCCCATTTGTTCCATTTCTGAAGTGATTTTCCATGTGACGGTGAGTAAATTTTACTCATCGTTAGTATTGCGGGATGTTGGACGTGAGTAAGAATTACTCATCGTTAGGGTTAGAAGGTGTTTGGCGTGTGTAAGAATCACATATAAGTCAATAATAACTTGAATTAGAATCTTCAGTTGTTAAGTAATATTCGTTTTAAAATATTTTATAATTTTATTATTATAGTGTAAATAATATGTCCGATGAAAAATGTATTGGACGATGGATTCTGGAAATAGATGAAGTGGACGGTACTGAAGAAGAGGGCATTATTGATAGATTGAGTGACAGTGATTCCAATCCAAATTATTGTCCTAGCGACAATGAACCTGCAGACAGCTCAACATATTGTAGGGATTCAACGAGTTGAAAGAGAGACACCCTGAATTTTCAGAATAAGAGAAAAATGTAGGGATCTTTAAGAGGGCTGTTTTTGATGAACATGAAAAAAAATATGCCCTATTTGTTCTTAAGAGGCATTCTCTAACTTTGATTTATTTTGTTTATTCCAAGTTTCTTCATTTTCAACTTTATTTCAAGAAGTACAAAATTACGTGTTGTCGGAAAAATAAATACCGCATAAAGTGATCTTTGAATTTTAATTATCATCATATATTATGATTTAATCCCTTCCAAATAAACAGAGAAGCTTATAATCTAAAGGGGTAATCATAAAAATTTTTCATTAAATTTTAAACATGTTATTAATAAGTGTAAGTAAATTTTACTCATGGTTAGTATGCACGGATGTAGAATATGGTTAGTATTCTAGGGTTAATGTATCCTGTTCAGAGTACCTTACATAAAGACGTCCTTCACAGTCAGACGCGTGAAGTCGTTGCAAAAGTATATCAATTTAGTATTGACACTAGTATTTGTATTGTATTGATATAAAAGAGGTATTGAAGAGAGGTATTAAAAATACTGGTATCAAAACAGTTCTTAAGGGAGTAGTTCCTGCTTTGGGTGTTTCGAAAAGATCTATTCCCAGAATTATTAAGGAAATTAATTCTATTTGAACCAGAGACTCTGTTCATTTTTAACACCTAATAAAGAGAGGAAGAGAAAGAACGTCGAAACTGCTCTTAACAGTTTCAATGAGTGTGATTCACCTCACCATGATTTAATTCATCAAATCAAGAAATCGTTATTTTTTCAGGAAACGACGCGAACGATAGTAATGACAGTGATAGTAATACTAGTCACGATAACGAGTAAACGGATATCAGTGACAGTGACAAAGATATGGAGAATGAGAGCAGAGCCGGGCCGTCACGTGAATTTGGTGTTTCTCTTCCACCCAGCGAAGACACTACAGCAAATTAATTCCCGAGGAAGTTCGCTAGCACGTGCGGTGTGGCAGGCTAATGTTTTTGGCATGGGCAGACGATCCATACGAGTGAGTGCTTATGGCTCTCTCCCATCACTTTTAGTTTTGCCCTCTACTCACGAATCCAAGCGACCACCCTAGAAAAAAATAGCTGTATGGTATAGGATGGATATGGCATTTTCAGATCAGGTCATCTTAGAAAAAAAACTATTGGTACTACAGAATGGCACAGACTTTCCTGTATTAGTTTTCTATTTCATTTGGAGTCGGCTAGCTATTCGGACTTGACACATAGACTTTCCAGCTGCCATCTATTGCCGCCCAAAGTACATTTTTGACATTTTCTCAATTTTTCGGTTTCCTAATATTAAAACGGAAATATTATTTTAAGAATATTAAGAAAAAGTAAAAACCTGGTCTTAATACCAATTTTGTTTGAAATATTTGGAGCCTTTTTTAAGAAAATAGTGTTTAAGCGCTACTGTAAGTGCGAAATGTAATGCTCTTTTGCACAGAAAATTTTTGAGTTTTCGAAACAATTTATTACAAGTCATTTGAAGTCCTTTAACGTACAAATACAAGTGTTTACAAATTCCTGGTAATGTGGTATTAAAGGTGTGAGATATCTTTCAAAAAATTACATTTGTGTAATCTTTGCAAAAACAAATAAAGAATACCCCAAATTGAACCTCACGTCATATTAAAGAATTAAATTAGCAGTACCGTTCGAAAAGTTTGAAGAAAAAAATTAATATGAGAAAATTGCGTTGGAGCGTTTCTAAAAAACCGGAATTTTGAGCTAGGTTTCACAGAAAACGATTGAGTTTTCGACAATTTTTCTTGACATTATTTAAAGTACATGTACTCATAAATATAATAATGTGAACAAATCGTCGCTAATGTAAATATTAAAGACGTGAGAGACAAGTAAAAAAAAAATACATTTCTGCAATTTTTGAAAAAACTAAATAATATAGAAATATGGCGTTTATGGCATCTCACAGAGTATATTTAGCACCAACCGTACCAAAAGTTTGAAGAAAATATATAGAGCAGTTTTTGAGAAAATCTTGTTTATGTACTTTTTTAAAATTGCATATATTGCACGCAATCTTGTGCAAAAACTACTAAAATTTTCAAAAACATGTACATGACCTTAATCAAAGAACTCACTATGGAGAACAAATTTCATTTAGAGAAAAAATCTCTATCTTTAATTTTCGTTGTTGTAGGAAGAGGCCGAAAAATTCAAAATTTGCAATTTTCGAAAATTCTGAGTGAAACCGTGAAAATCGGACTTGTGCCACCTTAATAAGGTTTTTCACTCTATTCTTACAAGAAATTCGAAGTAAAAATTTGGGAAAATATTTTTGAGAAAATTTTGAAAATTTCCGAGGAGCTCCATGTAGAGTACCCCCCAAATTTTGTATAATCTTCTTCAAAATCTCAAAGCTTCGACTCGAGCCAGGTCGACATGGGTTTCCTTCAATTTGGAAAAAGTTTCAATTTCGTTCAGGCGCTAGAGTTGTTCACACGCGGACAGACGGACGTTTTGCTTTCAATTGGTTTTTCGGTATCAAGGACCTACAAAACAGGGATTCTGCCTACATTACTTGTTACTTCTTATATTAGCAACTGGATTTATCCACTATTTCGTTATCAGGGCCAGACAATGAATTTCTTTTCTGCGGAAAATTCGCCGTTTTTTCGCGCAGCATTACCCAACTTTCCTTCTACTACGTATATTACACCGTATATACGTATGTATACGGGAAAGTAAAAATTAGGCCGGTAAGGGCCAATTATTTTCTCACAATCTTCAAGAACGGATTTTTTTTTCATTTAAATAATTTTTGGAGGCTCTTCACCGTGGTCGATCTAACGAACATACAACCTTAAATAAAACTTAATATCACGTTGTCAAACTCGGGATAATTAAGGATCGGCGTAGTTAAAATAGACGCATTGATGTTCGCTCCACACGCCTCACATACCTCAGAACTGACATGGCAAAAAGGCTGTCCCGACCATGTCGATGACGTCATGGGCACCTCGGAATATCCAGGAGAATTTCCTTCGGACTTTTTGCAAACGGCAGAAGGTGCGGATCGTTCCGTCCCGACCAGGCCGAGTGCACGCACCCTTACGGGAAATAATGAAATGAACGTTTGAAAAATTCCTGGCCGTCCTCTTCATCCGTGCTGTACCGAACCAGGGCGCGCGTAGCTTTAGTCGTCATTCACATATCAGTGCATTATTGACAGTCTGCGTCGGCCACGTAATGTATGTTCCTTGAAAGAATACTAGCTCACGCATATTAAGCACGGAGATACCAGCTGACATGAGCTACGAGGAGATTTGAAGAAAAAAATATCGTAAATTTAATGACAAAAGAGATGTCATATAATAATCGTGTTTGATGTACTCCGTGTTTTCAAATAGATTCTAACGCTTGCATGTGATGACAACGTACTTGTTATATTACAGGAACTAGCCCGGAATCGATAATCAATTAAACAATTATATTAACAGAATCTAACAGCAGTTGTCTGTTAGAATACCTCAGTAAACATTCCAAATTTCATCTGTACTGCTATCCCCAAAATGCCAAAGACTATTTTGAAGCTTTAACAGTCAATCGACATGGATGGCTGCGGTGGTTAAGAGCGTATACCGACTCAGCTCTTCGGTCCCAAGGTTCGCGGGTTCGAGTTCCGTCTTGGGCATGGTTTGTCTCTAATGTGTGTTTGGTCTCAGAGGGCCTCGCGTTCTTCTGACCCCGAATCAGAGGAGCCCGTAAATGTGTTGGTATCTAATGTCAAATCGAACACACATCCCATCGACACCTAAAGGGTAACCGGCAGTCGAATGGATAAAAGCCCTAGGAAACATCACAGTCACTTTTGTACTTAAGTACATTGACCGGTATTGTTCCGCACTTTCTTGTAAGCTTTGGATTAGATTCTTGATGTGTTGCGCTCAATTCCTCAGTTTTACCACTTCTGAAAGGCTTTTTCAGAGCCCTCAGAAGGAAAACTTCCAGGAGAAAGCCAGTGACAGCAACGCTTAAACCTGCACTAAAGACATATCCTGCGCCCACCATTTGCTTCAACCTCAAGGACCGAGGAGCTGCGGATTGCCTCGAGGTGCCTTCGGTAATTATCACTCCGTTGATGATCATGTGGTGGCGTTGCATTTGGTTCCAGTGGTCAAACAGCCCTGCTTCCACCAGGCTCTCCATCACGTCTCTGAACAAAGGGAATAGCGGGGAGTTCTTGCGCAGGAGGAAGGCTAAATGCCCTGGCGGATTCACGCACTCAGGGACGAGGTCCAACAACCGTTCGCCCTTGTCAGTGAGTTCTTTAATGCTGGAGTAGTAGGAGTAGGCGAAAGAGGCTAACTGAAGGCCAATGTTTTCCCCACCCGTTATCTTACGCATGATGTTCATCACATCGCTGTATTTTATTCTGGTAATCTTCCGTTGAACATTTGTCAACGCTTGTGAAGCATCTGCGTTTTTGTAGGTAATGAAGCTGAACGTGAATACGTCGTCCAGCACGCGCGCAACATCGTCCAACGTTTGCAGGTCGGCGAGATGAGGCGGCGCCGTCAGGAAGCCTAGCAGCTGGCCTGTGTAGGCGTTGCTCAGCACCAGCGAGATCAGCAGCAGCGCTCCCATCAAGATGCGTCGGCGCAGAGAAGCTCCGGAGCAGCTGACGGCGCCTGTGAAGATCACTTGGGTCACGTCTAGCACAGCGCGCATAAGCGCCGACCATCTTCCGCCGCGGTGCCCGCCATTGGCGAAGTAGTAGTGCACGGAGAAAAGCGCCAAAATGGCGGCGCCTAGCGACACCAAAATGGCCGCCCAAGCGAGTGGTTTATATGGAAGCAGCAACACTTGCGCAAAGGGCACTGTAGGGGCGCGGCGAACCACGATGCAAAAGGGGTTCGTCATGACAGGAAAGGTGTAATTCGTTAATTGATATCTTTCGTAAGAGAAGTGGAAAAGGAGCTTGCTATGTCCACTGCAGCGCTTTAAACAAGGCCTATTACACCATCGTAGGTTCCAATGGTATTTATTCCAACAGTAGCTGTAGTAGGTTCAACAGGCTTTAAATGAATTCCTGTCTTTTCTTCGAATACATTAAGCGCATGGTGAAAAGCGCCGTCGTATATTCGTTCTCCTTTTTTTGTTTGTCCAGAAGTGTATCAAAACACCATAAAAACATGCTATTTTGTAACGATCATTTCTGGGTTGTTTCGTTAGAGAATCCTCAATATTTCTCTTAGATACAACATCACCCAAAAGAACGTGATGTCCGGGTGAAGAAAAATTACTCCTGCAAAGTTTGCAAGGCATTATCCACAAAATCAGGATGAGAGTTTTGATAAACGCCATCGTAGAGAATCCTTGGTTCAAAATGACAACAATTCTTGGAGACACTACTGAGCCTCGGTGTCGAATTCACTTAAATATTCTATGGAATTATTGTTTTAGAAATGAATACAAATTACGACCAGTGTTTTCCATCAATAGTTGTACGGCATGAAAAAATCATGCGTGAAGAACAAGTTCGTCTCTTCACGTGAAATAATCAGTACGAACTTTTAAATATGCATAGCCCTCGCGTGTTAAATGATCAGGGACAGAATCACCTACAAACTTCAGCATGCATGCAGAATCATGCAAAGCAAAAACAGGATGGTTTGTATTCTATCCTCTATTTTTTTGTTATTCAATTTACCAAAAACGTTTCAACGTAGGAAATTTTTCTATTGGAATAGAACGAGTTCTTTTATGTCTGTGTTGATTATAAGGAGAAATAATAAAAAATGCTGTTTAATCAAATAAGAGTCAGATTCCGCAGAACAAACATTTTACCATTATTTCTAGAGTGTATATCATTCACCAATCATCTCTACTGTTTGAACAAAGAGCGTGTTACAACCACGACCATGTTACAAATTCACGCCTGTTTCAAAGCGTTTGTCACAGTAGCAGCTGGAGCAAGTATTCAGATGAAGAATTAGAGAACTACCAGAGTGACGGGCATGATGCCTCCGGCAGCGCACGTGAAGAGTACTACATGGTGCAAGAAGGCAGTGATCCTGTCGTGGTTGTAAACCAGGTTTAAAAGGCCTAGGACGCATCGTTTCCGAGTTATGCGTAATTATAACGTGTGATGCAATAATTTGTTTTGTGTGTCATAATCTGCAAACTTCTATTTTTGCTTTCTTAAGAAAATACTTTTTAAAAAGAGAAAGTTATGTAATGCTGCGGGAAAAGCGGCGAATTTTTGGCAGAAAACCTCTTAACTCCGGGCTTTTGTAACGAAAAAGTGGATAAATCCAGTTGCTAAATTTAGAAACAAATCCTCTAACACGTGGTGTAGGCAGAATCCATGTCTTCATAACGAAAAATCGATTGACGGCAAACCGTCTGTCAGCTTCAAATTTCGCATTTACAGTAGCGCTGAAAACGCCATTTTCTTAAAAAGGATCTGATGTTTTAAAAGAAAATGGCCATTTAGGACGAGATTTTACTGTTGTTTAATATTCTTAAAATAATATTTCCGTTATATTATTAGCAACTCAAAAATGTAAGAAAATGTCAAAACATTAACTTTGGGCGGCGATAGATGATAGCTGGAAAGTCTGTGCCATTCTGTAGCACCACTAGCATTCATTTATGATATCCGGTGAAAGGAGTTTAAAGTAAAAATTTGGACCCATTTTTCAGAAAAGTTTTAAAAACATTGAGGCTTAATGTAAAGAAGCCCTCAAAAATCAACATAACCGTTTCAAAGTCTTAGTGCCTAGATTTACTCAAAATGGATCTGGGAAGATTGGAACAATTTTGGAGAAAATTGACAATATGATTTAGGCCCAAGGGTTGGACACAGACAGACGGTCAGATCGTTCCGCTGTCACTCGATTTCTCGGTATTATGGGTCAACGAAACGTGGATTCTGACTACACAACATGTTAGAGGAAGTAATTTATTATACATAGGAAGATTTATCCACTTTTTCCTCACCAGGGCTCCAAAATATGTCTTTTTTGAAAAAAAAATTGATTTCTACAGCATCATTACAATAGTTTCTCTTCACTACGCAAGTATGTAGTAAGCCGAGAAATTAAAAATCTATTTCTTTTGTAGATAATGGTAAAATCATTACTATGTTTTTTAAAAAACATACTACGAGAAGTGAAATCTGATATTTTTTTCTCGCAGAAATCTAAATTTACTACTTTGATTTGCGCACATTAGAGACCTAAGAGCTCATATAATGCAAGGTTGAAAATACAGGTTGGAAGAAAGAGAAACTATTATATAGCAGTTCTAACTATTATATAGCAGTTTACGTCTTCTCTTTCACGTGCCCTGCTATCACAGTCTTACTAGCAGAAGGTTAATTTGTAGACAACAACATTGGAAATGAAGGCAAAATGTAGTATATTCTTGAACATGTTTTGAAATTAATAATAATTGTGTTGACCGAAATGAACATAAAACAAATGCATAAATGATCACATACGTTAGAAAAAACAACAAAACAAATTACAAGAGTCATTTTAACTCGGATTCAGCTCCAGTTTCCTTTCTTTGGTATCTTCATATCATTTTTCTGTTACTCGTAGGTAGAAATCAGAGGGTGGAGATTCAGATATTCTCATGAGTTCATTCAAATCTATTCTTGCACACTTTTTTGCATATGCTAATACTTCTAACTTGCCTCTTCTTTATACGATTAGTTTAATTCCACCCATAGCGTTGCTTTCCTACCATGTCCCACACCGGTATTCACACGTTTGACTGCATCATAACATCTCAAAATTCCTCTCCTCTCCCTTCAATATCTTGTCGCCCCTGAAATTTCCATGAACGCACGAATGTTCACACACACACACACACACACACACACACACACACACACACACACACACACTTCATACCCTTCTCTCGCTCATTTATTACTCTCAACGCTACTCTGCGCAAATACCACCAAAAGAATGCGCAAATCATGCATGCCACGTTTCACCGCAACGGCTTCATCCATTGTGACACGCCGCTCTACCCGAGTGTCTCATGACTCCCCGCATCTCCATTCAGTCACTGTCTCCCCCATCACGTCACGTCCCCCGCAGCGCCGTGCTCCGCCGCGCGGTAAGCCATGCGGATCCCTGTGGGACGCCCGCTCTGTAGCGGCGGCGCCCTGTCGATGCCATCTCGCTCCGTTGCACCCCTCCCCTTCCCCTCCACACCCTCACCCCTCCTCGTCGCACTTCAAACTCGCCCCCCCTCTCCCCCCTCGCCGTTTGCCAGCGCAAGCGCCGGCCGCCGCACGTATTAATGAATTCCCAATATTTATGGCTGTAATGTTTATGATGAGAGCGCGTCGAATTGATTGGAGCTTTGCGCTCGGCATGTTTCATTCATCGGCCGCCCGTCAAAGGCGTTTCTGCTCCACTACTTGCACGCGCCAGCTCGCGGGGGCGGGAGGGGGACGGCGGCGGGGTGGTGACGGTAACGGTTATGGTGATAGAATAGAATGGTGGGAGCAAAGAGGTGTTGTGATACTTAGCCACAGAAGAGGTAGAGGATGAGACACGACTCAAGTGAACAGACGATTAAGAATGTTAATGTGTGAGAAAAAGGGAAGGCCGAGAGGGAAGCAGGAGATGCAGAAGGAGAGGGTGGCTGTCGAGGAATCAACGGGAAGGAACGCAAGGGTGACGAGGGGTTCGAAAAGACACGAAAATAACAGCGAAGGTGGGGGCGAAGGAAATAAATACTCCGATTCAAACACACGGAGACTGTTGATACGATGGCCAGTACGACGGCGCAAAAGGATGAGGAGTTGGAAACGGTGCAGGAGGACGAACGTGATAGTGGAGTGAGACAAGAAGAAAAGCGACTCTGTGTTGGCGAGTCGAATATGAAACAGACAGGAAATGTTTGGAAGTACGGAACAGGTCGGGAATGGGTCGGAAGTGGGTCCGGGAATGGGTCGGAAGCGGGTCGGGAGCGGGTCGGGAGCGGGTCGGGAGCGGGTCGGGAGCGAGTCGGGAGCGAGTCGGGAGCGGGTCGGGAGCGGGTCGGGAGCGTCGCGGTCGGAAGCGGGGTCGGAGCCGGTCGGGAGCGGGTCGGGAGCGGGTCGGGAGCGGGTCGGGAGCGGGTTCCGGGAGCGGGGTCGGGGAGCGAGTCGGGAGCGAGTCGGGAGCGGGTCGGGAGCGGGTCGGGAGCGGGTCGGAAGCGGTGTCGGGAGCGAGTCGGGAGCGAGTCGGGAGCGGGGTCGGGAGCGGGTCGGGAGCGGGTCGGGAGCGGGTCGGGAGCGGGTTAGGAGGGGGTTGAGATCGGATCGGGAGCGGGATGAGAACGTGACAGAACGGGAACAGAACGTGAACGGGAGGGGCGGGGCGGGGCCTACACGTGGGATACGGGGTGGGAAACAGGATGGGAACGGAGAGGGAAATTGGAAGTGGTATTGGGTAGGGAGGAGGGAGAACGGGTTGGGGAAGGGGCTAGGGAACGGGTAGGGGAACGGATTGGGGAACGGGTTGGGGAACGGGGTTGGGGAACGGGTTGGGGAACGGGTTGGGGAAAGGGTTGGGGAAAGGGTTGGGGAATGGGGGTTGAGAATGGTGTGGGAAACGGAGTTGAAAACGAGGTGGGGAACGGGGAGTGGAAGAGTGTGGGGAAGGGTGGCGAACGTGGCGACAGGGACGCCAATGAGCTCAGAGGGGAGCTCATGAACGGAGAGAGAGCGTAGGCTTCCGGGGCCGGAGTCAATATTAAGTTGGCTGTCCGGGTGACGCCGCGTCCATGGCAAAGGTGCCGACGTTTCGGTTTCGGACAGCCAACTTAATATATAATACTCATGAACGGACTGCGTTCCCCACCTCGGCGGCGGGTGGCGGCGGGTGGCGTTGACTGCCCCGGAGACTGCGCGCGCGTGCTCGCGTCAAAGGACTTTACGGCCCCATGACGCAATGCAGAGGTTGCGCTTTCACCGGAAGTCATGTAAAAGTAGGCTCGCGCTCGCACATGACGCCCGTCGTAAACATGCCTCGTGTTAGTCGTGATCGCAACACTGCGGTACATGCGCGTCCCTAGGTGCTTGTAAGGGGGCTGGCTTGGTATGGTGTTGGAACGAATGCAAATCATGAATGAATTCCTGCACCGGATGCAACAAGACCGTGCTATACTACTGACGGGTGTGCTATACCACTGAATGGATATACGATGACGTTTGACGGACATTTCAGTAAATCATTTGAAATAATTAGTATCAAAATTGTTACTTTTCTCCCGAATCATTATAATATGCAAATTCTTTATTTGAGATGGCTATACTTCGGTTTTTCTTTCTTGGCGCGTGGGGGGGTGTCATCAAAATGAAATATCTCATGGTATTTCGCGTCGTTTTTGGTTGTGGCGCTAGGAGTCGTATGATCGCGACTGTATCGAGCAGTGCTGGCGATCATGCGACTGCTAGCGGCACAACCGAGAACGACGCGAAATATCGTGAGATATTCCATTTTGATGACACACTCCCCACGCGCCAAGAAAGAAAAACCGAAGTATAAGAATGTTGTGGAATGCATAAGGAACGTTACAACGCAGCAGCGCACGGCGCGCTCTTGGGGCTCGCTAGATGCAGCAAGGCAATCACCGAGATGGGAGCCCGAGGCGAGTCTATATCTGCACCGTGGCCTCGGACATATCAAAGAGCGACAAGCGATCGGAAGGCAATGAGCGAGCTCAGCAGCATGGTGACAAACTTGTGTACAAGTATATTCTGCCTACAAAGAACTTCTGTCTTGGTACAACTCTTTTTGAAACGGTGACTGAGCTACGAACTGGTACCTACATCTCCTGATAGTAACAACTACGCTACGAACTTTAACGTTTCTAATGGTGAATTGGCAAATGGCAGGTTTACGACACGATTTGAATTGTGGAAATTGAACTTACATGATTCAATAAACTATTGTTGTTTACTCTTATGTAGTTTTCTGGACATGAGAAAAGTAGGATTCGGTTTGTTACACTTCGTCTGAAGTTGACTAGGGTGATTGTGTGCTGACATTGCAGTAAGGAGGTGAAAGGGTATTAACGAGAGAAGTCTGAAATAATAGTAGTAGATATATAGTTTCCGATATAATTGTTATCAGTTAGCTTAACCATAAAAAATATTAGAAGAAAGTCTGTCATTTTGTAGCATCAACAGTAGCTTTGCCCTTCCCTCAAAGAATACCCAAGATAGCCAGTGAAAACATTCTCTTCACGTCACAGAAAACCAAAATCCTTTTTAAAAAATCACCTTGGACGGACGGAAGGGGTTGCATCCGGTTCCGCCGCAGTGGCGGCGCGTTGTGGGTGGCCTCTGGAACTAAGAGCGCTCTCAATTGTCATCTCCAGCCTTCGTGTAATTATTGTCACGATTACGGGTAACTGTCTGCAGCCCTTTAGAGATAAACCTTTCTCAGTGTTTTCCTCCTCTCCGGGGATATTTCGGACAGAATGAAGAAGAATAAAAAGTAAGAAAAAAAGAACTGTTAAAAAGGATCTTTCCGTTATCTAAACCTTAAGCTTCATTTTCGTTGAATTAGCATAAAGAGTCTTGGCTTCATTTGTTCTATCAAATGGACTTTTGAAATCCTTGCGGCGGCCGGAACAAAAGGAGCAGCGCCGAGGCGGCGTTGCGCCTGTCGACTTTTCTCCTGACGTCTGTTGTTTTATCTCGATATTTTAATCGATCTTAAGATGGCTGTTTTAATATTTTCTACTTGGCAAACGCAGCTGACGATTACAGTGCTTTAAACTTCTGCCTTTCGTAAGTGTCGTTTAAGTTTCCTTAGTGTTCTTATTTCCGTAATTATCGCTATTTGTAAAGAAAATAAAGTGAGCTAAGAATTCGGTACTGTCTTTTGCGGGTTGATTTATCTAATGGACAAATGTTTACTCAACAAGATAACGCGAAGACGCTACTCAGTATTATCCTCTCAAAAAAAATCGCTTCTTCTCTTCTTTTCTGAACAAACGCGCAATGTATTTAAGTGAATTTTAACAGAAACATTTAGAATATTAAATATGTTGAACCGATGAAGAACCGCCTCATTTATCTTCGTATTTTGTATCGTATAGCCAAAACTTTTGTAAAATAAAAAAGAGCTGTTCCGTGGAATGTTTCTATTCATATCGTACGTAATGCACATTACGTATAACAAGAAATGAACAAAATTACTCTGAAATAAACAATGAGCTAGAGATTCTAATTTCCTAGTTTCACTGGACTATAATTATTTCTTACCAAATATGCCACTTAAGAAATTACAGCCCAGAGTTGCCAGACGTACCAGGATCCTGGTATTTTTACCATGATTTTAATGAAGATACCATATACCAGGATATGGTACGCTTAAATACCAGGATTTTAAGTCTGCGTTAATAGATGATGTACGATTTAAGGTTCGTATAATTTTTTTATTCAATAATTTAACAAGAACACATATTATAAATAACTGTGATGTTGGTAAAAATACTGCCGTAAAAAACATGAACGTGATGTAGGATGATATTTTTCCAGCACATGCTATAGGAGAAAAGGATCTAACGTCTTAGTCTTCTATTTATGGTAGAAAGGTCTTTTCTTTCCACCATACTTCCATTCAGTTAATTAATGTAAAATGACTCAAAATTGAGTTAAATTTTACGAACTTCCCGTGCGCGTTAAAAACATAATAGTGTTATCATATGAACAATTTTAGAATCAATTGTCATTGGTACCAGGAATTTTAGTGGAAGTACCTGGATTTATAAAAATTGGTAATGGGTTACACATTTAATCATCTGGCAACGCCGTTCTAGCCCTTGACTAGTAAGGTTTGTTAGAATCATGGACTCAGGCACCACTGAAAAGACCGTAGCTTTGTTAGAATTCAGATTTTTGGTTTTCGGTGTGGTGTACTATGCTGTGTGTTTCATTTGCTCCTTTATACATTTAAGATTCCTTCTTGCTTTTACGATTTGTTTTTCGAATTCTTTTAATTTTATGCGAAATATAATTTGGACGCTGATAAAGCTTTAGGAAGCAAGTATTTAACACCATGTCTGAATTATAAGCAATATTATCAGTCACTAATATTTAACTTATGGTTGTAATTCATTACTTTCTCCTATTGTTGTATTATATTATTTTTCGAGTATCTTAATAGTCGGCAGCACCACCTCTCCCGCGTAGGGAAACGTCAAGAAAACTAACTAAAATATAATTCATTCACTTCTTTTGCAGGTTATCAATCAATTGGCCCACAGGTAAACATCCACGGCAAAATTGTCCTCTCGAGGAAATGTCTTTTAATATAAATGTCCACTTCATTATAGGTCCAATACGGTTTCGTCCAAGGTACTATACATATGCCAATTGCAAAATGTCCTAAATATCCAGTAGTCTACAATGTCCTCAGAGGAATGATATGGATAATAACGTTTTATTGACAAAACCCTTTCGGAACATCTTTACATTTTACTTCTATTTTTACTTCAGAAATGGAAGTGGTATGTGTATTACTCACTAGATGTTTTTTTTCTTTTTCTGCAAAAAATATAAGTTGCGATTGCGAATTACGTCAAAAATTGATTTTAATTCCTACACCAACACATTTCTATTGTTAACAAGAATGCTAAAAAATGGACTATGACTGTTTTAATGAACAGAACATGACATTACTAACTTTGTAGTACATTCCAACTAGTTTCAACATTTGATTTGTAGATATTATTCGGTGGGCTTTATGGTGAAACTTTTTGCCGTAGACTTCGTGTTAATTAGACATGTTCTGTAGACCGATTGACCTGAAATCCTTCTGCATCCTCAGGTGCCTTCATCAACTTCAGAGATAGCTGATATTCCGACTTAAAATTGCGGGGTAAAATGATTTCATACAAATTCGAGTTATATTGTATGAAATGTGGCTCTACAATGAATTATTTCCGTAAACAGTATCACAAACTATGCATAGAAATTCCTCAAATACCGGGAATGTTTTGCCACCACTTTATAATGTATCTTGTCATTAAAGGCATGCTATGAAACTTAAGAATGTATGAATGTGTTTGTGCATATGTTTACGCGTGTGCATGCAAACTTATGAATTTATCCATGTTAGTTTCTCCTTTCCTTCCTAGCACACACTGCGTGATAATTTAGTGGAAATTATTAATGGGAAGTTTAATTTTATTTCACAATTAAATAATTATCTCCTTCATCAAATTATCGTATCAATTTGGGTCTGGGCTTATAAGTTGATACCAAAGGAACTACATGAAAACATCTTTGAATTTATAACAAGTGATCATGAAAATAAGGGCATCATGAACTGAATTTTTCTGACAGGAATACTGAAACAAGTTACAAAAGCTAGAACTGATGGTACTACAAATAAGATAAATGTCTGCATCATACAGCTGTTTCATTGTTCACCAATATTCGCAATTGAGAAGACAAGTTAAATTGCAAAATGTACGATATTATTTTTCAAGGTATTTGCTTAGCAAAATGATCTTAATATTGTTTGGCTGCAACACAAAACAGATAAAATACCAATCCATTACACACTGAGTCACTACACAATTTTTTCATAAACCCGACAATTTTGGAGATGAACAAGTTTTCCCCCTACGTGAATGTGTAAGGATGCCATTTTCGGATTCTAAGCTCTTAAGAGGTCGCCTGCTCTTTGGGGATCTTCTCGACCTCGCTCGTTCTGCCACCTGCGCCTCCTACACTACTCCCACCGCTTGCTATTTTGAAATTTTTTATTATATACAACGAAAATTTACAATGAAGACAATCAGTAAATATTATGAAAATAAATGTATAACGAAAATATCTTTACTCAACTCTTTACCCAAATAACCAAAAGAGGTTGTTGCGAACTAAAATCTAGCTTTTGTTTAGAAATACCTGTACACAAAAATACCGAGTTAAACAAAGTTGCTAACATTTAATTTTCATTAGTGATGTTCTTTCCATACGGTAACAAAAATTAACGTATTGATCAGAAATGAAATCAATTAATTAATAAATAAAAAGAGCACACAATAGTATCTTTTAGAATTAATTAGGGAAATAAAAATTATTTGTGAGATTTAGCCGGGCATATACAGTTTATTCGGTTGTGCTAGAGGAGTTACCAGTGTAGCTGAGTCCAGCAAAAACGTTTTCGGTATATTTTGTGCACTTTTTAATGTAAAACAAAATCTTTCGTTTCGAATCTATTAATCTCTTTACCCTTTGCTCCTATCCCCTTTTTACTCCATATGCGTGAAGAAGAATTTTAAAAAATTCTCTTTTCCTTAGATATGATTCGATTACTTCATGTGTTATTCATTAGATTTCTGTTGTTATTACTTCTACATATTATTCTCTACTGAATTTCCACAAATAATCCTTGATGTTCTTGGTTCTAATATTATTTTTTTTCCAAATTTTATTCCCAATTTTTTTCTTGCACTTACCACTTTCTGCTTTCATATTTTTATATATTTATTTTCAAGCATAAATCCGTTTTTCGTTTCTGCTTCATACCTACATTATTTTCTTTCCCAACACTGTTCTTTCTTTTTGTTTAGTGCGTTTATCGTAGCAGCATTGTACCCATCCAGTTATTCCATGATTATTAATGTTGACCATCTTGATTCTTCTTGAGCATTAGCAGACATTTACTTTGCCAAGAAACGGAAGCAACTGCTTTTGAAACCTAGTTATCATCTTTAGATCTCCTTCCGGCCTTTGTATGTCAAATTTAGTGACTAGTCATTCTCCGTCAAGCTGTTTACAAGACTTCTCCCCTTCTGCAAAAACAATATCCATTTTCTTTGTTTTCACCCTCGATTCCATTTTGATATCTTAACTTCGTATTACAATGGTAGTGCTCGTTCACATGCTTAGAGAAGTCAAGTGGCCATAAGAGGAATTGCTAGAGGAATCATGCTTCATTATAGAACCATCTTTTCAAAGTGCTTCATGAGCAAAATTTCGAATAAGTAGGTGGTGACGATTATTTGCAATAAGGGAGGAAAATAAAAAGTGCTATTATAAAATACCATATTTTATTTGTTGTACACACTGTACTAAACTCTTAATATTGCCCAACTTGATTACTTTGGAAAGTTTCTCGAAGAACAATTTTCAATATAATTCATTCGTTTATATCAGGTTTAGTCGACCTTTCAGAAGCAACGGTCTACAAAATCCATTTTAAATCGCACGAACCAGTAAAGTTTTAATTTATAAAGTAGTATGTAAAATAATGAACAGAAAACGTTGTTTTTTATTAATGCAGGGCATCCTTTTAATATCATTTTTGTAGCACAAAAAAATTGTGCCTATTTTAATATAACAAAATCGCAAAATCTTGTCCGACAATAGAATCTTCAATGACTGTAATTATAAAGAAAGGGAAGTAGAATTCATTATTATAAACTTTTTACTCATTAAATATAAACTTTAAATGTTCTTATTTTTAATGCGATTTTTTATTTCTCATGTGAACTATGTAAATCCATTATTGTTTCTATCATTCACAAAATAAAATATGTAAAAAAAAAGTTACAATTTTTCTACAGAATACCAACATTTTCTGGGAAACCACTGGTGGCTTTCGTATCATCCGTTGATGAGCGATGTTCTGTGCAAAGCGTTCCACGTAGGAAGGATGGGGAAATTGCGGAGACCTGCGTTGCCTGTGTTCATGAATAGTGCGGCGTCCCAGGGCTACGAGAGGAAGGAAGGGAGTGGGGCGGAAACGTTAAATATGAAGGTGCGCTGGGGGAGAACATGGGAAGTGGGCAAGATGGAAAGAAGCGGGGATAGGAGTGGTGGGCGCCAAGTATCTTCTAGTAAAGAATTATACGGCAAGTTGAAGTAGTACATCGGACGCATTTTCGAAACATAAGTGAACCAAAAGCAGAAAATTCAAGTTTTCCGTCTTAAAGTAGCGCATTGATGGAGGCATCACTCTTGTAAAATGCTATCAGAATAACTCCTTGCCAAATGTGTATGTTATCTATGTCACGTACGTATTACGCATGTAAGGGTGCAGAAGGTAGGAGAGATAGGGACCAAAAGGAATAGTTGGAGGGGGCAAGTCTCCCCGAAGAAATAGCCTGAGGGCTCAGGGCCGAGAAGGGTTGGCGTTCTTGACAATGTGGCGTAAAATTTGGAAACGAGAGAGAGAATCCGTGGCAGTATAGCATGCAACACTGAGAAAAGGACCAGAAGTGGTAAGGGAAAGCAAAGAGCAGAATGTGATAGATGGTGATCATACACTATCTACCCTCCAATTCATTAGCTATCATTTAATGGTACGTTCATTCATTTAATGGTACGTTGGTCGCCACCAAAATGCTGTTAAAATAGCCAAGATAAGAAAAATAAATCAAAAAATTGGACTCTGTCATTGAATAACACATTCGCGGAGGTAACGCTTGAACTGGCAGATGTAGCATCTTCCCAGCAATTCACCTGCAAGGAATCGAAGAGAAAGGTTTGGGCCGTGGTGCAGGCCTCTCGAGCAAGGGCGCCAGGTGAAGGGCGGGAGCGGTGACTGAAAGAAGAGTTGGATGTGAAGGTGCGGCGTGGGTGAGGAGGGGCAGCTTTCGGTGTGGAGGCGACGGCGAGTTGCGGGAGTTACGAATGTGGGAGGAGTACGGAATAGAGATTGAGGAAAGAGGAGCTGGGAACAGAAAATAAGGAACGCGGACGGTGGAAGGAGGATAGAGATGGAAGACTAAAGGAGTTGGAAGTGAGGGACAGGAGACAGGAAACTGGGCACAGAAAACGAGAGACAGAGAATAGACAGGAGTGAAGGACAGGGACAAGAAACGGGGAACAGTACAAGGGACAGGGAACGGGATAAGGAACACATTAATATCCACCGGATAGTGACATCCGGGTCGTGGTATAAAAAGCAGAAAACGAAGCCAACAAAACGCTGTAGCGTCATCTCATAACCTCAAGTGAAAGCTAGGACTTGTTTATGTTCAAAATGTTACAAATTTGTGCTTTGACTGGAACATTCTTAGCAAAGCGAAAAAAGTTTTGTGTTGTAAATACTGATGTAACGAACTAATACAAACGAATTTACTGTCGCGAATGGTTAACATTGGAATTACCCAAGTAACGAAACAAAAGGAAACCACCCACAACACCGCTTTTCAAAATGTCCCCACTCCTCGTATCCAGGACGCCTGATTTTAGCATCTTCCACGCACCGCGTCTCGCATGTAAGGAATTGAAGAGTTGCGGGAGCCCGTCCCGAAGGGCGCGGGGCCGAAGCGTTAAATATGAAGGCGCTGGTGCGGGCGGCGGTGGCAGGGCTGGGGGGCGGGACGGGGCGGGGCGAGGGCGGAAGAGGGTACGCAGCCGCGGCCGGCGCCAGGTGAATAAATCAAGGCGGCAGCGGGCGTCGCAGCCCTGGCCCCCAAGATTCCCTCACCGTCCCTGCTCACCCTCCTCTCAGCCGGCCACCCCTCCACCCGCCCGCCGCGCCAAGGAAGAGCACCTTGGCGCCACCGCTCCTGTGACCTCCCACCCCAGTGGTGCGTGTGGAAGAGGTAGCTGGACCAACCGTTTTATTCACACTCATCAACAGTAATTATGTTGTTGAGGTATTTTACAGCAAGGAAAACAAGATTTTGCGGATCCCACACTCAATTAATCTTAACATTAATAATAATAATAATAATAAACGTAATTTTAATAATAATTTTAAAACGACTTAAGAACAAGAGTTTGGAAATCTAGGTAAGCCGAAAATGGGGCGTGAGAGCACTGGTCGTCTCCATAGAGTTCCACTATTTGTTCTGCAAAATTTATGTAAGAACTTGACTAAACTCACAGATCATTGTAAAGAGGGGGAAGTGCATGACATTGTCTGATTGGGAACAGCCCACATTTTGCGCAAAATAATACAGAGGCATCAAGAGTCACTATATTCGCTCCTTAGGAAGCTGGTTACAATCTGGAGTAGATTGTATATTCAACCGACTCATAACGTCATAACGGAAACTAGGTTTATTATATTGTTATTATTATCATTCCTCTAATTCACGATTAAAAATATTATCGTCATACTAATTAGCAAACCTCGTAACTCCATATTCCTTCTATTTTCTGTTTACTTAATGATAAAATATAATTATGAAAGAAGATTAATAAACAGTAAATCGAGCATCTTAAATAACTGAGTTCTCCAGTATTAATAAGTTCAACAAGAAAGGAAACTAAAATTCTGCTTCCCGGCTATGTTTATTCTCTTCATTGCAAAACTGTCCAATCTAGAGTTACGAGGTATGCTAATTAGTATGACGATAATATTTTTAATCGTGAATTAGAGGAATGATAATAATAACAATATAATAAACCTAGTTTCCGAGGCAGAAAATCAATGGGGCCAAGTTATCACGCCTTTATTTGCAAGCGATATTGTTTGGAACCTTGTTTTTGGAACCATTTTTACTGTTCGGCTCTTCTGTGTACTCCCATTTCGCGGTAAATGTCATCGGTGACGAACTTACCAATTAATTCTACAACTAATATGAAAGTTAGGTTAATGCAACAGTTTATTAAAAAACACGTTTCACTAACAATCTTTTACCTTCATAAGGATGTGGGGGAAAGAGGGGGAAGGTGAGAGTTTTCTCGTGCAGCATGCTTGTAAAGGCAACGGGAACGCAAGCGTTATGTATCATGGAACCGTTCAGAATTGCCAACATATAACGTGGATACAAAATACGAAATACCTAGCGATAAAAATTTTCACACTCTATCTAGTTTGAAAAAAACATGTTAACGTGTACCCCAGCAATAATTAAGAAACTTTTAGCGTTTTCGTCAGACAAACGAATTAGAGGGTGTCCCGATTAAACTTGGGGACCGCACGGTTGAACAAAATTTCTGTGTCGAATATTTATGTGAACGGACTGTAAACTGACCTCATGCATAAGCAACTCGCGGTGAGTTGCTTATGCTAGGGAGGAGACTTACGTTTTCATTATTTCCCTTTGTTATATTATTATTGTCTTGAAATAATTTTAAGTGACATTGTACTTAATTCTTTATTATAATATAAAATTTTTTAGTGTTCTTCCACCAGGTTGCATAAACCTATCTGCGGAATACCTAAAATAAGTAAAATATATTTCCTAGGCACATGATCACTCTGTTGTTTTTTTCATTGCTTCGCACAACGTGAAATACAATAGGATAATCATGAGTGGTGAGTGACTAGGTCATTTTCTGCTGCAGTGTTTCTTCTTAATTGTAGATTAGCAGCAGCAACTTTATCAATCTCATACTTCATGACTCCCTTGGTCATCACCAGATCACAATACATTAGTATTCTGCTACTGCCGACTAAGACATTTTCATGTTGAGTTTTGGCTCAACGCTTTACGGATCGAACCTCTGACCAGCGATCCAGTTATTGTGATCCAAATACAGAGAACGTCACTATAAAGAACTTCTTTATAATAACCACTTCCAACAGAGGTATCAGTTGAGTTTCTTTGGTAAACTTTATAACTAACGCATTGATTGAGGTATTTCTGTCTATAATTGAAGAAAGCACTCGGTCCCTCAGATTTTGTAAAAAAAATGTTTACACTGGAATTGAAAAAGTGACTGCAATATTCCCTATTTAGAAATGCATAAGACGAAGAAAAAAGTAATGTATAATTTCTGTGTCGTAAGAACTAGTATTTTCATATTTCCCTATTCCATCATATAGGCACAGATCGGATCAATTAATTAGAATTTCTGCAAACCCGGAAGATTTAAACAGAATAAGGAGAAAAACGAATGGCGTGTTGCAGCAAAATGCTACTGATCAAAGCGACGCAAAGTGGTTTTACAAAAAATAGCAAACACTCCTCTCAGAAACAACAAATAAAATACACTCGTATAACACTGCAACAAAATAATTATTTTAACAAAAACAAACATCACGATTATGTACCCATACACGGTATATAAAAAAATATTGCTCTTCCATACGTAACACGTGAATAGCAAATATTTAATGCCAGGCACTCTTCTTTGGAGCCATTGTGGTCGAAAATTCACTTGGTACGCACAGTAGTTGGCAAAACAAAATTAAATATTTCCATTTTGCATCAAAATAGAAACAGTTCCAATATTTTTCGCTTTTCCCCGTATTCCAAAGTTTCCTCGTAAAGAAAACTTAATATCTCTCAGATGGCCGGAGACTACATAGTTTTCTGTCAGTTTACAAATGTATTCGAAATTAGTAACAGGCAAAAATGGTAAACCGTATATTTAACACATAAATTAAAATTCGTGTATACAAAATCCTTTGGCAATAATGGGTTGGAGGAACGTCACATTGATGCACAGATGGTGAGGCTCAAAAATATACAAACGCCGTCCAATAACTGCTTCTAGCAGTGAAATGAACATTGAAATAATTTCCAACAGAGAAACAACAAACTTCAACAAACAAAAACAATGTGAAATACACAGTGTTTTACGTTCAATCATTTAATGTTGAAATATCTTGCTTTCAGAATCCGCTCCCCAAACGTTTGCCCAGCAATTTGAAGAATGTCGCTCGTAAGAGCAACCGTTTTGTCCAGTTCGCTTCCCGAATCCGCCAACGTGGTGCCTCACCTCCGCCTCACCCCCAGCGGCTTCGCACCCACCCCGCTTGCCATCCCCCTGCGGCTCGCTCACCCGCTCCTCACCCACCGGCCCGCCGCTCGCTCGCTCGCTCGCTCGCTTATTTACGAGGCGATAAACATTTTACGCGCCTCCTATCCCTCGCGCTCCGTTTGAATCCTGATGGCGCCCCTCCTGCGGCCTCTGCCGCCCCTCGGCCGCCGCCCGCCCCACCTTCTGCGGCTCCAGAGGCGACCCGTGCTTGAATTATATAATTTTTAATTTCTCTCTTCGTTACGTGAACATGCGTTGTTCGTCATTGTGTTTTTGTTGTCTGGACTTCGTTCTTTTAAATATGTTCCAATGATTTGAAAACAGGTCATTTGGATTGAAAAAAAATATAAGACAATCATTTGCGAGCGACGTATGCCAATGTGAATGATACTGTGTATATCTTTGATGGCGTATCATGATTATTGGTTATTTAGTTAAGTATAATGTAATGTATTTGTTTTCGTTTCCATTAAAATAATTTATCACATTTTTGTCTAATATATAAATAATGAAAGTTAAGTTCAAACCGAAATGTTGGCATAAATGAATAATTTTCTAATATTTCATCTAATATATATATATATATATATATATATATATATATATATACATAATATTTTCTAAATTTTATCGAAATGATCTCTTGTCAATACATTTCACCATACTATTTTACAAATGACTATGTAATTTCATTTTATCTGTTTTAGATGCAATTATGTTTCTTCTTTTCGCATTAACTTTTCACATTAACAAGTTGCTATACAGGTAAATTGTAGAGTGTAAGTACAGTGTAAATTGTAAATATAAGTATTTTAAAGTGGAGTATAAGTACAATAGAAGTAAGTAGGGTAAATGCAGTGTTAATACAAGTAATGTAAATTCAATGTAAATCGTGTTAATGTAATGTAAATAGCGTAAAAGCAGTGCAAAATCAGTGTAAATAGTGTAAAAAAGCGTAAAAGCAGTGTAAATAATGTAAATACTGAGTAAATAGTGTGAATGCAATTTAAATAGTGTAAATACACTGTAAATAGTGTACATGCAGTGCAAATACAGTGTAAAAACCGTGCAAATAGTGGGAAAAGAACGTCACCGCCTTCGTCGTCCTATCCGCGCGGGCCGTTTCCTCCTCCACCGCCTCCATCGCCACCGCGGCCGCCGCTTCCTCCGCCGCGGAGGACCGCTTCCGCGGCGCCGGGAAACGGCCGGGGGTGGGGGATGGGTGGAGGAGGGGGAGGGGGAGGGTTCGATCCGGGCGAAAGCGATTGCCAGCCATCGGAGATGCAGCGCGCGGCCGCGAGCGGTGGCTTTCGGAGGGCGTCGGGGGCGAGGCGATGCCAAACGCAGCGAACCAGGTCAGTGATTAGACAGCGCCTCAGCCCAAAGGTCAAAGGGGCTGCAAAGGGTACGTCGCGCTCGTGAGAGCAGTTTGCTTCATGTCAAACGGCATGAAAAGAATATCGCTATCTAACACATTTTACCTGTAGAAGTTCCTCAAGATGAAATCGATATCAAACCCATTAATTGTATTTCAACAACGCAAATTTTACTACAAAATTAGCTTCTGAGTATGTAACAGATTGCAATTAATTTCAGTTTACATAAAAAGCGGTATTTCTGGAGTTATTTGAAACATCCTAGTTATCAAACAGAATTTTTAAACAAATGTAAAATTATTTTCCCCTCATTTCATATATTAACATTTTATAACGTTTGTAATATTTCGAAAATTTTTGGTATTATCTCACAACACACTCACAGGCAAGTCAGTCTCGGTGTCAAAGTAAGCGTAAGAATTGATTTTGTTTGCAAATTATAAGGAATATCTCGCTTGATGCGGTGCAGTCATTCACAGTGGGTTATGTTCTTGTCTGTATTTACTTGATTTTTCGAAGTGTATTGAATTAAAATGTGTTTGCGTACAATACTTAGCAATGAATATTTGAATGAATGAATATTTATTTTATTGGCTTTAACCTTAATTATACGCCAGTATACAATTATGGAAATCAGTAATCACTGAAATAGTCAAATCAATACAGTTACTCAAAAACAGAAAAATTACAAAAACACAAAAACACATTAATTACCAGAAACCTAAAACTAACAAAACTTTTAATATATTTACATTTCACTTTCACAGGTCATGTGTTACAGGGAGTTTTCAAAAACCATGACTTTCAATAGCATTCTAAATATAGAATACTTAGCAATGTAGACGGGCTATAAGTTGCAATGAATGTACAATTTACAACAAGAGACGAGTATTTAAAGAAATGAAATAAACACGGAGTACTGCCATTCGCAGATTCTCTCCTTGGTATCATACCGGCAGAGACAGTTCAGTGAAATAATTGTCGCTACAGCAGTGTCTGTAACCGGAGGACCTTGATTTTCAAGTCCTGACGGTGGTGAATTTTCGAAGTTGGCTAAATTGCTGAGTTGAATTATTATTTTTTTATTTATTGGAGAATGAGGTACTTATGCAACGCACAGCCATTAGGCTTTTCCAGTCGTTAAGAGCGAGCAGTTTCTCACGAAAAAGATGCGAAGGGGGGGGGGAGGCTACGACGATCTCCCATTAAACATGGAATGAAGCAGTACGAGTATTCAAGTGGGGGAATACATATTGTTGACTGTTGATGGGAAGAATATTTATTTCATTATCTAATAGCAGCCAGATTACGGAGGAAGATGTGAAAGGAAAGTCGGTTGCGTAGACGAGATTCTACGGGATGCTCCTTACGTAGACTGATATAAGAATGCACCGGTAAATAAGGGTAGATTTTGGAAGAACGCAAGACGAATTATGCCGGTGTCTGGAGATGCTTTCTAGGGGGCAGGTGTTCTGATCGGTGATTTTCCGTGTTTTCTCTGATCAATACCAGGCGAATGCTGGAGCAGTACGCTAACAAATGGACACGAAGCGCATACAATCTTGCCTTCCTCTTCATTGTTCGACCGTCTTCTCTTACCCCACTCACTCACACACACACACACACACACACACACACACACACACACACACACACACACACACACACTACACTAACATACCCTATACTCCCATACATGTCCGGAGTACAGTCGGGATCTTGGATCTTCTGGTTGGGGTGGTGTCCCGATGGTGGATGATACCTGGATGGGGAAATCCATTCGGGCCAACGCGCAGGTACGATGGCGAATTTTGCCTTCTAGTGGCGGAAGATTGCCACCTCCCGCAATAAAACATTCACTACACTTTCTTAGGAGATGTAAAGAGTCTCATAGCGTTATTAATATTCCGCCGCTTCATTTCCTAATTAACTTATGTTCTCATCAGGAACATAGCTTAGAAATCTAGAGCCGATTAAACAATACGATCGCAAAGATGATAAAAACCTAAACTAATTATACACACTGAAAAACAGCTTTCAGTACTATCATCATCATCATCATCATCATCATCAATATTACGTCCATTAACATGGAATTTGTGATTTACTTCCCCAGACTCTATTCTTTATTATCTCACTTTCACCTGTATTTCATGAGGCTTTTTCTTCTGTCAAAAAAGAAAACAATTTGATTGTTTAATAAGATACGAATATTGCTCTATCGAAACCAATTTGGGACAATCTTCTAGTCATTACCTTTTACAATTGATTAATAAGACTTCGCTGCAGCTAAACTGCTTTCTACACTTTTCCTTTCGGTCTTCTTATTTGGCATTTTGGTCTTTCATTCTTTTGCCACTCCTCTATTAACAGATGCACTCTTCGCTTGCTCTCACGTTCGGAGCTCCCTTGCATTACCTTCGCAGACTTATTCCGCCATCGCCACCACCGCCGCCTCCGCCGCCCCCGCCCCTCGCCGCCGCCCGTTCTCGTCGCGGTCCCGACCGTATTACTCATGGGTGGCTGCGCGCCTGTGGTTTTAATATGGCTCAATCTGGCTTCATTTCATGGCGCATTGCGCCGCGAATTAAGACGAGCTCGCGTCACCCTTGCACCCACCTCCGGCGACCTCACCGAGGCCTTGATACCCATCTCGCTCTCTTCCCCGCCACGTCGCCAAACACGCCCTCGTTCCCGCGACACCATCTTCCCCTCATGTCCGTTCTTGATTGGCGTCCTTTAGTTCTCTCGAGTCCTTTCCCGCCTTCACGTCTGTCCCCGCCCACTTCCTTCCAGCCTTCACATCCTTACCGCTATCACATTCGTCCCGCCCTCACGTCCGTTTCCCGTTCACGTCCGTCCCCATCTTCACGTCCCTACCCACCTTCACGTCCATCCCCGCTCCTCACGCCCGTCCCCCCTTCACGTCCGTCCCCACCTTAACAACCGTCCCCCATGTTCACTTCCGTCCCCGTTCCTCACGTTCACCTCTGTTTCTCCCGTCCGTCCACTCTCCTCATGTCTGCCACCGTTCCTCCCATCCATCCCCGCTCCTCACGTCCGTCACAACTTTCACGTCCGTGCCCACCTTCATATTGGTGCCCGATTCTCACGTCCGTCCCCTCCTACACGTCCGTCTTCCCCTTCACGCCCGCCTGCCACCGCACTCACATCCGTCCCCGCATTCACATTCGTCCCCGCACTCACGTCCGTCCCCTCACACCGTCCCTACGCTCACGTCCGTCCCCCCCAACACGCACGTCCCCGCTGTCATGTCTGTCCCCACACTTACGTTCCACCACGACCTCACATCAATTCCCGCCTTCATCTCCCTTCTCACCTTCACTGCATGAACCCGCAGGCCGCGTCCGCCCTCACATCTAACGCTGCCAGCGCGTCCGTTCACCTTTCTCCAAGCTCTCATCTCCTCATCCTCCGCAAATGTGTTTGCCACAATTTTCCTTACTTCAGCTCCCGCCGTCCCTGTCTTCCGCAGCAGACGCCGTTCCCACTCCACACTCAGCACGCGCCTTCTCCTTTGACGCGCTGCGTTCGTGCCCCGTTCCCACTTCCATCCCCGCTCCAAACTTCCTTTGCCGCCTCTGTGCCTCCGCCGCCGCCGCCGCCGCATAGCCGCCCATTAGCCGTGACATCAGGCGAGTCTTTTAATAACGGAATCTCGGGAATAATGGAGCGGCGTTATAGAATCACGAGTGGAGGCGGCCACGTCATCGCTTGCAACAGCATCCACGTCAGATTCTCTTGGAGAAGCGAAACTTTTTATGCAGTTATTAATCGATGTACTTCGAGTCTTTATTGAGATTTTAATCAAGCAGTATGTTGGTTGATTAATACTTAAATTATGAAATTGATACACAAATTCAGAAGTTTGGGGCAGACAGCAAATTAGTAACAAACGACAAGAACTAATTAACCTTAAAAAAGTGAAAGTATCAGTTCCTTGAATATTTTGAACAAATTAAAATAGTTTATATGGTATGTGCGAGTAGATATCACTATGTTTAGAGAAAGTAGCAAAATTAAATTGCTTGAAGTAAAAAACGGCGATAGGTACTAAATTACCGAAATAAGACCTTTTCTAAAAGGTAGAGAACTTGATTCTTTATTTTGATAGAGCGGCAACTTACAAAATAATAACATTTTATGAATATACACGACAAAATCTAAGAAGTATGTAACCAGCAAGCTCGATTCTTCAGAATATATTTGTGAGTAGTGTCCCAAGCAATGTTTTTCTTTGGAGAGGGGGAAGGCTTTAAGGTGGCCGACTTCTTGTTATAAATAATTTTGCATTGTGCCGAAATATTAAAGTTTTATTTGTTGGTTTGTAATGTATTCAATTCATTTCTTATAATGCATTCAATTTAGGCATTGAATGAATATCGTTGCAAAAGGGAGAAAACTGCATTTGAGAATATGTGTCATCGGCCTCTAGGAGGGGCAAAAGCCCTACGAGCTGCCCTTCCCCAGGGGTGTGTGAAATACTCGATCCTGAAAAAACGAAAGCTTACCTCAACATCAACCGTCATATGAAATCAGTTCAAGTTTGTATACTAAACTATGCATCTGAAGTCGTTTATAGATGCCAATGTTAATGTTGTTTTATATTTCTTAACATCGCACGACTTGAATCTATGAATACCAATATCGACACTGGCACCTTTCCATCAAACGTTGGATCTGTCTGAATTCCAAATCTGTTCCACATGGCCACTTCGTCCTTTCTATTAAAAAGTGCATTGCCCCACCGTTTCGTCACGGTGGAACGATTCGATAGCTCAATGTAAACAGCAAATACGGCAGAAACGACCTTGTCTGAGGTGACTGCTCACCTAAGAAACGAATTTCATGCTTCTCCGATGGGCGGAGCCTGAAGTCCCGTCCGACGCGAAACGTTACTCAAGGACACTGCTTACAGAAAGGAACGGCCGGTCTAATAATAGAATAAACAATAAGTTTCAACCTCGCTGGATTTTCCGAGATTTAATTTACCGTGGTATTAGGGCTTCTTTTCTTGTGTCCGTCCTCTGGGTTTATGAGCGACCATTAAAAATGACCGAAATGTAAGAGATCGTAAATTGCTTGAGTACCGCGGTCTCATTAAAAATGAGATGGAATTGCGTTTTGTTTCGGGCTAATGCGCAAAAAGTTGCAAGGTATTCGAGAAATCTGCCGACTAACGAGGAGTACTTAAGGTGAACCTCAACGTTTAAGTTTCTCTTTGTCGGGAAAGTGATATATGCTTGAAAACAGTTTTCTTTCATTGTCGATAAAATGAGTAATTATTATTGCGTTTTGACACCTCTTCTTTGAAGAAACGATTTGTTTGTTTATTAAAATCATTCGAAAATTGTTCTTTAGTAGCCTACTCTTAATTCTAGCTTGAAGACGAATCCAAAATATTTATTTTAGCCAACGAGCTCTTTTTCTACGTCCGTAAACTTGTAATTATTTTATGCCCAAGTGAGTACGTTTTCCTATAGAAGAAATGTGATATGAGACGCAAAGTTTTCGTTCAGTGTAAACAAAGGAGTAATTATTTTCTAGAAATGACAGATGTCAGTCGGATGCAAGCGAGTAAACGTTTTGGATATCTGCAGAGTGGTCTTCTTAATTCTATCTAGAATCAATTAGTAACAAAAATAATTAAAACAGTACATACTTTCTAACTTGTAACAAAAATAAACAAAATTGAAATAACAATATTACAAGAATAGAAGAATATATACAATATTAAGTAAGCACTCAGCAGCTTTTTTTCTTTATAATATGTTTTCTTGGAGTTCATGCTAATAAAATATTTCCTAAAAATAGTTTCTAGTAATCGGAAACATTCGTGTTGAAAATGCGAGTGAGATAGGAAGCACCTCCACGTAGAAATTAGTCAGTGATCACCTTAAAGTCATTTAGAGGGCTTTTGCGCCTTTTAGGACTAATCTAGTAACAGAATTTTTTTTAAAGAAAGCTCTGCCTTACCTGCATTTAAATTTTCATTGTTTTATTGGTAAATTGGAAGTTAAATAGCTGAATAAGTTTGGTTCCTTCACGAAATTTAAGGTAATCGCTATTTTATTCCGAACAACACATTAATTACAATTTTTCTCCGTTGTTTGAATAAAACAACTTTAGAATATCGCTTGAAGCGGACAAGTAAAGATTACACGATACGGAGAAACAATTTTCATACGGTAACGAGTCAAGATTCAATGTGTATTGGACATCGATATAGCGTTTATATACACGGCCTACTTGGGACTAAAATAAAGGTTGGCAATGGTTCATATACTACATAGATAGGTGAAGGTACAAAGCAGAAGGAAAATCAACAGCCACAACTTCTGTATGATCAGTATTTGTTGCTGACAATTTCTCTTGAAGTTTTCGTAAAGAGGCACTTATTTCGCTTGTCAATTTTGTATGATCTTTCAGTAACTCTTTGTAAAAGAGATTTTCATTGATCCTTCTTACCTGAAATACGGTTGTAACAATTTTTTTTTATTTCTCTTCGAAGTTTGATTCTTTGGAATGTGTGCTTCCTTTGTGTTTTGTATCCCAAAGAGTCTACAGAGCGTTCACCTTACCTGTTCCTACTTCGGAACTGAAATTTCGATGTGTAGGAGATTTTCTTCGTTCATCTCTGTCCACGTTTAGGTTAAATGCGGCGTGGCCTTGATTAATTAAGACCAATTAATTAAATTTTCTTAATTGTTCATTTGATAATATTGTGACGTTAAGGATAGGATTTAGATAGTTTTGGTGATCCTAAGAGGTCAATTTTGTTTAAATTAAACATACAAATTGTCTCATAGTACAGACGAAGAGAGAAATGTCTCGGAGTACAGACGAAACTTTGACATTTTGAAAGATAGACGAAAGGTATACGTGTGCACAGACAAAAGTTGTACATCTCTCAGTACAAACAAAAGGTAAATGTGTTGGAGTACAGAAGATAGTTAAACGTCTCGGAGTACTGACGAAAGTTTGACGCCTTGGAGTATAGACGAGAGAAATACTTCTTGAAGGAGAAACGGAATGTGGATCTGTTGAAAGGACGTTTGATATTCTGCTCTTTAGTAAAAAACTGCTGTTTAATGTTTCTGTTGTTGATGTTATTAATATTGTACATAAATGTTTCTTTTTGATTTTGGAATTGGAAGCATTTGTATTAAATAAATCGCGTTGTGTATTAAATAAGATACCAAAAGATACTTCGAAACATTATCCACTATCATGGAAATGGGTTCAGTCTAGTTCCAAACTACTAGAGCAACCGATAACGTGTAAACCTGTTGCATATTTTATTGTTGCCTGGCGATATCCAACTGATTCGCTTTCATAAACCATCTGCATCCCATCAAACTCCGATTTCCCGAAACGACTTCTGCACACAGGCCCGTATCTCTCCTGCGAAAATTACGACGTTTTCAAAACTCACAAATTTCAACTCCCGCTATCGATTCATCGTCGGAACTTCCATCGCGGCCGGGATCGCCGCATCACGAATCACCTGCTGACACAGATTGCCCGACGACCGACCGGCCCAACGGGAGTCGGAACGCATTCACATCGCGCGAGCTCTGTGAACGATCCGGGACAAATCGTTCAATCAGGCAATCGAATAAGTAAAAGGCCGGCAAAGCGTCCAGCTGGGTGCGCTCATTTATTCATTAGCTTTTTAAAGTTAGGCAATCATTGACGGCGGGCGCTCTTTCGCCGCGCGGTGTGTGCACTGGTCAAGTTTTACAGCGGAATTGTGTTAGAAACAAGGGGGATTTGCCTGTTTTTGTGAAAGCCCTGTGGAGCCGGTGTCCGCATTCGTTAATAATAGCGGCGTGGCGTCATCACAGCATTACCATTGGCCGGGGCCGCACCTGTGTCGTTAAACTTGCAAATCTGGAGCAGTGACCGCCGGCGCGGCGCGGCGCGGTGCGGCGCGGTGCCGCCGACTGATTACAAGCGCAATCGCGGGTTTGTTTAGTCGCGCGTGCGAGCGACGGTGGGAGGGCAATGGCGGCGGTGGGGTTGGTGGGAGTGGTGGCTATGGAAGCAGAACAAGAGCTGTAGAGTATTGAGAGCGAAAGGGCAACACTGGAGGTGAGGCGGCAGCGTGGGCCAAGCAGGATGGAGGTTCGTGTCATTGAATAATTTGTTTCCGGGCGGCGTAAATCTGCCATGATCCTCAGTTTTGTAAGTGTAGTGTTCTTATGTTGGAGCAGATGGCGGTGTTCCGGCGTGCTAGGACGTGAAATCCGGCGCTGACCTACACGTCTGCTTCCGAGGATTTTCCTTCTTCAGTAATCTCAAAGGGCAGTGTGGGGAGACATGGGCATGGTGGGTGGTGGGGTTGGTGGGAGCGGTGGCTATGGAAACAGGAAAAAAGAAGTTGAGTATTGAGAGTGAAAGAGCAACACTGGATGTGAAGCGATTGTAGGAAAGGCAGCCGGGACCCAAGCAGGGTAGTTGAGTTCGAGGCAGTGGATTCCGTTAATTGAAATATTGTTTTGTTTCCAGGTGCCGTAAACTGCTATCGCGTTTCGTAAATGCAGTGCATGTTATTTTGGAGGAGGTGGCGGTGTTGCGGCCTGCTAGGACGTGGAACCTACATATTGGCATCAGAAGACTTCTATTCTTTGGCAATTTTCGACAGATCCTCCACTTCTCAGACGGGACAAGCTCTGAGCTCCACACGGATCTCCCGACATGTATGGTAGTGTAGTGCATGTTAGTCTAAGAGTAGAGGTTAGAGTATAGTATAGTCATTGTAAAAGGAGAGGGGGAGGCAAGGATGAAAAACAAAACTTCGCGAGCGGTTTGTTGTTTTATTTAGAGTACTACTAGTCTCGCTCTCGAGCGGCTGCACGGTGGGATCGGGCTAGTAATCACAGATTGAACGGTAAAGAGCGGTGTGGGCGAAACGGGCATGGTGGGCAGTGGGGTTGGTGGGAATGGTAGTTATGGATATGAGCAAGAGCAGTGTCAAGAGCGAAAGTGTAACACTGAAGGTGAGATGGTAGCGGAGGCGTTAGCGGTGAGCCAGGCAGGGTGGGCTGGGGTGGAGGCAGAGGGTTCTGTTGATTGTTTATTTTGCTTCCGTGCGCCGTAAACTGCTGTTTCGTTTCGTAAGGGTAGTGCGGTTATATTACGGAGGGTGGCGGCGTTCCAGCCCCGTTAGAACGTGAGATCCGGGGCCAACCTACACATTGACTTCCGGGATTTCTCTTCTTCAGTGATTTCTGACAGCTCCCCAACTTCCCCAGACGGAGAAGCTCTAAGCTCCCCACTGATCTCCCATCATGTACGGTAGTACAGTGCATGTAAGACTAAGTGAGGGGAGAGAAGGAGGCAAGGATCAGAAACAAAATATCGCGCGCGGCTTGTGACTTCAGTTAGAGGACTACTCTGTCATTTACCTGAATGAACCACGGAATACTGCCGATCCGAGCAGGCGGGCGCTAGAATTCTTCTCCAGATGGAAGCTGGATTCGACCAAGTCATAGAGCTGGTGTTGAAAATCCGCCACCGTCGGAACTCGAACTACAGAAACTCTCGGTCGAGTCGATCTAGATTCGCTGCACGGTGGGTTCGGGGCTAGTAATCAGAGATCGGAGGGCAAAGGGCGATGTGAGCGAAATGCTCATGATTGGCGGCAGTGTGGTTGGTGGGAGTGGTGGTTATGGAGACAGGACGGGATGTGACGGATAAGGAAACAGTACCCCGCTGGTAATGGATTTCTGTTTGGCGAAAACCACGTGTCGGTCGACGTGTAGGTCGACACTGGATCTCACCAGTCAGCGGGGAAAGAACGTCGCCAACGTGTTCATAATAAAAAACTGCGCTACACTTACAAGAATAATGACCTCAGCGGTTCACGCTTCCAGAAATATAAATCAGTGATCGGAGGACGAGGTGCCGGCAAAATGGGCACGATGTGCGCTGGGAGGCGGGGGAGTGTGGCCATGTCGGTGGCGATAGGGCGAGAGCAATGTCGAGAGCGACGGCTCTGCGGCAGAGGTGCGGCGGGGGCGGTGAGGGCGGGGGGCGGGCGGCGTGGTCGGGGAGCCAGTGGAAGCGGGGGCGGGTTGTGGGCGTTGGGAAAGCAGGGATGGTGGTGGTTCCGGTGGTGTAAACGGTGAATGGTGTGGTGGCGGTTAGTTCAATTTTGGTGCTCAATGGTGCGATGTCCGGACAATGGGCGGTGGAGGAAATGGGTATCATGGATGTCGGGAATGGCGACATGGTGACGGAGGCGGCAACAGGGCAAGGGGACAACGGGGGCGGCGACAAGGCAAGGAGGTTGCAGGGGCGGCTAAGTCGGGAATGGGGCGGAGCGGAGGCGGCATGTGTTGACTCAAGTGGTATCTTCGGTGGGGCAACAGCCCAAACGGGGTGGGGGATGAGAACGAGGGTGGCGGGATAGGACTGGATGGGAAGCGGGGCAGGCAAGGTGCTTTATTTTTAGTGCCTCATATTATTCAATAGATTTTTCTGAAGATAACCATTGTAATAAATTACATCCATAAGATGTCAACGTATGGAGTATAAGGACAGTGCTGAAGGAGTATCAATGGCGGATGCAGGGGGAGGGGCAGGGAGTGCCATGACCCTACCAAAAAGGCCTAGAGTTTTCGTTTGTTACCTTCTTTTATTTGGCACAATTGATTTGAATATTTATTCTTGTTAGAATTACAAGATTCTTGTTAGAACTATGTAATTATTTAAAAAATAATACTTATTGTATTGTATTTTCACTACAAAAATAATGTACGATAAAATAACAAATTTGTATTATTTAGCAAAAATCTATAATGGCCCCCTCCAAAATGATCGGCTGGATCAGACCCTGAGGAGTTGTGGGGATGGCGGCGGACCGATAATACAATGAAGTTATCGATAAAGAAGTCCCTCATGAAGAATTGCTATTCTTACGAAATAACATTCGGGGCTGGAAAGTGCGTAATTAAATGAAAATGAGCATCAAGCTAGTCCTTCCTGATGAATTTACGTTGCGTATTTGTAGATCAGGAAAAAAGAAAGAAAGAAAGAGAGAGAGAGAGAGAAAAAGAAAACCAAAAAAATCACAAGCAAATTGTTTGCAGTAGAACTGTAAAAAATTTAACTATAAGACGAAATATACAAAAAATTCTCCGAAGTCTGAATTTTAGCATAACATATTCAGGGCCCGAGTCATTTTTTTTAGCGACTACCCTTCCGGACAACTCAGGACTCCTCAGAAGGACACTCTCAGTAGGCCGCTTGCGCGAGATTTTGGAAAAGTTTTATGCAAAGCAAAATTTAGCAAAATATGTAGTAATTATGCCCTTAGAATCGTCTTCTACTTAGTTCAGTTTATCATTATCTCAAAGAGCGTTTGAGAGTCCACAGCGTCTACGTACACACAGGATCTCCGACCCTTCTTGGATAGTGTCGGATAGTGATAAGCTCATTTCTCTGCTCTCAGGATGGAGAAGGGTGACAAGTAATGATTCGTCGGTCCTTGGCCCGTAGTCTGAGGTGCTGCTCCGGCATCCTCCTTTCGCACCTTTTTTCGATGGAGAACTAACCACTTCATATAAGTTTTTAAACCTTTTCATTAGTTTTCAATAAATTTTCGCTTAAACGCAACACACATTCTAATAGTACACGTGAAAGCTTACACGTTGATACAGTTATGTTGGCAGAAAAGGAAGATTATGTAGACAATAACAATGATTACGACCTGATTTCTTATTTTCTTGACGCATAGGAATAATATCAATATCACAGGATTTCTTGAAGTTTGTAATAAGCTTTAACACTTTCTTGAACATTGGAAGTCGCCGAATTTTTGTTTGATGCTTTTTATTCACACGCGATATGTTGTTTTCAAGTAGCTCTAAGCACGATTTCCATTGATGACAAAGGGAGTTATTTTACATTAACAACAAATGAGCAGAAAATTTTGGCTCGTAGAAACTGCATTAATTTTAATTAAATTTCAGTTTAAAGTTCATGCACACGTATAAAATTCTATTTCCATATATTTCGTTAAAATATTCAGGACACAAAATTCAAAATAATATTCAAGATAATAAAATGATATACAATTTTTATACACAATGTATTAAAAAACATTGAAAATGAACTGTCTTAAAGTCGAACGGCAAACACATAAAACATTTGACGATCCAACTCCTTTTTCTTCTCTTAAGACTTTCGCACAACTTCACCAATACCATTTTATTGCCATTATATTACTCTCTGAATGAAGCGATTAAGAAAGCCTTCGTCATTGTCTTGCTAAAAAGCATATGTTCTGCGCAGCTCTATAGCTCGAACACCATTGCGCGCTGCAGGGTGCGAGGCAGAGGCAGACGCGGCGGAGGAGGCGGTGTTGGTGAAGATGGGCGTTTGACGGCAGCGAGTGCGGCGGAAGTGGAGGCGGGATTAAAGGTGGAGGCGGACTGAGGCGGAGGCAGATGAAGGAGAAGACAGAGGCGGGGATGGGATTACTGGAGGCAGGAGTAGAACTGGGGTGGAGGCGGTGGTGAATGCAGCGATGAAGGTGGGGTTAGAGGTGGGGGCGGAAGGCGGGGTTGGATGCGACGGGGTGGATGCGAGGGAGTGGATGCGAGGGAGTGGATGCGAGGGAGTGGATGCGAGGGAGTGGATGCGAGGGAGTGGATGCGAGGGAGTGGATGCGAGGGAGTGGATGCGAGGGAGTGGATGCGAGGGAGTGGATGCGTGGGAGTGGATGCGAGGGAGTGGATGCGAGGGAGTGGATGCGAGGGAGTGGATGCGAGGGAGTGGATGCGAGGGAGTGGATGCGAGGGAGTGGATGCGAGGGAGTGGATGCGAGAGGGTGGATGCGAGGGAAAGGATGCGACGGGGTGGATGCGAGGAAGTGGATGCGAGGAAGTGGATGCGAGGGAGTGGATGCGAGGGAGTGGATGCGAGGGAGTGGATGCGAGGGAGTGGATGCGAGGGAGTGGATGCGAGGGGGTGGATGCGACGGGATGGATGCCAGGGGGTGGATGCGACGGGGTGGATGCGGTGGGTGGAGAAGGTGGGTGGAGGCGGGTGTGGTGGCGGGGATGCAGTCGGGGGTGGAGGCGGATGTGGAGGCGGGTGTGGAGGCGGGGAATGGAAGTGGAGGTAGAGGTAGAGGTAGAGGCGGGGGTGGAGTAGGGGGTAGTGGCGAGGGGGGCAAAGACCGGGATAGAGGCGAGGGTGGACGTGGAAGTGGAGGACGTTGCCCCCTCACCTGGAGGGCACTTCTAAAACTTCGCAGTTATTTCGGACTCGCATCTCCTCGCGCTTCCAAAAATACTGCTCCCAGTTGATAACGTGCCTGGTATTCTGCACCAGAAGGAAAGCAAACAGCCCGTAATAAATATAATGGATCCTCGAGATGAGGCCAAAGTGATTTTGTGTTTACAACTTATCTCTAATAAAATCTAAACCAGTTTGTGAGAATACTCTCTCCAGCCCGGAGGTTCAGCGTTCAGCTCTCGTTTATTACCAGCCTCTGTTATTACCGGACATTTCTTTTAACTTTTATGAAGCTAATTTTTATAATAATTGTATGTCCAGGTGTACCAACCAACAAGTACTCTGGTGCGTCTTTTGCTGGATTAAATTTTCCTAAATAACTCATTTTTGCTGCAAACATCGCTATTCGCGGTGTAATGGGTGCTTGGGGTAATGCGGTAATTGGCTCATTACCAGATCGCCGGCGGCCCGCGGCGGCGTGCGCGCGCGTCCCGCACCCGCTGGAGGGGAGCCCCGCGGCAGAGGCGGGGAGCCCGAGAGGGGCGGGGAGCGAGCGGTGGGGAGCATGGGGTGGGGTCAGAGAGCGGGGAACAGGTTCGGGGGCGGGAAACGAAGGCTCGGGGCGAAACCGGGGAGTGGGAAGTTAGGGCGGGGAGTGAGAAGTGAGGTCTGGAAGCGAGAGGCGGGGAGCGAAGGCAGAGAGCCAGGTGCTGAGGCTAGGGTGGGGAGCGGGTTGCGAGAGCATAGCGGGGAGCGCATGAGGCGGAGAGTGTGATGGAGAGATCGAGGGCCGGGAAGCCTGGTGAGATGGGCAGAGAGAGAGGGCGTCCCTACAGCCGCTGGAGGGGAGCGCCCGAGGCACAGGCGGGGAGCCCGAGGCGCGGAGAGGGGCGGGGAGCGAGCGGTGGGGAGCATGGGGTGGGGTCAGAGATCGGGGAACAGGATCGGGGGCGGGGGACGAAGGTTGAGAGCAAAAGCGGAGAGTGAGAAGTGAGGTCTGGAAGCGAGAGGCGGGGAGCGAGGATCAGAGAGCAAAGTGCTGGGGCTAGGGTGGGGAGCGCATGGTGTGGAGAGCGAGGGGCGGGGAGCCTGGTGAGGGGTGTGATGGGCAGGGAGTGAGGGCATCCCTGCAGGGGAGAGGCGGGGAGCCCGAGGTACGGAGAGGGGCGGGGAGCGAGCAGCGGGGAGCATAGGACGGGGTCAGAGAGCGAGGAACAGGTTCGGGAGCGGGGAACGAAGGTTGAGAGCGAAAGTGGGCAAGTGAGAATTTAAGTGTGGGAAGGGAGAAGTTAGGTCTGGAAGCGAGGAGCGAGGGGCAGAGAGCAAGGGACGGTGAGTGAGGGGGGAGGGATGGGCGGGTTGTGAGATGCGGGGAGCGTAGGGGCGGGGACCGAAGTGGAGGGAATTGGTGGAAGGGTAGAGAAGCGCAGGGCGGCGATTGAGGGGCGGCAGCGACGGGCGAGAAGCGAAGTGAGTAGAGTGAGGAAGATGCCACACAGGCTACGTTAACATTAGCGTTTTATATTATTGTAGATCCAAATCCCTTTTTAATTATTACTATTATGCAAAGCAATTTTCCAGCCAAATAATCCTGAGCAATACTGCCCTCTACGAAAACAGAAGGATGAAAGAAATCAACGATTAGGGAAAATATGAGATGTTTTTGGTGAGATTTAGAGGTGTACGAGACTTCTCGATGACATTAAGTGGAACGTGAGGATGTTGGTGATGATGATGATAATGGTGAGACAGAAGGATGTATTTGTAATAAGGCGGGATAGAGACTCACAGAGGCGAGTAAATGGGAAAAAATTAATATTTTCGAAATATTCCCAAACATATGACTTGCTTACAATATTTTATAAAATGCAGCTTGCTTTTTAACAATAAAGTATGAAATATAAAGTATGCCTATAAAAATGACGCAAGACTGATTTTCGTTAAAACCTTTTTGTGAAATGTAAAAGCGGATCAATTATTTGTCCATTAACAGACACTAACTTCAGAAATCGACTCCTGAGTCAGTCAATGACATCTCTGTCGGAAACGAATAATTAGGTTCTTCTTATGTAGGGTCGCGTCTCAGCTCTGCCTAACATATGAAATCTGCGGTTTCGTAATTTAATTGCGAAAAAATTGTTGCGTAGGCGCGTGGAAACAAATTTGGCGTGCTCAACTCGCATTGCCAAATTACAGATAATAACATTACGAATAATAGTAAATTACAAAGAATGGTTCCACTAGAAGATTTTCTTTGACTCTACGTTGTCATAGTGGTCTCACATTACTTACGCTGCTTCAAATAAAACACCACATTTTTGTTCAAATCGTTACCGAGTGTTTCACATGTTCTGGACAAAAATCCCCTTATTCAGCTCAACGCAACAACGATTTACATTTTCAGTCTCAAATACAATCACTGAAGCAACAAATCACTTATCACAACCAACCCTTATTTCCCATGGAACTTTTATATATTCACTTCTTATGCTATCATTTTTCATAATCTCTAATTATTTCTTTAATAGTAATGGTTATTTATGCACCAAGGGTTATGCATAAGGGTTCTAATGATCGACGATAATATATACGAAGGCCCTTTGTCACACGAGATCATAACAGCCAGTTAACGTCCGTGATACATATATAATTTTATTTTTTACTTAATTTTATTGACTCAGATTTACTTATTTACTAATTAACTAGATGTTAACTGGACTCGGTTTTTTCATATTTCCCTCCCATATTTTTCTCTCATTCTTTCGTAATACCCTGTCATAATTCCTTCCATAAGAGAACATACAGCACCATTCAACTGTTTTAATATTTCCCTCGTCTCGCCATGATCCTCTCGATGCAGATAAGTTATGCATAGTATATCGCGCTACGTATCGAAGGTAATAGGGAGATTTTGCACCCGCATGCGCAGATACACTAAATTAATGAGAACTGGACCTGCGCATGGGCAGAAGATCGATAGTGCTTCACGTTCGAGTGCGCAAAAACTCGATAATAACAAGCAATTACATTTCAGTAAAAATAAAATAGTTTTGAAGACGTAAACCTAGATTGCCCTTCAACTTTGCGCCGATATTTTCAGCTGAAGGACGGAACACGCAGGTAGAAGTGAGTCAGTTGTCGTGAGAGTGATGGGTCTGCGGAAACGCGCGAGCTGTGGGAGTTGCTCGTTCCGGCCGGTGCCGCCAGGCGCGTCTTTCCGCCGTCGACTGTATTGCGTGCTCTTTTCCTTCGGCTGTGCAGCGTGACGGTCATAGGAAGGAGATCGAAGCGGGGGCTTTGCCTTGTCTTTTGGATGTGCGAGGTGTGGAACTAAATGGTGCTGTAAGAGAAGCAGGCGGAACAGTTGTCGAGGCTTCAGCTTTAAAAAATGTATCTGAATAAACTTAACTTCAATTGGACGAACAAATACAGAGAACTATTTGTCGGTATTTTGGCGCGTCACGAAGTACTGAGAGGGCTGAAATTCAGAAATATATCTTTTGGCCAGTTTTCAAGACAAATTCTCATTTCTTCTTAAACTTTTTTATTACAACTATTACAATTTTTATACGATTCAACTGAAGGTGGGATGATATCACATCTATAAACTTGTTGAATCGTATAAAAAATGTTTGTAATAAAAAGTTTAAGAAGAAATGAGATATTTTTCTTAAGATACTGGCTAAACAATATATTTAGAAAAGGAATACTAGACAGATACAATGAAATTTAAAGTAATTTAGATTCAAAGTGAGTAATATTGTTGAGAAATATCTCTGCTGTTAATTTTTTATAGCTCTTGCCATATCATGGAAGATTAATTACCGGAAGGTCACCAATTATAAGGAAACTTCAAACAATAATTTTAAGATTGTTTGGTCTCACAAATTCAACAATCATAACGTGACGTGTAACAAAATTGGTGCTCCAAGTTTCAGAAGTGTGAAAAATGCACGACACACAAGTCTGTTACTCGCACACCAGCCTGTCGTGGCAAAACAATTGAAATCACTTGCACTAGGTCATTGTTCTTTTTTGAGATTTGCAGCTAACACATTCCAAATCTCCACAGCAAACACTCTCCAAAAATTCACGACACAAGTCTGTAGTAAGCACACGAGCCTGCCGTGGCAAATCGGTTGAAATCACTTGCACTAGTTCATTGTTCTCCTCTGAAATTCGCAGCTAACACTTTCCAAATCTCCACAGCTAACGTTTTCCAAAAATGCTCGGTACAAGTCTGTAGCAAGCACACCAGCGTGTCGTGGCAAATCGGTTGAAATCACTTGCACTAGGTCATTGTTCTTTGAGATTCGCAGCTAACACATTCCAAATCTCCACAGCTAACACTTTCTAAAAATTCACGACACAAGTCTGTAGTAAGCACATGAGACTGCCGTGTCAAACCGGTTGAAATCACTTGCTCTAGGTCACTGTTCTCTGAAATTCGCAGCTAATACTTTCCAAATCTCCACAGCTAACAGTTTCCAAAAATGCTCGGCACAACTCTGTAGCAAGCATACCAGCCTGTCGCGGCAAAACGGTTGAAATCACTTGCACTAGATCATTGATCTTGCCTGCGTTTCACAGCTAACACTTTGCAAATCTCCCGGCGCAAGTCTCATTCCTCGACGCGCGCGTCGGTTCGGGAGGTCGCCTCAACCTGCCCCTCGCATTAGCGCCCCCTGGCGTCTGGGGGCGCAGGTCGCCTCTCTGCGCCGATGAGTCTGTCTACTCACGAAAGAGCTCGGGTTACTCCGGCGCGGAGCTGCATCTTCCTGACGGCACTTCGACCTTTTTGCACTTGCAGAAAGACAACGTGGATTTTGCCTCGTTATAAGAAAGCAGAATATTAATCCATATATAATAGAATAGGTACAGGTAAGGGGTTTGAACATAAATTTCATGTCCTTTTTGTTATGTAAGGTCGTATCTACTTGTAGGTCATTAGCGACCAGTATTGGATTTTAACGTTATGGTATCTATGAGCATGAAACGATATGGTGTTGATAGAGTGAAAGGACAAACACTAACAACCATGCCCGAGACGGGACTCGCCCGGGCCCCTCAGTCCGAAATCGCTACGGCACTTCTGTCTTGGCAATCTCGGCCACCGAGCCGGCGTTCATATCCTTGTTAATTGCAAATGCATTTAATTTGATTGCGTCATTAGTGTTTCAGATCACCTCAACTGCTATGGCCATTAGTCTCGTACGTGGAGTGAATATTTTATTCGGGAATGGCAGTGCTACCCCTCCGTTGCCCCCTGAGATCCTGCGTGGAACTACATGCCTGTTTGCGAGGTTGCCCTCTCCATGTTTCTCCCCGAAGAGGAGAATCGCCCCAGCCGGGACATGCTCTAAGCTCCCACCTAACCAGTCATGTGAGGAAGTGTTGTGCATGTAAGTGCAAGTGTGTGTAAGGAAGGAGTGAGGAGTGAGGATGGGACAAGGAAAAGGAAGGAAAGATTGCGTGCGGTCCGTTGCCAGTTTTTTAGGGTACTGATCCGGCATTCGTTAGATGGTGGTCGGACAAACCATGGAAAACTATCGACCAGAGCAGTCGGCCGAAGGAATACTCTTCCAGACTGTGGCTGAATTCGACGCAGCTATCTAGCTAGTGTCGAATATCCTATCAACGATGTTAAGTCCTAGGGTCCTATGGTCTTAGGAGCCCTAGGACCTCCCAATGAGAGGTACTGCAGTTACTCTTCCATTGATGTCCTGAGCCAACTAAGCCGATCTTATGCCTCGAGCCAACTGCAAATTGGGAGGTTGCTGCTCACCAGGAGCCTTGATGCGTTTAGCACCGGTGAGATTGTGACGCCGGCTGCGGAATCAAATTAGTAAACCGACTGCTCTCTTATCATTTGCATCTCCGATCACTTCCAGGTGAATGCCGGGTTACCTGGCTAGACTTCGGCCCACGAAACGCACGCGATCTTTCTTTCCTTACCTTATCCCATGCCATATCCAATCCCCCAATTTCGACCATCCCGTTCCACATTCACCTAGAAAACACTATCTGCCCGGTGTCGGCGATAAACTAAGGCAAAAGTGTAACTGCTGTCCGCTGTCTGCAGCCATAAAAAGAAGACGACGCCGTTGATACGTGTCCCGGAGACACGCACATCCAGAAGACGACCAGGAGACAACGAGGGAGCTCCGCAGCGAATTTTCGGGCGCCGCACGTCGGTTAATATTTCATGAGGCGCGGCGCGGCGCGCCGTTCGCTTGTCCTCGGCCGCTTCCTTTGACGTCTGTATTAGGCGGCCGCTCGACCGGTCTCCACCCGCACAGACCCCCCGCAACGGGAGCGGCACTGCGACCAGCGCTGCCATGACCGTCTGCAGGGCGACGGTGTAGTTTGTGTTTTAGAACGTACCGGTTATTACGGCATTTTTGTGCACCCTTGTAAGATTGACAGAGAATAGTATATTCTTCAACGAGCGTAGAATGATAACTATTATTCACGAGTTGATGTTTACGACATGAGCGACGTAGGAGTGAGTGTCGGAATTTCTACGAGTGAATAATAGCCATTTTTCGCGAGCAGAAGACTATACTTTCTCTACGACTCTCAAATTGATATTTTAAATAAACTAAATGGGCGCCTTAATCTAACAGAACGGCTATAGAAAACTATTTTCTCTGACGCTAAAAAAACACCAACTCGCATACTGTTTCGTGGTTCACCTGTCTTACGACAGTTGCAATCCGCCGCGGTAGAGCAAGCAGCGCCTCTGTAGGCGACTGCGAGAACCCTCTGCCGTGTATAATGAACTATAACGAATCTGATTGGTTGACAGCTGCGCGAGAATATTATTCTCGCACGGCTTGTGGAATCTGTATCATTACTGTATCCGATAACGTGCAGAAATGTATACATTCTGGAGTAGTCGTACAGAAAATTTATTCTACGATTGAACTTATTTTCAGGGCATCAACTGATGACACTGCAGCCTCTCTGACCAAGAGGTACTAGGTTGGAGTCCCGACGGTGGCAGAATTTTCAGCAATAATTAAACAATTAGGCCGAATTCAGTCGCTGTCTGAAGGGGAATTCTAGCGGTCGGCTGCTCCGATTGGTAGTTTGCCATGGTTTTTCCGATCAACACCAGAAAAATGACGGGTAGTACCTTAAGACGGGCGACGGACTGGGGTCGATTTTTCCTTCTCGTTCCTTGTCCTATTCTCAAACACACTACATGCCTTCAAACACACTACATGCACTGCACTATCGCACGTGCTGGGAGACCGGTCGGGAGCTTAGAGTTTGTCCCGGCTAGGGCGGTGACCAGCTAGTGAGAGATATCTGGCTGGGGAAAACCCCGCTAGTCGACAGTAGGTATGCGCCGGATCCAGCGGGGTAAGATCACCGCCACTCCCAAGCGAAACATGCTCTACACATACGGGACTATTGACCTTAGCAGTTGACGCGCCCGGAATCTCTAGTAATCAATCATGCCATGACCATCGGCAGATTGACTGTATGTTTTGGGTTTTAGAACCTACGGTTATTTCGGTATTTGTGCACACTTGAAGATTCTTAATTGCAAAGAAAATCTACTCTACAATTAGGCTAATGTTGCTCGTGGCAGAATACAGAAATGTAAACTATAAAATGTACAAATACGTATGGAACTAAGTTTGCAATAATTATTCTTCATTCCCTACCTAGCGCATGCACATTACATTAGCATATATGTACTTACATGTATTGTATGGTCATATACATATAGTGTCTATACACTAGACACTCATATGTAACATAACACAATACACCGTCACTTCACATTTCAACCTGAGCTCCCAGTCGCTAGAATTCTCTTTCCAGGTAGAAGCTGAATTCTATCTAGCTATTTATGTAGATACACTACACTACCACACATACTGGGAGACCGGTCGGAAGTTTCGAGTTTGTCGCGGCTGGGGCGAGGCACCGCTGATGCGAGATGCCTGGTTAGGGAAAACCCCGCTAGCCGAAGGTAGGTCGGCGCCGGATATCACCATTGAGCGTTGGATGATCACCGCCATCTCTTGCGATAAAAAATGTACTATACTTATGGGATTAATGGCCTTAGAAGTTCACGTTCCCGAAATCACTAATCAATCAACCTACTACCTCACGTTCGTTGCACTTTTCAAATGGTCCCAAGCCCAGTGACAGAGACGCTGCAAACTCGTATGAACCCATACCGGCTCAGCGGGCATCTCCAGAGCTGTATGATGCACGTCGTGCTGTATGGACATCGCTACATTAATCGTAGGGCGACGCGGGAGCGAGTGGGATTAGGAAGGAAAGATTGCGTGCAGTTTTTGGTCCATTTGTTAGCTGCATTCGCCTGCTTCTGAACGAGTAAAAACTAAACACTAATAACTGCCGATCTAGAATTATCCTCCAGGTAATAGAAGAATTTTACCTAGCTAACTATGTAGCTAGTGTCGAAAACCCGCCAGCATTAGGACGTGAAATCTAGAATCTCACGTTCAATGATGCAGGTTTGAAACGATCCCAAGCAGAGCGTCTGAGACGTTGCGTATGTCCCATACCAGCTGAGTGGGCATCTCCACGGTGCACGTCGTGCTTCGGGTTGCTGAGCGGTCGAGCCCCGCCCAGAGCAGCGGCCCGAGCCGGGCTGCGTGGCGAGGGGGGGCGCGGACAATGTGGGCTGGTCATCGCTGCATTAATCATCGGGCGGTGCGGGGCGGGCGCGCGGGGCGGGCGCGCGCGCGCGAGTGGGATTCGGTGCGTTGACATAATTACAGGGCAGCGCGCGCCCGGGACCCGCCCTTGTTTGAATCCAATGGAGAGAGCGCTTTTTTCAAGCCGCCCCGCGACAGCCGTTGTGGAGTGTGGAGGCCGAGGTAGAGGTGGAGAGAGGCGAGGACGGAGGCGGAGACGGGGTGGAGGTGTTGGTGGAGGAGGGAATGAATGTGAGAGTACAGGTGGAGTTGGATATGACTACTGTAGTAGTAGCAGTGATGATAATGACGATGATAAGAGATGGTGTTCGTGGTGAAGGTGGTGATGTTAGGGTGATGGTGATAGTGATAGTATTGCTGATGTAGATTGTCGTGATTGTACTGGTCATGGACGTGTTAATTAGGGAGGGAACATTGCTGGTGGTTGTTATATTTAAAATGGTGATAATTATGTTGATGGTGTTGTTAATTATTGTGGTAGTAAAAATTATAGCGATGATGCTAATGATGATGGAGGTGATGTGGTTACGGCAGTGGCTCTACCCAGTTATTACTCAGTAATGATGGTGGTGGCAACTGAGGTGAATGTCATGTTTGCTCCATAAATGAGAGAGTCTGTTGTAGTGGTCCTGCTGTAACAAAGGGCAAGTTCAGGCAACGTTATACATAGATATGGAGACATGCGAATGCATTATGTCGAGATGCACAGATATGCATTCGGTAGAGATGCACGTACTGATACGATTGAGGGTGCAGGTTCCAGATGCATTGGTGAATGTACTACCATCGGTAGCTGCTAATGGAAAGAGAAATCGTTTTAGTAATAATATTGAAAGTAGAGTTACAATAAACTATGTTAAACATATGTTAAAAGAAACACTGTAATAGCCCAGTCAAAGACAATGGGAGGCCGGAATTGTTTTCTACGCGTAGTAGATAATTATGCGGGTGGTTCGAAAAGTTTGTAATAGAGGTGTTTTGAACGGGGAAACGAGTAATGTTTTCTGGAGGTGTTTGACATTGTCAACTACGTGGTTCGATCAGCGAAAGTGTAGCATATATCATATTCAGTAAATGAACAAAAATGGAAATTTTGTGAAATGTGACGAAACGAATTCCAAGAAAGAGAATCGTGAACAAAACGATTGGATTTCGATTTACACCAATATTTCGAACTTAAAAATTAGATCTTGTTTATTCGCAAGAAGTAAACAATATGCTTTTGGTGAAATGATAATGCCTTATTGACTGGACCCAGACGTTTATGATCTAAAAATGATAGAAATATGCAGGCATTTATGACCTAAAAAATATGATCATTCTCCTTTGGCGCCCAGTGAAGCCGCCCTTAAGTTATTAAATAAATGTTAATGCAGCGGTTGACCTTCGCACACAACCTAACAAAACTAAACTAACACTTCCTTTGCATCTGATGCTTTCTACGCTTTCTTTTTATCCGTCTACATATCTAACCTTCCTAAATCACATTCCTATATATTTATAAGAAAGACAGACAATTATGTAGATTGTACAACAACAATTACAAGATTGTAACAAATTGTAAGAAATTATATAACAATTAGAAGATATGAAAAATCTGTTTGAGACTACTACAAGCAAGTACGCGAAAATGGAATAAAAAAGATAAAAATATGACCGAAAATTCCAAAATTCATGAAAATATAAACAATTAACGAAAAATGACCAAAGGGTAAAAAAAGCCAAACTGTGACTTTATATGACACATGAAATTTGCTCAAGCTTAGTCATTGTAGACAAACATACTTATCTTACATTTTCCATGGAAATGACGCAAAGAAAAAATATATGACAAGTCATAAACATCCGGGCCCTAGTTATTGATATGTAATATATGAAATATAATAATATTATTAATAATAATATTAATATTGATAATATTAATATCAATTATAATAATAATAAATATAAATACAATTAAATAAGTACGAGTATGCAGTACAGTTAGATATTGAAAATGTGATGGAATGTGATGGAAGTAGAATGTGATGTGAGTAGATGCTGTAGGAGTCAGCAGAGGAGCTCGAAGGCAATGGAGAAGGCAGCCAGCATAGCAATGCACTCCAGCACACCGACCGCGTGTCTAAGATTTGTTCCCGATCTCCGCGTCTAACGTGGGAAAATGAGAGTCTTTCGCCACGCTGCGTGACTCGATATTGTTTAGCCACGCCATTGTAGCACTCGTTAAATTTCTCTTGACGTCAGCGCTTTTTTGTTTTGTCTTCTACGACCTTCGCTTCATTATTGGAAGCTGTCAATAACGCCCCGATGTTATGGGAATACGAAAATATGCCCCTTTGATGTGGTCTGCGATCTAACCGACGATTATTCTGTCCCTTTCAATAAAACCGGCAACGATAAATTAAAGATTGTCTTTGGCAAGCTTTTCACTGAATTCTTTCTTGCCTTATGGATATTGAGAAATTACGTTTTTTTAAATATCTTAATGTTGTCATACAATATTGCCAATTTTTGTGTGATGATTCATCGAGCAAAATCATGATTAGCCTTTTCGAAACCGGAAAATCTAAAAATGTTTCACAGAGTAGGGCTGCTTTTTGCATAGAAGAGAAGTGAAACTAAAAAAGATTGTGTTCATGGGTTTAAAAAGCCTGACCTACGATATTGGAATTTAGAAAATTTTATTTAGAATCCTCCTCTAGATATGTGATTTGTAACACAAAATTTAAAAAAAATTAAAAATAAAGTTATATATCTGAGTTTTCTCTAGAGCAGCACTTTTGCAAAAAAAATGGCTTTCCGAAATATTTTTACAATACAATTTTTTATTAGTACAAATGACAGAAGTATTTTGATTAAAAACAAAAGATCTCTTCTGACCTCACACACCATCCTTAAAATTCTCCTAATTATTCATTATCAGTTTTTGAGATTTACGAACAATACATTACCATTGACCTTTACCTTCACAATGGTAGTGCAACATCCGTGAGATACTAACCCAAGGTTTAAACCAGTTTGAATCAAGGATCCATAAATATAATGGAGCTCCCCACTCCGTCAGCCGGGCTGAGAGAAGGGGATAACATCGTTCAAATCTTCATCGCGAAATTTCAGGTACCCTCGGGTCCTGTGTTCTCGCGGTCTATTATATTATTTCTAATAACACGTTGGGGAATTTGTTTTTAATCCTAATATTGATTTTGGAAATTGCATGTATGACGGAGCTGTATATGGAAACTATGGTGGGCGAACAAACTAGCGGTTGGGAGGGGGGAGAGTGGTAGAGGGTAGGTAAGCGTGTGGGAAAGTGGGTGGGTGTCCAGTGAAAGGAATAGTCAGAGAGCGGGAAGGAGAAAAGACGAAATGGCAAGCTAAGAATGAAAACGGACGATAGAGACACAAGGAAGACGGGGGGAAGTGTGTCGGAGATAAATCATCTGAGCAGCTGAGCTACTGAGATGATAGGCGAATGGGTGTGTGGATGGATATGCGCGTAGGTAGGTTGACGAAGATGAGGACGAGTGAGTTAATAAACGAGCGTTGATGTTGGATGACGCGACGAGTGGGGGATGCAAGCCATAAAGTTCCCGCAGTGCTGTGGGCCTGGTTGCTTGGACTCGTGGGCAGGCGATGGACAAACGGACGGGCGAGCAGGCGAGCGGGCGGGCGACGGACAGGCGGGCGACGGACGGGCGGGCGACGGACGGGCGGGCGGGCGACGGACGGGCGGGCGACGGACGGGCGGGCGACGGACGGGCGGGCGACGGACGGGCGGGCGACGGACGGGCGGGCGACGGACGGGCGGGCGACGGACGGGCGGGCGACGGACGGGCGGGCGACGGACGGGCGGGCGACGGACGGGCGGGCGACGGACGGGCGGGCGACGGACGGGCGGGCGACGGACGGGCGGGCGACGGACGGGCGGGCCACGGACGGGCGGGCCACGGACGGGCGGGCGGGCGACGGACGGGCGGGCGACGGACGGGCGGGCGACGGACGGGCGGGCGACGGACGGGCGGGCGACGGACGGGCGGGCGACGGACGGGCGGGCCACGGACGGGCGGGCGGGCGACGGACGGGCGGGCGACGGACGGGCGGGCGACGGACGGGCGGGCGACGGACGGGCGGGCGACGGACGGGCGGGCGACGGACGGGCGGGCGACGGACGGGCGGGCGACGGACGGGCGGGCGACGGACGGGCGGGCGACGGACGGGCGGGCGACGGACGGGCGGGCCACGGACGGGCGGGCGGGCGACAGACGGGCGGGCGACGGACGGGCGGGCGACGGACGGGCGGGCGACGGACGGGCGGGCGACGGACGGGCGGGCGACGGACGGGCGGGCGACGGACGGGCGGGCCACGGACGGGCGGCGACGGACGGGCGGGCGACGGACGGGCGGGCGACGGACGGGCGGGCGGGCGACGGACGGGCGGGCGGGCGACGGACGGGCGGGCGGGCGACGGACGGGCGGGCGGGCGACGGACGGGCGGGCGACGGACGGGCGGGCGACAGACGGGCGGGTGACGGATGGGTGGGCGGGCTGGCGACGGACAGATGGGTAGGTGGGCGGGTAGGCGCGTAGGCGGGTGAGAGGGTGGGCGGGTAGCGAGCGGGCGGGCGGGATAAAGGGCGGGCTTGTGGGCGAAATGGAGGGTGGGCGGGCGAAGTGGAGGGAGGGTGGGCGGGCAGGCTCAGAGACTGGCGCGCGACGAGGTGTTCGGCGAGTGAGAGTGTGTATTGAGAAAACAGCCTTTGGGCCAGCAGTGGTCGCTGGCACGTGTACGCCAGTATGTCAGTCACGTAAACAGTTTTGTGACAGTCAAGGTTCGTTGTGGAACAGCGCTCATGGGCGAATAGTTGTTTACAGTGATATTTAGCGTCGAAGTGGACTTAATACCTCAATAATTGTGAAGAGTGGCGTTCAAAGGAGTGAAAATCATTTTTAAACAATGACCAGAAGGTAATAAATGTATTCTAAGTATAATACGATTAACCTGATGTGAAAATGAAAACGGACATGACATGAAGGAATCGTTCAAACTCAGAAGTTGGAATTAAAGTACACTTTTGTAAACAAAATTAGTAAACATTTACAAAACAATGTAATTAACAGTTTTGAAGATAAATAAAATTCATGGGATACTAATGTTCCACAATGTATTTTATTGGGCCGGAACATTTCATTTGGTTAGTGTGAAAGTCGATAAATGCAGTAGTTTCTGTAGGCCTTTATTGGGACACTAAGACGAGGAGTATCATTTTGTGTCACCTATGTTCTGGCCCAGATGCAAAAATCAGGAAAATGAGTCGAACATTTGCAATGATCATGTAGCTATGTCTAGGAAAACAAACATCCCATTCGAAAAAAAAAACATCCCACTCGAGGAATTTCGTTTTCAAAACGTGTTTAGAAAAGCCTCGTCTAAATTTTATATTTTAATATTTCGAAGATTTTTTGACCACATATCAAATTACTCATAGCAGAGAATAAAGATAACTTGTAATACAAAGAAAAGTAGGTGAGAGCTCTTGAAAATACTAGATTTAGGCAGAAGAAAAAAACTGAGCCGCTGGAGGAAAGGAACAAAAAGAAACAATGCACATTCTCGACATTTAGCATAATAATACAAGACGTACAGGAATAATCAACTTTGTAATCATCAACAGAGAAAACAGGTGAATGTGAGAAAACATGTGGGATGTTCTTTATTGACAAATGACACCTACGTCTGCACCCATCTGTGGTAGGTGGAACAAAAATAATGTATTATAATGAATGCATCAGCAAACATTGAGATCACGTAAAAATCATTGCAGATGCATTGAAATTTGATAATTCGCCAAGCAAAGAGTACACCCGTATGTAATGAGAAACAAGATTCACGATGGAGGTAAAAGGAAACACTGATTGATCCTGGTAACTATTCTGATACATAAAGCTACAAATAAAACGAAACATATGAGTGGTCGTCAACTTCCCTCACTAAAACAAAATGAAAATCTGTATTTGGTTTATAATAAACGATCCTTCATCATCAAAATTCGTAAACAGTATTAGCTACAACAAAATAGAGTAAAAACAGATCAGCACACGTGAAAACAATGTTAAATTCATAAAATAACATTGTTAGTACAGTAAATAGCAACCTAACAAAAGATTCTCCAATAATCTCACCGGCTCTGTTGTACGTGCCCTACCTGTTCTCTACCTCGAGAACAGGTAGGGCCCCGCGGCGAAACTGTAGCTGTCGATAACAATGTCTCATGTCTCGGGACGTATCGCACCCAAACGACCCGCACAGACAGCTTTATTGCTGGCCGTGGGCCCAGCATCGCTCATCGCTCGCAAACGAACACGATGGACCGGATATAAAATTGGTAGCGGTGCAAAACGAAACCGGTACCAGAGGAGTACTCGCTTCGCGGCAGGCGATGCCTTTGCGATTGGTGGCGTTTGTTTCCAAGGAACGTACATAAAACCCTCGGGGTCTCACCATCTCGAGAAGACTGACGGCGTCCTCATCAACTACCCAGCGAACAGCGTAGCCTTGAAGTAATGGTCCAATGAAAGTCATTGTTTTTCCTCACAATAGGAATAAATCTCTCTTTAATGCTGCCTAAAAATAAGTCGCCCCGGCTGTAAATTTCATCTGATAGAATGCGTTTTATCGGTAATGGAATCGAGAGAAAATGTTAATGCAGGTACAGGGTAGTGACGTAGATATTAAAGTCAATAAAAATAAGATTAAAATGGAAGTTAGTGACTGCTGAGTAAGCTTGGCCATTACTTGTTTGAATGATTCAATATTTCTTCGATTAATGTTGCGTGATTGGAAATAACAAACTGATGCCTCTTACAAACTGATGCCTCTTTAACAGGGAAAGAGAATTTACGGTAAGAAATTCGATGCACTGATTCTTGGCTTGTTGTTCTCCTCTGTCTTTTCGTCTCAGAATGCGTCTGATTCACCTCTAGTCTGATTGGACAGTTATTACCGTTGTGGCGGTAAATGTGATTTACTTACGAGATTTACTTTCGTGTTACTAATATATTAGTATAGGCAAGAGACAATTTCATTATTTTCACAATTACTTAAAAAAAAGGGTAAATGTAAAGATATATTTGTATTTGAACATTTTGTAACGGCTTGGACCTTTTCAAATGCATTCATGGTCAATATCAACGATCCTTGGGTGCAAGTAAATCTCAAAACACCAGTCGAGTAGAGTAGACTCTCGAGATTACTATAGCGTAATGTTGATAGTTACGGTGAATGTCGTTTCACATTCCTGGTTTATTTTTCATAAACAAGACGTTAAATGTGTGTTACGACAAAGAAGCGATACAAATTATGAATATGTTATATTCATATCCAGAATTTTTTCCAGAATAAGCGACGTACAAGATAAGTAAAACAAAGCAATTGTGCTACTTACAAAAAGAAATTATGCTGAATACAATATGGTTTGACAATATCGTTCATTGGTAATCGAAATTTCAAGCAGACGACTATCGCTGAAATAGAAATTGGACGAATCTTAAGAAAAACTAAATTTTAAATCGCGATTTTTCGGACGGTCTCTTTCGAAGTCTGGCGAGTTGGAGTTTAATATGGAAATTTCATTCGCCAGGAAAAGCATACATGGGAAGAAGACGCCCCGTACAAATTACGTACATCGCGTGCCAACTCCTAAGCGCCTACTATGACTTCGATAGCGTGCACGAGAAGTGTATCATATGATAATATAAACATATGGACGACCGGGAATTTTTAAAACCGTTGCCTTTTCGAGGCGATTCTATATCTACCCTTTTATAGGCTGCAGTCATACCAACCTTAGCCAAGCGCATGCAAGCTATTGCGTGGACTTCGGCCTCTGACCGAAACACCCTTAGCTTAGAGCTTGTTCTGGCTGGGGCGGTGCCCCGCAATCGGGAGATACTCGATAGTGGAAAACCTTGCTGGCCGACGGTATGTCGGCGCCGGATCTCCACTTGAGAAGAGGAAGATTGCCGCAAACTCCCGCAATAAAAACATGAACGGAACGGAGCTTATGACTCACGGAACTAATGACCTTAGCAGTTGACGCGCCAGGATACATCAATCAATCAATCAATCGAACACGCTTGAGATGGGGACTTCCATGTTACGAACTTCGCTGTTCGTTAGTTATTTCCGTGAAGTAAGATGGTGTTTCTGAAAAATAAATGTGAATTACAATTAAAGTTTATTAAAATATGACACAGATTCTTCAAATTTTAAGTGAAATACTTGTGTCTTGTAATTTAAATCGAACGACATTTGTTTGTCATGAAGAAAAACAATACTTTAAACTAGATAATATCTCTGATCGATAGTGATTTCGGTTGTCAGTTTGAATTCTCAACCTCCTATCAATTGAAGAATAGGAAAAATAAACAATATGCATTTTATAATTAATGCAGCGTTTGAAGACAGAAACATGTTGGCGTACGAATTATCAGTTCGCCTCCGTGAAGTGCTGATCAGACAATTCCAGTTAGAATGTTGTTTTAAATGAAAATTTTCTACGCACAAAATATATCACCACTCCTTTTCATAAATGTGAAAAAAGGCTGGCCCTAAAGAGGAAACATTTTTAATAAAGTATCTTCTTGCGAATATGGAGAAGCTTTTGCGAGTCCATTTATTTTCATGTGGAGAAATGTTTTAGGTAGCTTCTCTAAAATATATTGTAATAGCAGCACGTTTTGAAAGAATCAAGTACTATTAAAATTGCTTTATTATATTCATCACCCACAAATATACATGAATTTATCTTCTGGAATTTATGAAATAATTACGGAAGAACTACTTTGAAAACGCTTTTACAGAAAATCGTTATTACCGAATAAGACATTTCACACGAGATCACAGGAACTCATTTTTGAATTCTTATCAATCACTGACTGATGCTTTAAAAATATTTTTCTGGCGAGTAACTAAAGAAAATTATTGTTTTCTTCAGTTATTCGATTATTTATATTGTTTTTTATATTCTGTAAATATCAATTTACTTGATTATCTACTATTCATTTGTACTTTGAGTAGAGCACAAGTGGTAAATTCACAAAAATAGTGTTCGTGAAAATTCCAAGTTCTTTAATATTCGATACCTTCAATTTGCCACGCACACAACTCCTACAAAAACTTGCTCCGTTAGAAAAGTCAATGTTCAAATGTCAATAGTCGCTTTTACAAACATGGAGCACGGATAATATATTTGAATTCGAGTTTCAAGAACTGGCATACATTCCATTTTTCAGAAGTACAATTTCATTTCTAATAGAGGTTTGGGAGTTTCGAGTTCTCAATTTGCGTTGTTTCCAAAGTGGATTGCAAAGGGAAAAAATACTAAAAAACAAATGAATCAATCGCATTGGTTTTATTGACGGATATTGGCGTTGGTCACAATCGTGGCATACTAGGCTTTGCACACTTTTAGCGTAAATTTTTTCGATTTTGTATAGAATTGTATTTATTCATTTGTCATCATGTTAAGACTATTAAACATATTCGACAATATAAAGATCTCTTAGGTAACAGTTCTCAGGCAATGGTAAATCGGATACAATTTCCGTCATTCCTGGTACTTTTATTTCCACTCTGGAACTTTTATTTTTAAAAAATGCACATATAACTTGTACATCTCAAGGTAACAAAAATAATTCAATATTTTAAAGAAGAGAAGGAAATATTTTCTTCCATTTTGTTATTAGTTTGTATTATCAGTAAGAAGCGTTATTTCTGAATTACACTGACCAAACCCTGCAATATGGATAAATATTCCACATCCCGAGTAACTTATGAGATAAATTATATTTCCAAGATAGAGACGTATTATAATTTATATTAACATATATTTAAATAAGTCTGCAAACAATTTAAACTATTGATATACATAGACCTTGTACTAGAAAACATTACTTCAAATTGATATTTGATGATAGTTTACATCCTTTATTTTAATGTTACACGATTGAAATTCCTATTTAAGAGAACTTTCCTTTATTTTGTTTCCCCGAAAAGTGCCATAAATAATTTACTCAATAGTGTTTCGTATCACTCACGTCGAATAAACGTAAAAGGAAATCAAATTACAGAACTGAAGGTACGATTGATTCTACTCTAAATTGTGGAGAAACATTTGTATAATGTTTAGACGCTCAATAGAACAAATTAATAACATGTTACCGATATTAAGATACCACTTTTGCTTTAACACCATCCATGCAGGTTAAACGAATGCTGCACATAAAGATTGCGTCGTGACATTCATTGAATAGGCCGTTTCTTTGCCTGACTTTCCACTTACTTAGCGGTCTTGGGACAACCGCGATAGATGCCAAAAGAGCGAGAATTTATGCTTCAGCCTATGGTCGGGAGGTCTCCCTAACTTATGTAAATAATTTAAGTCGCTTTTGAGTCTGTTCTGCGTTGTGGCTCTCCAACAGGTTTTCGGAATTGAATATTAGAAAAATTGATTTATCAAACGTTTCTCTAACCTTTTCTTCTCCTCGTTTACGAACTCTAAATTAAAGTTGTGACTAAATCAATACATTATGAATTTGTACAGGTAAATTAGTTGATACATGGTTCTAATTAATACTGTATACTCTTTGTTGCATTGTGCATCAAGTTATTTCTTTCTCCTGCATTTCATTTCTTGAATAATTGATTATGAATCAAAATATTTTTAAACGGTGCATTGTCACGAATTAATTTTAAACATTTATATACTCGTATGTTTCTCAGGCAACATCCGTAGCTGCTCATCATGGTGCTTTATTTTTAAGAATACACTATGTACATATTATAGTAGACCCTAAAGGAGAACTTCAAAATATATTTATCATGTAGAGAATAGTAAGTAAACGTTTATGTCATGAGAACAGACATGTGTAGTTTCAAAGTTATCCGACACGAATTTCGTTTATTCTCGCCAATACTCGCAACTGCTCGCCAATACACGCAACTGCGTACACCGCAGTTTTCCGACATGTAACATTAGTGCAAAACAATCATACATCTTTGCTCTGTTACACGGAATGCGTCTCTACTTAGAGATCTAACACGCTTTTTACTACACGTTCAAATTAACTAAGAGAATGTCGAAATGTCTAAAATACTAAGTGAGTGTCTTTACCAATGTGGTTATTGCACTGTGGAAGATTTTGTTTTACTCAATCCTAGAATAATTCCAATGAAAAATGATGGTTTAAATCTATATTTGACAATGAATAAGCATTATTTGTATATTTATGAACGGTGACCTTCCACTGACTTTGCTTTCTGCTTGTACAATGTGTTCCCCTTTCATAGTGAATAAAATAATTTATTCATGTTTTAAAATATTTCGTGCTTAATTTTTAATTTTAGCCGAAGAAATGTACCTGAAGATGAAGTGTTCGGGACATAATTTAGAATGTCTCGTGCACACATATTCCATGCATTACGCGGAAAGAACTCGTGGAAAAAGTAATTGTGGAAAAACTGAACATGACCTTATTTCAAAATCTACCTCTAAGGGAAAAATCTCTATATCCATAATTGCAGTTGTAAGAAGACACCGAAAAAACTCGAATTTTTGCAATTTTCAAAAAATCAGAGTTTTTAACGAACATAAGACCTGCACCCTTCTTTTAAACGTCCCCTACACTAACCAACAACAAAATTTAATCAAATACGATGGCGTCATTTTTTGAATATTTTCAAAATGTCCCAAGGGCTTCATGAAGAGTACCCCCCAAAATTTAAAAAAATCGATTTCAAATTCAAGGGGCTGCGACATAAGTCATATAAATTACAAAATATCACTTTTGGAGAAAATAGGTTGAATGGTTTATCCGCTAGCGTTGTTCACAGACGGACAGTCGGAGAGACGTTTTGCCGTCAATCGATTTTTCGGTATCAAGGACCCACAAAACATGGATTCCGGCTACACCACATGTTAGAGGACTTTTTTTGTACATTTATAAACTGGACATTGACTTTTTCGTTACCAGGGCCCTGTAATAGGAGTTTTTCTGCCGAAAATTTTCCGGTTTTTCGTGTATTATTACATATGTCTCTGTACTGCGTAAGCGAAAAAAAGAAAGTAATAATGAACATTAAAACTGATAAGATGTTTCTTACTGAATTGAGTTGAAATTTAAACAAATTGAGTCATCACAACCGATAAATATGAGTATATTAGGTCTCATTGACCAAATTTATATTTCTAATGTGGATACTTTTTGGAAATTATTAAACAAAACAAAATCACAACTCGAAAAAATCGAAAAAAAAATACAAGTTCAATATTTTCTTAATTAAAAATTAAATTTATTAATTTTTTAAAATAAACAATGCATATTGCAAATTTATATGGTGCCAGGAAGAAAAGGAATGTAGATGACTTGAATTTTTATCACCTCAGTTTCAGACAAATACACCTAAATAAACAGGTGCCCAAGAACTGTAAAGTCTTGAGAGAAAAGATCTTGTAATTGTGATGAGCATACTACTAACATTTACAACAAAAAAATAAAAAAATAAATTGAACTCTGAAGCAACATGTTCTACAATAATTGTGAACTTCTGTGTTTACAATATTTTTCTAAGTTTTTAAAAGAAAAATATATTTCAGTTTGTAATGTAGATTGAAAGAATATTTATGTAGGTTACCTTTACGTCTTCTTAATCCCGCGCCATATAAAAGCAAGGAAACGTGGAACGCGAGCAAGGAAAATTCTCGGGGTCAGAGAGGGCGTTGTGTTCCTGAGATGTCTACGCTACTCACGTAATGCGGTTGTAAAAGCACGTGAGGTGACACGCCTTATCTGCCCCACGCAGAAACAATTACGGGAGCTGCTTTCAGGAGCATGAGGGCGTGGCTTGGCTTTACAGAACGCTAGATGCTCTTCTTCAGCTGCGCAAAAGGGTTGAATGAGCGGTGGGCGAGAAAGAGCAAGCATTAATTCTGGAGCATTGATTGCGTCCAATAGTGAGGATGTTAATGCCGTAAGTGTAGTGCATGTTATGCCCTGAGAGGTTGTAGTTTTTTCTCCTCATTGGAACGTCAGATAGGTGCAGATCTGCACGTTAGATTGGGCCATTTGGGGCAAGGTTTGAGATGCCGACATGTGTGGTGGCATAGTGTATCAGAAGGTTTTTAATTTTTTAAATTTTCTTCCCTATAGTGTAGTATAATGTAGTATAGTACAGAAATAATAAGTTACGTTAGAAGGACTGAAAGTATTTTTAGCGCAAGGTTTGAATTTTGCAGTCCAAGGTTGCAAACAAATTGAGAGCAAAATATCCTCATTTCTCCCGTGTAAGATATATTATTTTTCGCAAACTTGCATGCATTATCCTTCATTTATATAATGTATATAATTTACTTAATAAATTCGTGATAAGGTGGCAATAGTTTCGATATATAGTGCAACAAAGGTGCAAAGAATTTAATGTTAATAATATGGTTGTGAAAGATAGAGAAATAAGTGCAAGCAAATATGCAATTAAATTATGGAAATTCCTTCTGAAATACTTGAAACTGCAGGAAGGTGAATTACATGGTAGTACTTCTATATTGCTATATTATTGATTGTCTGGCTGAAGTTAGTTATAAATTAGTATTTTGCAGGGCAGGTTAAATATGACGTAGCTGAATCAGGAAAAAAAATGAAAATCAGGATGAATGAATGTATGAATGTAAAGAATGTGTTACACATAACTTTGTCAAGTTGGAAACATTTGAGTTGAAACTTGGTAAATATGCAAATATTAAATTATATTTTTGCCTTTCCAGAGATCATTAAGATAATTTAATTTTGGTGTATCTTACACGAAGCTCTTGTAGCATTTTGAAAACGAACTGGCAAATCACTTCAATATTTTTCTTTATTTTTTTGTTGTTACTGAAATAGAAAAAAGTTGATTTAGAAAAATGCTGTCGTTTTGATTTCCATTGAAGCCGATGAAATTTTGAAAATTGTGAAGTTCAAATTTATTTTCGAACCTGTCCCACACTTCCAATAAACCTTAAAGCTGGAGATTTTTTTCTCAATGTAATTTATACCTCAATTGTAGATCTTTCTGGTACACCTTGCATACTGCATCATTTAACAGTCAAAAATAAACCTTATGATACCAAAGCAGGAATTGGATACTGAAATGGACCATGAATTAAAAAGTTCACACAATGCGTACACTATTTAAACATGAGTTCCTTTAGCGCTGTCGATTGGTAACCCAATATTTTCATAGAGCATAAAAATGTTAAAGAAGTATCAGTATTATTTGCGCAGCAGCCAGCCAATGTGTCGCGCGGTCATAAATGAAGTGGCTTTCCATATCGCCACCGTACTCGACAGAGCCTTGTGATTAGAGCCTTATTAACAAAAGGCCTAACATCGCATCCACGCTGACCTTCAAGACTGGGGTATGTTTGCTATCGGGAGTAACTGGTTGAAGCAGATTCACGTAAGGTCGCGACGGCGTCAAAAATATTTCTTTCTCTTTCCTTATTCGCAAGTCTCCTTATTTCCATAACGTATCTCCAGACAACCAGTTGTGATAACACGAGTTGTTATTCAAACGCGCCGTAAAGTTGGGGGGTAGCCACCTCACCCCCGTAGGCTTGAGGTTAACTCGCTACAGTATTCGAGAGAGCCTTGAGATTAGCGGGTTATAAAAAATAGGCCTTACATCGCATCCCTGCTGACTTACAAGCCTGGGGTGTGTTTGTCATCGGGGATAACTGGGTGAAGCAGGGGAGGATGAGAGGGTGAGAGGGTTTTCCACCCCATTTGCATGGCCCGCTGCTTCATTAAGGTGGTAGCGGCGTCAAAAATCTTCCTTACTCCTTTCTTATTCGAATGTCTTCTCCGTATTTATGGTATAAATGCTCTCGCTTTTGATAACATGATACAGCGTTGTGTTTGATATCCAAATGCAAAGTGAAGTTGCGTAGTCATCTCACTCCCGTAGGCTTACGGGTGAGTCATTAGAGCATTCGGCAGAGCCTTGTGATTAACGGGTTATTAATAATAAGAGGCCTTACATCGCATCCCCGCTGACCTACAAGACTGGGGTGTGTTCGTCATCGAGGGTAACTGGGTGGAGCAGGGGAGGATGAGAGTGTGGGGTTTCCCACCCCATTTGCATGGCCCGCTGCTGCATTTAAGGTGGCAATGGCGTCAAAAATCTTTCTTCTTCCTTATTCGAATGTCTTCTCCGTATTTACGGTATAACTTCTCTCCAGGAAACCGGTTGTGATAACACATATAGCGTCGTGTTTGTTGAGTACAGTATTCGACAGAGCCTTGTGATTAACGGGTTATTAATAAATTATAGGCCTTACATCTCAACCCCGCTGATATAGAAGACTGGGGTATGTTTGTCTTCAATGGAAACTGGGTGGAACAGGGGAGGATGAGAGGGTGAGAGGGTGTCCCACCCTCTCTCGCGTGGCCCGCTGCTTCACTTAAGGCGGCGCCGGCGGGGGCGGCGGCGTAGAGGCGGCACCTTTACTGCAGGTCGTAAACCATTCCGAGTCGTGATAGTAGGGCGGAGATGCACGTTTACTGCAATCATATGGCACACTGGGCAAACCCGAATATTTATCATAGAAATGGCCTCGCGCTCTGCAAACACGTACAATTTACATGAGAAATAACTGAGACGTGATATGTTCTTTAATATAAAAAAATGAGATTCTGCCTTAGCGCTATTGAATTTTTGGGGCGGCAGGAGGTATGGCGCTTCCTGGGAGGGGCTCTGAGTAACTTTCCTGGCCCTCGTATATTTCCCGCCCGTGCGATTCTACGGTTATTGAATATTAAATTAAATATACCGGCTATTTCTTTTGGGCGGACGCCTAAAATGAAGTGAAGCAATTCCAAAAACGCCCAGAAATACAAAAATTCAGGAAACGGGGTTATGGGAAAAAGTAATTTTGTTAGTGACATTTCAGGTTTCAGTAAAACTCACACACATAATCGTGGACGTTATGCCATGTATTCAGAAATATTATGCATTTCATAAGAATTTTTTAAAAAAGGGAATACAGGAATTATGAAAAAATCTTGATATCATCGTTATTGAGAAAATCAGACAATATTTACTGATTGTTTTCAGTGAGTCACATTCGGAAATGTATTGTTCCTCTTCAGATTTATTAAATATTTCTCATTTTGTTTTGAAAGGATATTTCCTCTAAGTAAATGAACAAAATGTTATTGAAGTTCAAACACAGGGCAAAAATTCAAAATTTATTTTCCTGACACATTTTGCATAAAACGTGATAGTAGGAGAACGCACTTTAAAAAAAATCCACGGGGTTTATCAACAGGTACGTATATTCGCATTACTGAAGTTAATACACCACCCAAAACATATTCAAACAAAACCTTACGGACGTGTTTTATGCCTCGACAGATTCTGTTATCTTTTAGTTACACTCACAAGCGCCGGCGAACAGCAAACCTGCAAGCGTTTGAGGGAATGTGAAACCTGCGTACACCTTGATAAGCGTATATTGTGGTGAAGCTTTTTAAAGCATGTTCACGAAGCGACGATTCTATCTGAAGCGCAAGAGCCATCCGCATTGTATTTATTAAATTTTGAAATAAAACAGCAGAAAATAGATTCCTGAAGTTTGGTATCTTAAACATTTTATGCATTTTTTCTACATTCTGATGTGTAATATCAATGTTTGGTTTTTTGTCTCAGAATACAATGTCGCTCTATTGAGATAAACATGATTTATTTTCGGCTGAAGTGTCTTCTCTTGCAGGACTTTACTGTCACTCTAAAATTTCAATTGGTACAATTATAAAGTAAAAGCACTGACTGATGGGATTTGTGTCTTGTCACAAAAACATTACATTTTATAAAACGAAATACTATCCAAATAAAAATTTAAATTATATTGTATTATAAAAAAATTTACAATTGTTTTTGCTTAATGACACTATCAATATTAAAATCTTGACTTAAAAAGTTGTTTTTCGATATACTACTACTTCAGAGAACCAGTAGAATTAAATACCCTTTGATTTATTTGACTTTTCTTAATGAAAACTCTGATCCTAGCCTACAAACCTTTAAAAAACACCACTAAGCGGAATAGTTAGTGGGTAATTTAATGTAAAATTGATATGTGCTTATGAACAATTCCTGGCACAAGTCAACCTGCATGACAGATTATAAAAGATCTCGTATACAGTATAGCATTTTGTATTTATATGGCATTAATGTCGAAAATATTTTACTAATCTTTCAACAATCAATATGCATTTTGTAGAATTTATTGACCACTGAGAATTTAAAAAAACGCACTTTTAACATAGGGAACAAATTATCCAACAAAAAACCTAAAAATTACTTACATTCCAAAACAGAATTAAATTATTTCAATACTATCTCAAAAACGATTTAATACTGAATCAGCATGTCAAAGCAGTCATAATTCTCTTTTCCCACGGACACGAAACTTTTTAAACGTCACGTTTTCCACCCGTCCAGGAACAGTCCTCACTACGAAACCCAAACGTGGACGTCATAGTAATAACGCGCTCTACTTATTGACGACCGCCACACGAGGACTTTACGCCCTACATTTGCATAGTATGCCTCCAATACGTAGCGCAAGGAATTGCAAGTATCCGGGGAAAACGGGGACCAACGCAGAATCCATCAAAATGTCCGCGGCAGGATCCCATCCCCCCCCCCGGCACCCGCACTCACATTCTGACGAGCGGACGCAGTACCCCGCGTTGGGACTCGCGTTAAAATATGAACGCAATTTGAAATTAAAATCCGCCTCGCATTGACGATTTAAATCATTTGAGACGTACGGGGCGCGGGTTGTGCCGCAAAAGGCAATATAAAATATACCCGAGTTTCCGACAAGTAGAACTCAAAAGGATACGACTCGTCATAAATCCGTCATGCGGTTTATTTTTATTTTCCCTCTGGTTCCCCGCCCTAGCGGTACACGTTTATGTACGGCGTGAGTTAATTGTAAAGTTGTTTAAGGATTTATTGACTGCAACGGCGGACGTGGAATATTCAATGTTTGTTACTGTGTTTCCTTGATTTAGGCCGGGGTTTGCGCGGAGTTGAAACGCTAAACCATGTGCGGAATGAGGGCGTTCGGAATAATTTGAATGCGAGGTGCAGAGGGCGGGAGTGGTCTTGAGGTTTGCGAGTGAAATAAACCGATTGGTTAGGCGGCGGTAATAGCTGCGTTCATGGGGGGCAGGAAGCGAAATAATGAATAGAATGGCGGTGACATCCTTTGCTGGGGGAAGGGGTAAAGAAGTGTCGAATTAATTGTGATTTTTGTGAAGGATACATTGTTTTTAATAATGGTGATGGAGAAGGTGTTAGGAAAATAAAGGTTAGCGGCAGTCGCAGTGATAATGGTGATCGTAGCAAAGTGTTAATATTGGTGGTAATGGTCGCTGTAGTAATGGTGGTGGTGGTGGTGGTGTTCGTGTAGGCTGTAATGGTGAGAGTGGTGTAGAAGTGGTTTTAAAGGGAAAAAAGAGCAACGTGAGTAGAATTATTGTTAGAATAGATTAGAGGGAATTATTTTGCTTAATGTCACATCAAAAATTATTAAAGGTTTTTAAAAACATTCTATTGCAATATTAACGAAAAACTTCCAATAAAGGAAATAATGAAAATTATTCTTTTAATCCACCCAGATTATAAGATATCTATATGAGCCAATTTTAGCTGAAATGGAGTGAAAGCCTTTAACTCGTTTGAGATTATTTAATGATAAAATGTTATATTACTTATCATTCCTACCAATATTATTACACGTACATTAAAGATACAAAGTACTACGACAGCTTTCGTGATTAATTCTCCTACAGTGAAAGTAAATATCACTCGAATATAACTTTATTTTATCTGAGGATTTTGCATTCATCCTTAAACGACTTTTCAATGATACCCTCTATCGATGACCTGCCATGGACCCTGGAGATGGCAGTCAGGGCTCGAAAGAAAGGGTTAGCACGGTCGGTGCGACATTGGCGCTGCGCAGTTGGCTTGCGTGCGAGCTACCAGACCACGCGGGGAGGGTGGTGGTGGTGGCAGTGGTAGTGTCGGTTGTTCGGAGTGGTCATAGCAACGGCGATGGCAACGACGACGGTGGAGGCAACGTCGGCGGTGGGGATGGAGTCGGAGACGGTAGTTGAACAGCCCGAGGCAGTGAGGCTGGTGGAGGATGTGACCGGAGCGGCGCAGAAGGAGGGGACGAAGAAGAAGGAAATGGAGGAGAAGAGCGAGTGAGGTGGGGTGGGAGAGGAGGTGGGTTGGGAGAGGACGGTGAGTTGGCAGGGGACTGTGGGTTTGGAAAGGACGGTGGGTTGGCAGTTGACGGTGGCTTGGGAAAGGATGTTGTGATGACAGAGTTGGTGTGGTGGCAGAGGCGGTGGGTTGGGAAAGGACAGTGGGGTGGCAGAGGCGAGGAGTTGGGAAAGGACGGTGGGTTGGCAGGGAACGGTGGGTTGGGAAAGTATGGTGTGATGGCAGAGGCGGTGGGTTGGCTGAGGACGGTGGGCTGGCAGGGGACGGTGGGTTGGCAGGGAACGGTGGGGTGGGAAAGGATGGTGTGATGGCAGAGGCGGTGGGTTGGCTGAGGACGGTGGGCTGGCAGGGGACGGTGGGTCGGCGGGGAACAGTGGGTTGGGAAAGGATGGTGTGATGGCAGAGGTGGTGGGTTGGCAGGGGACCGTGGGTTGGCAGGGGACGTTGAGTTGGGAAAGGATGGTGTGATGGCAGAGGCGGTGGGTTGGCTGGGGACGGTGGGTTGGGAAAGGATGGTGTGATGGCAGAGGCGGTGTGTTGGAGCGAAGGTTCGGTTGGCAGGAGAGGGTGGGGTGGCAGAGGCAGTGGGTTGGAGGGCGTGGAAGGCTTAGCGGAGGAGCAGGACGGTGACGCTTGGCGGAGTAGCGGGGATGAAAGAGGTAGCGGGGGCGGTGGAGGGGGCGTCGCGGGCGCTGCATATTCTCCAGGGCGAGAGCCGTGCGTGTGCACGCGGCCCACCCCTCCCGTGCCTCAGCACGGCACGCTCTCTACAAACAGAGGATCACGAACGCTTTCTAGGTTCACAGTTTGCCGAGAATCTGGAAAAACCCACACAAGAATTGCGCCAGTATATTGTGTTAATACCCACAAAAGAAACTGTGCATGTCAGTGATATTTGATTTATACATCTAGTATATTTGTTGTTTTTTCACTACTCACAGCGATTTGTAATTTAAAATGTTGTATATGCTCTTTATGTTTATGTGCTAATAAAACGTGAAATATAAAAAACTGAGACGCTCTTGGAACAATAAGTACTAACTCCTTGCCCGTTTACCAACAATTCCCGGTAAAGTTTCAAGAAGTTAACAAAAAAATCTTCAATGTCCCTCAAAAGAATATATTGTACTAACTTTGAAAGCTGTTTGGAATCTTCAACGGAAAGAAATGCACTTCCATATCATGAATCTCTGAAAGGGGCAATTCTGGCAAATCTCAGGATTGCATATTTGAATGAGTTCAAAAGTTTCTGTCCAGACTACGAGCTACGAAGTGTGAAAGAAAACATGTGAATCTACTCTGTGGTGACTAAGGTCACGCTCTTTGGTTCATGGAGTATATGTTTTTTCCCTCGTTTTTTCTAGGAAGAAAAACATATACTCTTCTCCTTCTTCGTCTTCTTTTTCTTCGTCCTCTCTTCTTCCTCCTCTTCTCCTTCTTCGTCATCTTCTCCTCCTCAGCTTCGTCTTCTCCTTGTTCGTCATGTTCTTCTTCTTCATTCTCTTCTCCTTCGTCTTCTTCCATTTTTCCTTTTTATTCCCTGTATTTCCGCTTCATCTCCTTTTCCTCTACGTCCTTCTCCTTACTCTTCGTCTCCTCCTATTCCTAGGAAGTGGCTGCGCCGCGGGCGGTCGTGAGGTAGCGGTTAAAGCGCGCGCGGAGACGTGCAATCTGCAGTACTAAACGGAACGCGAGCCGTCGCGGAACCGATCAGCGCGGAGAACGCTGCACAGGGTCCCAACACGCAGTGCTCAGGACGAAAAAAATAGAAGAGACAAGAAAGAAAGGAAAAAAGAAAAGAAAAAATAAAAGAGAAAAGAAAAAAACAAAAGAAAGAAAGAAAGAAAACGAAAGAAAAGAGGAACAAAACGAAAGAAAGGCAATGAAAAAAACGGAAAAATAAAGAAAGAAACAGATGAATCAAATATGTATGTAAAAAACAAATAAAAATAAAAAAAATTGAGAAAATGATGACTTAAGCCAAGGAATGGAAACAAATATAAATAAAGATATAGAAATGATAAGAAGCGAACATGAAGATGGGAAAGCAGACAAGAACAAGGGAAAAGACAAATAAAAGTATAAATAGAGGAAATAAAAAACACTCCAAAACAGATATTATATTCTTGTTCAGGTTAGATTTTGGGATTGGACAAATCACCTCAAAACCGTAGTTGATTCTTGTTTTCCACGCAGGAGAATCTGTGTTCCCATAAGCAAAACCTCGAGTTTCAGATTGTTCATTGAATCAAGATTTAAAATCCTGGAAAATGTGCTCCTGAAAAATATTTGTGCGTTTCAGAAATTCTTCAGCTAAATATTACCGAAAGTCTGAATTGATGTATTTCATAGGAAGATACCTTTGTATTTCATAAGAAGGCAACCAGATACCCTGAAGTGTTCAAACATTCAGGACGTTGAAAATCTTTTTATGCTTGAAGGTAAAACATTTGGAAAGGTAAGTTTTTTTTTCAGATTTGTTAAAACATTTTTCGGCTGCTCCCGACTGTACGGTACCCTTGCTGTCACGGCCTCCATAATACGTTCGTAAGTATAGTTCACTACGCAGTTTGAATACTGAAGTGATTTCTTATAAAAGTGAATTGGTAATTATGCGATGGATTGACTCAAGGTTGTTTATAGTGAACGCGAGGGCCGAAGGTCCAAGCCTCGCCGTAACGTGGATCCGGGCGAGCGAAGCGAGATAACTTACCTTTGAAAGTAGTTTGGCATTATAATGCGGCGGGGACAAAATCTCCCATTGGTACGATATATACGAACGAATTAAGGAGGCCGTGACATCAAGGGGTACCGTACAGTCGGGATCAAACCATTTTTCTAATAGTTATGATTCCCACGACATTCTAATATTTCTTTCATTCTTTCCTGGACGAAACAATGAAAAACAGTCCAGAAAACGAAGAAAAAGGCAGCGGTGATAATTTTGTAATGACATCAAACATCTCGATTCGTAATACTCAGCTTCATGCTTATTTTGTCATTGAGATACTGAATCTCTTATACATTAGTATCGATTAGTTTCTTGGGAGTTAAACATGAAAATACAAATTTCTAATGGAAAATAGATAAAAATATTACTGTAATAGTCCAATAATAAAATATTGCAAACAAACGAAAAAACATTTTAAAAAAATAATAAACGTTTGTTACAGTACACGTAGGATATAAATCTGAAATGGTCTCTCACTTGCAGATATTGTATTTAAATCTCGACCACATTTGATAGAATTTAATATGTGCAATTTTCCATAATATTTTAAACACCTTGCTGCTAAAATAATTAATCAAAACAGTGTTATATTTACTGTCCTTGACTATCAAATGAGAACCGCATGAGAAGTATTATTTTGACCACCATTAGTCGCTGAAGGCTGCATCAAATACATTTAAAAAACTTCACTACGAAGTTTGGCCTTTTCTTTCATACCGACGATGAATGGTTTAATGTCTGAATGATGAAACAGATATAATTTGAATGATGAATCAATGGTGCAAGAGATGCAGGAGAAGTAGGATAACCCCGAGAAACCACCGTGACCTTGCGTTTTCACCACTAATACCGCAGATCGATTAGGGTGGGAACCCGGAGCCCAGAGGAGGAAAACTAGTTTGGCTGCTGCGCCACGGATTGATCCGCACCGAGCACATTATTGTTATCTACTGTGAAATAGTTATTTATGATACGAGGTGTAAAAGTGACATTTTATGTCACGAGTAGGAAAGGTTTCGGCTCGGGGCCGATAGGCTGAGTGGCGCAATCCTACGAGCAAAATAAAATCACTTTTACAACACGTGTCATACATTCATTTTTTCGACTGTCTTAACGACTTTCATTTTTCTTCATTCAAGTACATACATCAGTTAATTCTACGCTATGGTCAGTAGTTGTTGATGCGGCCAAACAGAATTCTTTTGTTTTCTTTGTCGATTTCACAGATCGATCTGAACATTTGAGCAATGTCTCCTTTTTAGCACTAGTGCTAAAAATTGAACTTTTAACACGCTATGCATATCCTGAAAGAACAGCTTTTACGAGTTGATATCTCAAAACTACATTGTATGGATTGTTGATATCCACTTACCATTGTTGAAATAATAATTGATGAAAACCGCTCGCCAGTGCGTTTTATTTTTGAACCACCAAAACTGTGTAATTATTTAAAGATCGCGGAGATCACAGATTTCTATTACAACGGATTTATTATATTTGCATCGTACGAAAAATAAAGTCACTATTTTTTTAAACTGTGCGAAGAAGGTTCAGTTGCTTAGCAGTTCCAGCAAAGCTCACGAAGTTCACAAGGTCTTCACTGACTTCCTCTTACTAGCAAGTAGACGAGCGACTTAAAATGAAACGCGAGACGCACAGATGACGAGAAGAAGTGTTTCTTAGACCAGTTGCTAGGGGCGCTGATGTTACCTTTCCGTAAATTCTTCGTTTACCTCCTTTACCATTTTTTAATAGAACCCTTCTCTCTCGTGAATAGCTTGAAAATGTCCTAATTTATTCGTCTGTTGTTCCATAGACACAGTTGAACTCTTAAAGGCTGATGGAGTAGGAAATGCAATTAGTTTATTTACGCAAATAGGCGTATTTTAAATATTGATAATTGCTTGCTTTATGTATTCCTCCTCTTGCGGAATATTGATGTCATTCTTTAGCATTTTTTTAGATAAACAAAACAGTTACTTTTATTTAACGGCAATCTTGAAAAAGATATTTTGATAATTGTGGTTTAATTGTTTTCAATGTCTTAATTTGATGTATTTATAAATTATAAATACTATTCTATGTAGTGTTATTCATCCTCTGATAAGCAAGCAGATCTTCACACAAAATATTATTTTAGTACTCTTGTGACACATTTCAATGCCTATATTTCACACATTATCTATGGATGACAATTTGAACTGCCTTGTAAAATTCATGGGCAGGGGTAAAATTCGTGGGAATAGTAACATAACTGAATCGATTGCAAAGTCCACAAAAGCAAACCACAGCTTTCATATTACATCTAGTGTGGTTCTCTCACGGAACTAACGTGCTCGTTGTCAATATTGATTGTGATTGAATATTTGATTCGCTCTTTTCTAACAGCTTAAATACTTGGTATTTCGAGGGATCTGTGAAACAATTAGTACCTAAACTAGCCATCATATTTAATTTTAGGTCTCTTTAAGCTTTTAGAGTGTTTTTAAATGGTGCAAAACCCACATTATTTGATTCTCGTGGCAATATATTTTAAATAATCAATTTAAAATTACATTTCGAAAACTGACAATTTGTCGGCGTAAATTCTGTTAATTTCATGCGCCAGTGAATCTGTTTCACATCTGCAATTACTTTAGAAAATGAGTTTTTCTGAAAAAAAATGTACCCTTTAATCCGTGAAAATATCGCACACTTCTCAGGCAAAGTTTGATTAAAGGGCAATCAGACTAATTTCTAGTACATATAGTTGCAAGTCCGCAGTTGAAGATCCGAGGACAAACCTGCCAAACAGCTCATTTTGATATTTCGTGGCCCCGAAACTGCCGGGATCATTACAGGAACCACTTTCTCCCCTCCCCCTCCCTCCTGCTTTACCTCTCTGAGAGCGACCAGCCGCAGCTCATCTAATACTCAAAAACTACTCCCTAAAAAATATAAAGCTCCCTAAAGAAATATAGGGAGTTTTTGCACGGCACAGTGTACGGTAAGTGACGATCTCGATCTTCGGCAATTTCGATCTTCTGCATATTGACTGCTTGATAGGTCCGTTTTGGAGGTTTCTTCTAATCATTTTCAGATGCATTGATTCCGATCAATTGCTAGGCGATTAAGGGACCGTACCTTAAACCACAGACAAGACACCCGATTCCATTCTTCCCCATTAACATTCTAGAATCACGTAAAGGACTTATTGCCGTACATTGACATACGGGTCATCCTCCATATCGAATAACTCCCAGAATTTCAAGTACGGGGACGTTCTGGGATGTATCGTCATAGAAAAGAGACAGAGCTCAGGCGAGAGGTAAGCAGAGAAAGATGGAAAAAGAGGGAGAGAGCAAGAGAGGGAGAGAGCCAGAGAGGGAGAGAGCGAGAGAGGGAGAGAGCGAGAGAGGGAGAGAGCGAGAGAGGGAGAGAGCGAGAGAGGGAGAGAGCGAGAGAGGGAGAGAGCGAGAGAGCGAGAGAGGGAGAGAGCGAGAGAGGGAGAGAGCGAGAAAGGGAGAGAGCGAGAGAGGGAGAGATGGAGAGAGCGAGAGAGGGAGAGAGCGAGAGAGCGAGAGAGGGAGAGAGCGAGAGAGGGAGAGAGCGAGAGAGGGAGAGAGCGAGAGAGGGAGAGAGCGAGAGAGGGAGAGAGCGAGAGAGGGAGAGAGCGAGAGAGGGAGAGAGCGAGAGAGGGAGAGAGCGAGAGAGGGAGAGAGCGAGAGAGGGAGAGAGCGAGAGAGGGAGAGAGCGAGAGAGGGAGAGAGCGAGAGAGGGAGAGCGCGAGAGAGGGAGAGAGCGAGAGAGGGAGAGACTGAGATAGGAAAAGGGACACAACGAGAAAAAACAGGGGAAGAGCAAGAGAGTGAGAGAGAGAGAGAGATAGCAGGAGGGAGAACGTGAAAGTGGAAGAGCGACGGTTAGCAGGAGAGTGAAAGAAACAGTAATGGATAGAGCGAGGGAATAGAGTTGGTTCATAGTTTCACATCCCATTTGAAAGTGCGTCCGCCTAAATCGCGAAAACGGCACACTGTGTGCACCGGCAGACATTCATCGGAGATAAATCGAAGACGGCGCAGGTCGGGCCTCCTTAATTGCAGGCGACGAGCGGCGCCAGGGTTCCAAAAACAAGCGTGGCAGACGCGCGGAAACATCAAAACAACCGACGCGCGGCCCTTGTGGATAATTCGCGAGGACAGCCTCGCCACGCCGCCCCCGGTCACGACGGCCGGGTAGTCGTTTTGTTGGCGCGCGAATGAGGGATTCTGGGAAAGGGAAACTGCTCGAGCGGTCTGCAAAGCATCGAAGGCCGTCCGTGATGCTACTGCCACTCGCTCTTGACATTTAGATTTGACTCCTCTCCGTTTTTGTCGGTGTTAATTGAGGGTGGAGAATTGTGAACGTGTAAGGCGGGTTTCAATCGCTACGTGCGGCTGGATTTTTTTTTTCTTTTACACTTGGTCACGTGAAATTTTTAGTTGCTAACTCCGTCGTACGAATTAAATCGTCAGTTGTTTATATGGATTTTTTTTTAAAAAGGTAAATGAATAATAAAATTCTCAAATGTGTACGTTGCTAAAAGCGCTGTGCAGTTGTCATTTATTGAGAATACGTATGTATTTTATTTCAGTATTTTCAATTTATTCCTGTATTTCCTTTATTAAGAACGAATTTCACCTTCTTTTACTTAAAGCTATTAGATGCATGATAATGATACTAGTAAAGCAATCCCTCAAAATATGTAATTAAATATTTTTTCTTCATAAGCATATTAATTTTTTCGCGCTTCTCCACTTTAAAATTTTTATATTAAATGTAGATTATTTATTTTTTAAATTTCTATAAGATATCCACTTCGAAGAAAGAATGTTCTTTTAATTGTTTAATTTTTAACCAACAATGTTTTCTTTATTACTACCAACTAATATAAATATACTTTTATTGTATTAGTAACAAAAGAATGTGATGAATATAATATAAAAAGTCATGAAATAATTATATTTATTTCATATCTCACCGGATTTATTGTTTTGTTTTGTCCATACATTTTTTCCTGGTTTAGAGGTATCAAAATAATGGAATCTCATATACTTTAGATAAAATTGAAATGTCTTCGCAGGATATAAACAACACATGTATGGATACTTTTCTAGACGGCGTAATAGTTAACTTTAAGTAAATATGTGCTCGCTCACACAGAAGTGAACCCTATCCTGCAACATCCAGTTAGCGTTCTCTGACCATCCATACCGTTTAAAACGGTACCTGCTGCCTTCGTGGCACAGATTCTAATTGTGAAGAGCCCGTCGGTCTATTTCCGGGCTCCATGTATCTTCCCATGACACCGCCGCGTCCAACATAGCCCCGCAGTTTGAACCTCGTTTCAGCGGACGCCTATCACGGAACGCGCTGCTGGAGGTAGGGGCAGGGGCGGTGGGCTGGGCGAGTGGCTCGGGCGAATCTCCGGAGAGAATACTGAGGTTGAGAAAAGAGGAAGGAAATGAATGGTCGGGATCGAAGAACACCAGTATTGTGTCAGGTTGAAAGTCAGCTCCCGGAGACAGAAAAAGGATGCAGCGGATATCGTACGTACAACATTGACAATAAGGATAAAGGAAGCGGTGAGGAGTAAATGCTGAAGGTGTCAATTGACAAGGGAACCTGGCGTTTGATTGAAGGCGAATGACTGATTGTCTAGTGATTCTGGGTGCGTTAACTGCTAAGGTTATTGCTACGGTAAGTGTAGTGCATATTTTTGGCTCAGGGGGAGGCGGTGATATTGCTCCGCTGGATCCAGTGCGGGCCTACCATCGGCTAAAGGGTTTTCTTCAGCCAGGTATCTCCCACCAGAAGGGCACCGCCCCAGTCGGGACAAAATCTAAGCTCCCGACCGGTCTCCCGGCTTGTGTGGTGTTGTAGTGCATGTAAGTGTAAGTGTGCGTAAGGAGTGAGGATAGGCCAAGGGATGGGAAGGAAAGATCGCGTGCGGTCCGTGGCCTGTTTGGTAGGGTACTGCACCGACATTAGCCTGGTATTGTTCGGAGAAACCTCGGAAAACTCCCGATCAGAGAAGCCGCCCACTAGGATTTTCCTCCAGCCGCTAACGAACTCGACCCATCTATCTGACCAGTGTCGAAAATCCTGCCCCTGTCAAAACTCGAACCCTAGGACCTCCTGGTCAGAGGGACTGCAGTGACATGAGATGCCTTGAGCCACCTCTCCCGGTGGAAGGTGACTGTCGTCGCACATAGAAATTATGTATAAAGCAAAGATATCGCCGTGAACGGACTCGCTGCTGATGACCAAAAATGGCAGTTGCAGACCGCGAAGTGGGAGAAGACGACAAGAAGGCCCGATATAGAAACAAGCGGAGCGGTGGCAGGTACGCAAACGGCAGTGCCGCGCTCGTGCGCTGAAGCCCTGGGGCCGGCCGCGGGCCAGCGGCGATGCCACCTTTCCGTGCCGGGGCGCTGTAAATCGCTTTAGGCGCTGCGCCCTCTCGAGCACGTGGGTCGTAAAGCGCGGGGGCGGAAGGGGGACGGGCAAGGGGAAGGGGTGGGGGAGCGCTCGCCGCGACGCGCACCGCCCCCACCCCCTCCGCTTTCCGCCAGCGCTCCCACCCCCTCCTTGTACCATCGCGCCCCGCCACCAGTCCCGCCAGCGCCCACACTCTCGCCACCGCTTGTGTCCCTGCCTCACGCACCGGTCTCCGCTTCCACTTCCCCACCGCTGTGGTCCCTAATGTCATCTCGCCACGCCCTCTGATCGTGGTTTGCGTCAGCGCCGCTCCCGCCCGCGCCTACATCTCGCCGCCACCACTGTGCCCGCCTGCGCGTTCTCCCGCAACTGCGCCCTAGCTCACCGGCCACCGCTCCCGCTTCCCCACCGCAATGCCCCTAGTACCACTCCGATTGTGGTTTGCCCCGCCGCCGCTCCCACCGGCGCCTATCACCTCGCCACCACTGCTGTCCCCGCCCGAGCGTACTCCCGCACTTGCGTCCTCGCTCAAGCGCCGGTCGCCGCTCCCACTTCCCCACCGCTATGGTTCCTAGTGCCATTTCACAACGCGCTCTGATCGTGGTTTGCCTCGACGCCGCTCCCGCCCGCGCCTACACCCTCTCCACCGCTCCTGTCCCCGTGTGCGCGTTCTCCGGCACCTGCGCTGTCGCTCATGCACCGGTCACCGCTTCCACTTCCCCACCGCTATGCTCCGTAAAGTCATCTCACCACTCCCTCCGAACGTGGTTTGCCACGCCTCCCCTCCCGCCCGTGCCTACACATTCGTCACCACTCCTGACCCCTTCCGCGCCCTATCTCTAAATCATGCTTCGGTCACCCGCTCGCTTTCCTATCACTACGGTCCCTAGTGCCATCTCGCCACTCCCTCCGATTGTGATTTGCCCAGCCTTCACAATCGCCCTTTGCTCTCGCCCACGCTCCCAGCCTTTAGTCAGGGCCTCCTCGTACCCACCGCTATGGTCCCTTGAGCCACCTCGCCACCTCCTCCTATGCTGGTTCTCCCCGCCGCCGCTCCTGTCCACGCCTACACCATCGCTCCCACTCATGTCCCCGCCCGCGAGTCTTCTCTCGTCCACGCTCCCATCCAGCCCACGAACCCATCTTCATGCCCGATTCCTCTCCTCTATGGTTTCATCTCCCTATGGTTTCGTCTCTCTATGGTTTCGTCTCATGCTTTGCAATCGTCGTTCCCACTCGCATCCACCCACGCCCACATCCCGTCCCCGCCCAAGCTGCAGTCAACACCTGTGTTCACTTCCCGCTCCCGCATCCTGTACCAACTTGTCAGTTTCCATGGTTCACTCCTCTTCTGCTCCCGCCCGCACCTCCTTCCCCGTTTCCGCCCTCGTTCCCGGTCTCTTCTATGCCTCGCCCCGATCCCACTTTGCAGTCACCCAGGCTGCATTAACTAACTCGCCACGTATTCCATTCTTGGTTCGCCTCGTGGCGCGCCTTCGTCCCTGCCTATCACTGCTGGCCTCTCTCTCATCACGGCACGCCGTCCATCTTGAGTTCACTCCGTCCCCGCCTACACTCGCGCGCGTTACTGTCCAACCAGAACAAAAAACCACCGATGCCCTGTACAGTGTGAGTGGGTAAGTGAATCAGTTACTGGACGAGTCTCCTGGGATAAATGCTGTGCCAAGTTGACCTGGTGATTGCATTATGATTGTATGTATTATTATCTTGACCAAGTTCAATATACAATATTCGCTATATATACATAAATCTGTATTATTATCTTGACTAAGATCAATACACAATATTTTGTCTCTAACTGTCATAATTGATATTTTTCTTCCAAGTTAAGATAAAAATTCAATACGCTTGTGGGAGTATCTGTTGAAACGCTGCTACAGTAGTTATCCATAATTTTCAGCCTCCCATTCTCTTTTTCTGATACTTTTTGTAAGACACTTCCCCATAAATTGCAAGTTATTAAAGAAAACTTGTGCAATGAAACATCTTTTGTGATAAATCGATTTTTGTTCTATTATTGTATCATTTGTACCGTACCTTTCAAATTCATTACTATAGTATTTACAGTAGTATATTTAAGAAAAAATTGCAAAGGAAAGAAGTTGTGGCCTGTTTTTCATTTTTTAATTTTCTCCAAATATATTTTTTATTATTGAAAGCATGCTACACGTATATAATTATTTGATATTTTATAGTAATTGTGGGTCGAATACCCCGATAACAGTTTTCAAACGCCCTGAAACAATCAAATGACTGCAAAATCTATTACCCTTATGATTTATGGAAATTTAAAAAGGGATACTGTCAAGTCAGCGAGAGTTAAAGTGCTTTAGAGATTCCAGACTGAGAAAGACGTAAGCGAACTATCAAGTGTTGCAAAGGACAAATCTAAGAAGAGATTAGAAAGCCCGTGGCAGTGGAAAGGTCACGTCACCTTCGTCTGCAAGGATATGTTTAAGGTCCGGCAGAAGAAAAGAGTTAATGAGCGCTACATCGATGAGATCTCTAGAGATTCCGTCGCCAACGTTTTCCCGATCAGCTCAAGAGAGATTTTCTCTAGAAGTGTCAGTCAACACAAAAAGGACAAAAGGCAGACACACACTTCAGCTTTTTTCTTCTTGGCGGAATGACATGACGTGAAGAATTACAAAAGGAAAAATGGAAAATAGTATAACACTATCGGATCAGAAGAAGATAAATATAATAATAATAATAATAATAATAATAATAATAATAATAACAACAGAGTGTGTAATCAGGTTGTTTATAGGGGTTGGTTAGGTACATGTGTAGGGTTCTGCTAACTCGATGTTTTTTTAAAAAATACTGTTAATTATGTTTAATTTATTTAAAATATATTTGTTGGTTTATAGTTATGTATAACGTATTTACCTGAGATACTAATTTATTATGAATTCTAATTAGCTACATTTCTAAATATATGTATATAATATTGTGGAGGGGAGAGATGAATCCTCACGAGGACTTCATTCTTCGGTGCTTCGGACTTAATTCACCGAAACTATTGTGCAGCATATCATCGATTTCATAATTTCAATGCAAACTCATTATGACTTGGGGAATCTTGTGGAAAAAAAAATAATTTTTATCAGACATTTTATAAAACTTGCGGTTAGTATATTAAAAATCTCTGTTTATTTAATAGTATATTATTATCGTTATCTCATTTTAAAATAAAAAGCCAAAGTAATCATGAAAATGCTGGGCACGTAGTTGTGACATTATGAGGCTAGGTATCTTTTCACTCATTTCTCTATGTGTCGTCAGTTGATCAACGCAATATATGTTCAGAACCATTACAATTTGTAGTTGTTGGCCTTTAATAAGCTAGTAGTAAAAAAAACAGATTTTGTCTGAGGCGTAATTTGAGGGTTATGATTTTGCTTCTCACACTTTCAGTTATTCTTTTAAGTACTCAATTAGTTTTTGCTTTTCTCAGCATCAGAATTTTACATTACGTAAAATATATTATGTGTAAATTATACTTTTCTTTATCATAAAGCTATTTATTACCCTGCATGGAAGGAATAATATTCACAGAGATTCTGGAGATTTATTGATTCATTTATTTAACCTAAAGTATCAGAAACAAACTGTGACGTATGGCAGGGAATGACGTACGGGGAAGATGGGATTTGAATCAAGTATACGCAATGTTCAAAGATTTTACACGTTCTTAAACTTACGTGCTTCATCTCTTATTGCACATATATCCGAACAAACGATTCTATTTTGTTCACAAGAAGGACGATTGAGACACAAATGTAAATAACAAAGCAATGTTCTCGCAGGAGCGATACAAAGGAGCTCATTTCAAAACTACTATTTAGTCCTTTAGCACAAAGTACCGCACAAAACCACCGCCAAAGTCAAAGAGTAAAACGGGAAGCCGTGAAGTGGCGAAAGTATCAGAACAATAACACACTCTACTTCACTTCGGCTCTTTCCGTGCTTTCCGACCGCACCGTTACGACCTGGCTGTATGTACTAGCGTGGCGGAGCCTGAGGTCTTACGATGCTCTTTGGAAAGCCTTTAAAACAGCTCGCAAGAGTACAAAGGCCAACGACGTCTCGCGAAGAAAGCAGCCTTCTTTGGAGTATCAACAGAACGAGAGCAGTTTTTAAGACTTCACGATTCTTTTGTTAAAGGAGGCAGGAAATTTTCGTGTTATAATACACAAAAATATTTTAATGTTGGTACAATATTTTTTTTAAAATAATTCATGAAAGCTAAGAACAGACGTTTTAGGAAAATGCATTTATCTAAAAGATTCCATGCATACCTACATTACACTCTATTAAATCTTATTCATTACGTTTATACACCTCATTACATTTTTGAAATTTACCGGAGATTTTAGCTAAAGAATTCAGGATAATATAAAAATAATAATACTAGTACAACTACTAATAATGATCTTGATGTTTGATAGGTAACGATCGGCGCTTGGTGTTCTTGATACGGAAGCGTTACGTTCAGACTACCCTATAAAATAAATTTGTTTTCTCTCAGATAAACTTACGACGTTAGGGTCGAATGTTGTGACGTTAGAATATGCCGCATTCTAAAGCAATTTAAACTAGTATAATATTATTACACTATTTGCGATTTAATATACGAACCAAACATTTAAAATATATTTGTAGTCTCTTATTCTATTTTCTTAAAAATTCTTGTAGAGTTATTATATCATTGGATTAGTTCATACCTTAATTCTAGTCGCCAGAAAAAGGAAACACTGCTTGCTGAGAAAGGGAAAAGTTCAATTTCGCGACCGTAGCGTAGATGGTAGTACCTCCGGGCCGCTGTAGCACTGCATTGCAGCTGCTCATAATTAAGCCCAAAATTGCAACTACATAATGTTCCCGTCTGCGAGGTCATCTCGGCTACTCAACCCGTCCCTCGCAGACAGACGCACTGCGCCGTACTTCAGCCACGCGGCGCCGCCGCTTGGCGCCTGGATGACCCGCGGCGAGGAGAGCACTGGAGGAGGCAACGGCACTACCGCACTGGTACAAACTGGCTCACAACCTGGCCATTAATGGAAAATTGAAAGTGCCCGTTCAAAATATTTCGAACTATAGTAAATAATTTTTTCAACAATGTACAATAATTTTTATTTAAAGGTGTTGTAACAATTAGCCCTGAATAACTTGATTGCCGATTGACGGATAACAAGTATTTGAGTATTGAAGTATGTATATAAATACGTATAAAATAATAGTATTGTGCAATATTTTATAAAATACATAAGTTTTTAATTTTTCACTAATATTTTCGTTTGTTTAAGGAATTCAAAACTCAAGAGTTTTATCTCGTCCGCCTGTCAATGTCGTTTCGTCACGCACTACTATTTGAACCCTGAGAAATCAGCCTCCGTTCGTTATTTTGTTGTTATCTTTATTCGTACTTTAATCTGAAAATTGGAAAAATAACAGAGGGGAGGCATAGATTTCGGAGCTCAAATGAACGTGCGCACGTGCTACTTCTTGACCGTACAAAGCTTTTTTTCACTTCAAAAAAATCTATATAAATCAACATGAATTCAACATCTCTCTTAAATCATTTCTTTGGAATATATTTGTTTTTCCTCACGTACAATCTTCCATTTTAAAGGAGCACTTTTTAATGTAATTACAATATTTCTATTCATCGACCTCAAAAATACTTGCTGAATATCCATATTTCCTACGTGAATCCGATTCATTTTGAAGCGAGTCATTTTCAGTATTGAACTTTCATTGTAATATTCAAAACCAAAGATTTCAAGAACCCCATTTATGAATTTTATATGCAGTTTTATTTTTAAATGACCCTACTCATCATTTCTAAGTCACCGTTTTAAATTTTGAAATTTCATAATGATATTGGAACTCAGCGACCTCGAAAAACGTTTGAGTCCTATTTCTACGCAAATCGACTCGCGTTTCCAATTACTGAATTGAATTGATGCCTTATTTTACGTGTCGAGACTCAGGCCATGAGCCCTGCTCTTCCGCCTAACCTCGCAAACTTCGCTACACTCCTTTCCCCAACTAGCGAAGAAAGAAGGTATTACTTTGGGCGACGAAACAGGTGGTATGAAGTTAGCTCAAAGGCTTCATTTAGGCTTGAGAATCTTTTACATGCAGTAAATCTACTAACATGGGACAGCCGGCTTTACTTCCCCGTACGAAGCATTTTTTCGCCCTTAAAAATCCACGACTTCGATCGTGTTTGAACCCGCGAACTTACGCTAATCAACATCGACGCCGTGATGGCGGATTATGACCAGGTTTTTACGCGTTTTGGACGACGCGAGGCGCGCCGTGGCGTGGCGGTGCAGTGCACGCGGCAGCGGAGGTCGAGTAACGAAGCAGCGGGACGCGAGAGCGGAACTGCGGTAGATCGACACGGCGCGGTAGGATGGAGTAGAGAGTTGCTTGCTGGCTTTCCACACCGGTCGCATTCCCCTCATTTTCATACAAACACCGGCCACCCTACCCGCCCCACCAATATCACATACTGCAGCACCAGAAATCATCCTACTTCGTCATTCTCACCCTCCCTATTTATTCCACCCACCCTACCCGCCAAGCTCAATTCAACCATGGTAACCGCCACAAGTATACCAAAACCCCATATACCCATGTACTTATTTACCCGCCCACTCAATGCCACGCATCCGTACAAATCCCACTTACCCAACCAACATCATTCACTTCTCACCTACTCATCCAGTCATCCTCTTCCACTTTTGTACACTATCCACCGCACCCACCCCTTCCACCCCCACTCCACTCACCGTATTCATTCCACCTGCCACACACATACACACACGTATAAACACGTCATTCATCCCACCTTTCGCCTCCAAATAGCCTTCCCCCACCCCACGCACAGCATCCCCTCTTGTTCAAGTGCACAAACACCTATTACACTTCCTTAATTCACTTAATCTCAGCCATCTGTACTCAACCAATTTTCTTACAGCACCATGTGTACTACCTTAAATATTATAATTTAGTGATATTTATGTATTTTCGAAACATACATAACCCTCTTGCCGCACCCATTTCTTTCACAGTCACCGTTTGAGTGATTAATTGATTCTGGACGCCTCAACAGCTAAGGTAAGTGCCCGTAAGTGTAATGCATGCTTTTCCCCTTCGGGAGGTGGCGGTGATCTTCCTCCGCTGGATGGTGAGATCCTGCGCCGAACTTCCTGTCGGTTAGCGGGTTTTCCCAACCAGGTATCTCCCACCCGCGGGGCAACTTGGCAACCGGTACAAGCTATAAAGTACCGACCAGTCTCCCGACATGTGTGGTAGTATAGTGCAAGTAAATGTGAGTAAGTAAGTGTGAGGATAGAATAAGAAAAAAGAAGGAAAGATCGCGCGCTGACCGAGTCCGGTTTGTTACAGTACTATTCCAGGATTTGCCTGGTATTGATCAGAGAATCCACGGAGAATTAGCGATTAAGGCAAACGACGGCTAGAATTCTCCTGCAGGCAGCGCCTGAATTCGACCTCGCTGTCTAGTAGCTAGTGCCGAAAATCCTGTCGCTGTCAGGCTCGAACCTAGGTCTTCCCGGTCAGAGGCACTTCAGTGTCAGTTTAATGATATCTCCCGGTTCCACTCTCGTCGTATCTAACCCAACGGTTCCTCCAACCCCATGGACTCCATCGCTGCCCAGGGCGGGGTGTGTGACGAGGCATCGGCGCGTCGGGGCGCGTCGGGACGCGGCAGCGGGCGATGCGTGGACGGCGAGAGCGGCGAGGGCGGCGAGGGCGGCGAGGGCGGCGTGGGCGGCGTGGGCGGCGGGGGCGGCGGGGGCGGCGGGGGCGGCGGGGGTGGCGGGGGCGGCGGGGGCGGCGGGGGTGGCGGGGGCGGCGGGGGCGGCGGGGGCGGCGGGGGCGGCGGGGGCGGCGGGGGCGGTGGGGTCGGAGGGAGCGGCGGGGGCGGCGGGGCGGTGGGGGCGGCGGGGGCGGCGGGGGCGGCGGGGCGGCGGGGGCGGCGGGGGCGGCGGGGGCGGTGGGGGCGGTGGGGACGGTAGGGGGCGGAGGGGGCGGAGGGGGCGGAGGGAGCGGCGGGGGCGGCGGGGCGGTGGGGGCGGCGGGGCGGTGGGGGCGGCGGGGCGGCGGGGACGGCGGGGCGGCGGGGGCGGCGGGGCGGCGGGGGCGGCGGGGGCAGCGGGGCGGCGGGGACCGCGGGGGCGGCAGGGCTGTGGGGACGGCGGGGCGGCGTGGGTGGCGTGGGTGGCGGGGGCGGCGGCGGGGCGGGGACGGCGGGGCGGCGTGGGCGGCGTGGGCGGCGGTGGCGATGGGGGTGGCGGGGGCGGCAGAGCACACGTCCATGACTCCTGAGCGCCCTTCCGCCCGTCTGCGCTCTCCCGCGCGCCCGCCGCTCGTACACCACCGCCCCGCCCCTCCCCTCCCCGCCCCGCCCCGCCCCGTCGCCCGTATGGATTTGCACATATCCACCCGACAGACGCGCGCATTCTGCCGGCGACGGAAACGCCCGCGTGTTGCATGCAGCCATGTCATCTCGGCGCATCCGGCGATCCGGGAACAGACAGCGCGGCGGACCGGGACGCGGCGCAGGGGATACATTCCTGCGGCGCAGGCAACTGCATCACCTAAATCTAGTCACGTCGCTACGAATAATGAACTGTAATTACGATATTTTAACGAATTTTTGTTATTTTATTAATTATTCATTTGTTTATTCATTTAAATTCTGAATGTTTAATGTTTAATTTAATTGAAAATATTATTATAAAGCTAGCATTAATCAATAGAATTTTTGCTGTTCTGAGTTATTTACTAAATATATGTTTAACGAAGCATTGCTAGTTTATTGTGCAATAATTGTATTACCTTGTTGTAACCTTTATTTTAATGCCTTTTGGTGCATTATAACAATACTTTAATATAGGTGTTACTTGCCTGTTTCAACTGGCAAAAGCACAACTTGCAATGAGCACTTCGTTGAGTTGAGCCTAGATGATTCTATCCATATGAAGAAAATCTTAAAAATAATAGATCGCAATTAACAGCAATATCTCTTGTAGCTAAGTATTTAAGTTCTTTGAAACAATGAAGAACAAATTCTAGAATGGTAGATATAGCAGTTTTATGTCAAATAAGAGGCACGAAATTATGTGCTTGCCTCCTGTAGAATATAAAATCGAAAGAAATTCAGCAAGGAACCAAAATCTTACTAATTCTTGACTTTCTGTGCGAATTGTAATGTAAAGTGATTCGCTTAGTTATTTTATCACTGTTGAGTTTCAATATATTTTAGAGCAATTAAATCAGAAGCTGTAGAGATCGTACACTTTTAACAGTATGTTATAATGTTTATAATGTTAGTCACGTACGCAATATTGCACACTACACTTCCGTTATAAATAGCATCTTATTGAATTACTTGCGTCAAGATTGTTACTGATTTATTTCACACGTGCAGCTGCAAACAGCTCCGTGAATATACAATTTTTTTCATGCCTTCTCCTCTAAGCATCCAATACATCCTTCCTATAATTTTGTCCGCTGTCCACTGAACAGAAGGTTCCCTTCACCTTTTTTGTCATCTACTGTACAGATCTATTCTCATGGCCCGGTCTCCTTTTTATATATATTTGTGCTATTTTTAAAATAGTTTGCGCAGCTAGGTTAGCTATCGGCTGATGTGCTGACTTGTGCACGAATACGGATCACTTTCTAGAATTCTTTCTTATTTCCATGAGTATATCCAACAATCTTCCTATGTATTGTCCGTTGTCCATCAGAACGATTCATCATGGGGACATTTCCATTCCCTTACCAGCTTATCCTTTCCACTTCCTATCCTCCCTCCGTCTTTCCTCCTCCCCTCTCCGTTTCCTTCCCACTCCACTCCCCTTTCCCCTCGCCTTCTCCTCCGTAACCCATCCCATCCCGTCTCTAACCGTTGAGACCTCCCATCTATTCTCTGCCTCCCCCCCTCACACACACACACACAGAGAGCCTGCTTTTTCTGCGTCGGTAGCCGCGCTCTCACCTTGGCTTTATGACGCTCGTGTGATGAACAGCTATATATCGCGGGCGGCGCGGCGCTCGTGCGGGCTATCGCGGCTGCCAGTGGCCGCGCGGGACGGCGGCGGCCGCGGCGGCGGCCGTCGGGCGGTGGACGACGGGAAGTGGACGCCGCACGGCCCGCGGCGGCCGGGACGCAGTTGGGGAATGTTCACGACACTATATGTTATTATAAATTATCTCTACAGAAACATCATAAGTGTAGAATTAATGTGGTTATTGTTATTAATGCATTTATTGTTAACATTGTTATCTTTTTATTATTATTATTATTATTGTCTTAAAATAATTTTTAAGTTACATTGTATTTAATTCATAATTATAATATGTAAATTTTAATGTTCCGCCATCAGGTTGCATAAACCTACTTGCGGAAATAATAAATATCTATCTATACGTTTAGACACCTGAGTGTTGTATTTCACCAAGCGCCACATATTGAGGTCTCCAGTGGAAGAATCCTCGCTTTATTTGTGACTCTTAGAGATACCTACGCGTGATAAGTTGCATCTCTATTCACTCTTATAAAGCGCTTGCCTCGCAGTATGATCAAATGTAAACAAAAATAAATAAATAAATAAATAAATAAATAAATAAAATAAATTTAAAAAAACGAACCACCACTTCGGGAAAACAGTAGGGAGGGATCCAGAATGTATTTCAGGAAAAACTTAAATTTGGACTTCTCTTTCAATAAATATTGAAAAATAATTATATTTTAATTGTTAGCTTGAAAAAAATCCATAGAGGAATACATTTTACGTTGAGATGAAACCAGTATGTGGAATGAAAACGGTAGTGGCAGATCCACATAGTATTTTTGAGACAACTTTTGTCTGGCCTCCCCTTCCAATTAATTTTTAAAGATAAAATATATTTTAAATCGTAACTTAAAAAACATCGTTAAGGGCATATTTTTGGATGTAATGGAACCAGTGTGTGGTAAATAAATAAAAGATGTTTTCCTCCATGAAATACATATGGTATTTTCGATCGCATAGCGATCATCTTCATAGCTATCTTGCAGTGTCTGGTTCTAATGGACTTCGTTTTCTGCCCTGACCCCACAAGATAGCTCTGATGATAATCGCTAGATCGAAAAGATCTTAAGTTTAAATATTATATTTGATACCGGAGAAAGCCTATTATTTATTTAATATGCAAAAGTATCCTTTTTACCAGCGATCTTATTAATATTGATAGAGTGTGGTAGTTTGACCAAATTGCGAAAAAAATAAATAAAAACAATTGGGGATTGGAACGATCGAATCTACGTGTCTGAACGCCGCATTTTTCTGTGTTCTACCCCACCAAAGCTGGCGCGTCTCAGTCTTATTCTTTAGAAATAAACATAAATTACTGAGATAAGCTTTTCGTAAAACATTTTTCATTATTAAAATGAACTTCCCTTTAGCATTACAGACAATAATGTATTTAAGATTTCGTGATAGGGCGATATTCCCTTTACACGTCATTCTATCTCGATGAATTGTCCATTATTTTTGACACGAAATGGCAAATTTGTCCTACACAGCGGGGTTAACGTCCCCTCTACCCTCGCGTATAAATAAATTTAATTCCACAATTTTCCCTCGAAGTTTTTTCCCATTTTATTAATTTAAAATGTTATTTTTGAATTAATTAGAAACTAAAACGTTTACATATAAATACGTTATTACTGTTTTATATTTTATTTATGAAATGTGTTTCATCAAACAACAGCAATTTTCTACCGGCGGGTTTTAAAACTCTTCGTTTGCGTTGGGATGGGAGCGACCGAGAGGAGGCAGGGAGGGGGTGGGGAGTGATGTTGAGGGGGCGGGGAGTGATGTTGTGGGGGCGTGGTGCGGAGCGGGTGCGTGGAAAGCTGCCACTAAAGTAGGACGCGAGTAACTTGCGGGTTGACAGCTACGACGTTACTACGTTGGCGACAGCGTCGATGTGATAATCCGGGCTTATGGCCCGCCGCGGCCACGGAAAGTCAGCCACGCGAGGTGTGCTCGCCATCGCCTCCTAACAACCCTGTCCTTTCCCTGCTCCCTCATCGCTGTGAAACCTCCTCCCCGCCTCCGCCCCGCCTCCGCCCCGCCTCCGCCCCGCCTCCGCCCCGCCTCCGCCCCGCCTCCGCCCCGCCTCCGCCCCGCCTCCGCCCCGCCTCCGCCCCGCCTCCGCCCCGCCTCCGCCCCGCCTCCGCCCCGCCTCCGCCCCGCCTCCGCCCCGCCTCCGCCCCGCCTCCGCCCCGCCTCCGCCCCGCCTCCGCCCCGCCTCCGCCCCGCCTCCGCCCCGCCTCCGCCCCGCCTCCGCCCCGCCTGCTTCCATCACTCATCTATTCCTCCTTTTCCTGCATGCCGCGTTGTACATAGTCGTCCAAACCTCCAACGTATCTTGACACCACCTTCTCACCTGTCCCAATTTTCGTCTTCCAATACACTTTTCACCCCATACTCGTCCTCTCTGTTTTCGCCTTCTTTCCGTCTTTACCACACCTTCACTCCAACTCCAAGAACCCACTCCCAGCATTGTTGCTCCTTACACCTCACACCATTTTTCTCATTGCCTCTGTGATCCCTCCAAAAATATTATTGACAAAAAACAATAAAAAGTAGTTTACAAATAAAATTATTGTTTTCCCGCTTCTCTGACCTACGCTTCTTCTTTTCAATTTCTGCTGTCTTTCTCTGTCAAACGGGAAAAACTGTTTAGCCCAGTGGCGTGCTTGCACTCTATTTTATGACGTTTCTCGTCAGAGGAGGCAGATGTATATCATTTGAGTAGGAATGTCGCCAAGGTTTTAACTTGCCTAACAAAGCTGACTTATTATTACAATTACATTTCTTATCTGTTCAGCCAAGCAATGAAAACAGTTTTCGACACGTTAGACATACAAAATTATAACTATTGTGTGCCGTGCAAAAAATCTGTCCCTCTAATTTACGATCCGCATGGTCGTATTCATATCTGATAATCACAAATGTATGTTTCACGCCATGCATTATGTTTATCGTAGTAGCATTATTATATATGGCAGCGAGATATATCGTAGTAATACGCTAGAGAACATCTAATGTGCGAACTATAAATCATATGGACACATGATATTGAACTGCGAAGGAAGGTACACAACTCACCTCATATAAAACACAATAGTCCAGCGCCAAGTTAATTATTCGTACTCGTAATTACTCTTCATAATTCACGACATACTTATGGATAATTATCCTAACAAATACTGGAGTAAATTCAATACATATTAATGCGGAAATAATTGGCACTGGAGTAATTATAATAAATAACAGACCCTCGAATCATTTTTCATTTCCCGCCTACGGGAAAAACCAGGACCGTCCATGTTCCGTTTTTACAATCCCTGAATGCCGACGTATCCGAGCAACTCCAATTTTCTGTGACATGTAACTGTATATGTACGTCTTTCTTCCTACGAGCAGCGTAGTGTATCTACACGCTGCAAGAGCACCTCGGCACCGAACAAGTGCCTGGCTATCACACTGTTGCACGCGCCCCGCCGCCGGTACCGGAGCAAGCACAGCCGGTCTATTCTTGCTCAGAGCGTGTAATGGGCAGCGCACAGTAGTTGGCTAGAATTAGCTGCATAAAAAAACACTCCGGGGAGGACGAGGTGATATTGGGAGCTGGACCTCCCACAGCGGTGGCTGAACGCTGTGCAGTGTTTCCAAGGGCAAAAGAAGCCCATCTCCACTGCACACACCGACGGCGGCCGCCGCCGCCGCCGCCGCCGCCGCTGGGGTTGCGTTGCGTTTGTCTTATTTGAACGCTTCGGGAGCCATATTCGACACGGCGTTCGCGTACAAAGAGGCTTTCTTCTCATGCAGCCGTGCCCGGGTGCATGTTGGTGGGTGATCAGATGGAAGTTCCATCATCGGATATTACTCGTTAAAACATCGGGGTTCTTTATGTGGCGAGGAAAGTCCGTGCGTTGATTTCTTGTTGTGGCGTGTATTCCGTGACAAATACGTAATGGAAACAGTAATTGAAAAATGTGACATAAATTACTAAGTCCTTTGGACTACTGAATTTGACAGATCTCTGAATATGACATTATTTAATTGTAAATACCTACCAAATATAATTAATATTGCGATCAATAATTAATATATTAACTTTTTATTCTTACCTCTTCGCAAACAGACATAATCGGATTGAAATTAAAACATTAATTTTCTAAATATTAAATTGTAATGCAAATATTCTATCTAATAATGCTGGAGATAATACTAGTAAGTACTGTAGAACTGATTTCTGTCATATGAAGGAACAAATGAATTTCATTAAAGAAGTGATATGCAAAAAATTTAAATGAAATATGTTCATAATGTCCATAAAAAATAAAATGTTCATAATGAAAACGTTGGGTATTAAAATGTATGCTCATGGAAACAGGAAATTATTAGGAATAAAATAAACTGACAATATAAAAAAAACTAGTGGAAATGCACGGTATATCGAAACGTTTCCTCCTTTTAGTGTTATTACTCCATATTTAGTACGATTTTAAAAGAATTCCACGGCCATTCCTTGAAAGACCTACAATTTAATGAAGTTATGAAGGTGATATCCAAGGCACAAGAATAAATATGGTTGACAATTGGTTGGGAAAGTTGAGACATGTCTAAAAATGTTAACCTACAAAGATGCACGCCAAAAATAATGAAAAATATTTAGTATTCGACATTTTCTGCGTTTCATGAACGTACGCACAGCTATAGGTGTTAGAAATTTTGCCTCCAAACAACAGCACAACGCCAATATCACTTTGATGCTTTGTGAAAATTAAAAGTGTCTAGCTGCCTAGAGAGCTATTGGGGAAATGAAACCATTGGGAATTACTTATTTACTTATCAGTTTACGGTAATTTTATTTAAAATACTGATTAATTATTCATTGTTTGTTTCTTAACTTTTTTTATGATTGCGTAGGCTTCCGCTGCCGGGATTCATGTTGTCCAGGCTATCCGGGATGAGCCGCGTCGCCTTCCAACATATTGTGGCCTTCCTCAGAGCGTACTGCTGACAGTACGCTCTGAGTCAGCAGTACGCTCTGAGGAAGGCCACAATATGTTGGCCGAAACGTCAGCCACCAAATCGACGACGCAGCTCATCTCGGATAGCCTGGACAACAACTTTTTTTTTCCACTTCAGTCTAGGCTCCTCCCGTGCTATCCAGTGCTGTTTTCCCACTCTCTAACTTCCATTTCCCTAATAATCCAAACTTTTCGTAGAAATGTTCCTAATTCGTTCATGAAGTGATACTTTTTAACACCTAAAATGTTCTGGTCGAGCGATAAGTTTTTGTGTTGGGAGCAGTAGTTCCCCATTCCCATCCATTTTTCCTCTCCGTGTTTCAGTAGCACAGCAATTGAAAAGGATGTGGATCCAATCTTCCCTATTGGATTTGCCATTTGAGATGGCTATTCGAGTCTTTCAATCTACGTTGCATCAACCCCCCCAACCCTGCACCAAGCGTATTCCACTTTTGCTTCCCTTCTGTGTGAACGTAACTTTGGCAACTCTACAACGTGTGAGTGGAGTAGTGTGACGGACTCGTGTGAGTTTGTGCCATTAGCGAACTTTTTCGGCTGTTTCCGCCAAGGTATCTCGTCTTTTATTATCCGAAAGTCTATCAAAAATTATCCGTTTTATCTCACGTGTTCCCGTATCTCCATCTCCGGAGAAACGTCTCCCAGACCTGCGCGTTCTAGTTATATTTGAACTTTGTACGACCAGTAGCATTAGTCGCTTCCCTGTAACTGCATTCTGAAACACCCATTTATAAGTGTGCTAGCCTGTTCACCTACTAATATAATCCAAAGCTTAATGGGTTTTATTTTAATATCTTTCCGTATTCCTTCACTATCGACCTCTCTTAAGACGTCTACATTTGCTGCGAATCCAGAGACTTCGGGAATTAATTTGTAATAATCTGTATCGATGCTTTCCAGTCTATCTATTCTAACCACTCCCTATATTTCCATACCGTAATTCAGAGCTGAGAGAACTAGCGAATTAAACATTGTGTAGCACACCTTTTAAGTCAATTACGATACCCTTCGCACTACGATAACGATTTCTTTCAGCGCAATTCTTACTTAACTTTGAGCCACCACTATGAGTCTATTCCATCCACCATTATACATGCCATCCATCCATACATACGTGCATATATACACATCCGAATGTTCGGGTACAAACTTACATATATCTCCTCGCTACCTCCACCAATGTTAAACATCTATGGAACAACACTAATATCCTACTTTAGTCACGATGTGTGTGCGAAGTTAAGGTTCAAAAGAACCTTAAACTCAAATTTTATGACCGAAAATTCGAGATCTAGTTATTGAGGCGATTCCAATACATTTCCTCCCTATACTACAAAAAATTAAAATATTTAGGTTAACCTTATTATTTAACACAAGTTGTAAATTCCAGTTTTCGAAATATATAATATACAAAATGCAAACCGCGAAAAGGAAGTTGGAGGTTTCAATGAGTTATCAAAACTGGAGTCATCGCGAATTATTGCAGCAAATAAAATTCGCCCACGACGAGGTTTTTCTCAAAACGACCAGCATTTCGACTTCCATATTACAACAGAGTATGCAAATTGACTTCGGAGTTCATGCATTATGTATTAAAGAACATCCTCTCAAACTTCGCTTTATCGAGTTCTTAAATGGGTTCATCAGGAAGTGTCGTGTTTTAAGATATTGTAGCGGTAGGCGGCAAGCGGTGAGCAGCCAGTGGGTACTCTTTATTCAGTCTAAGATTGATTCTGATCTGAACTAAACAGCAGTTCTCCCGCAGCTCGGGCACATTCTCTTGCATCAAAGTCCGATTGCTCCAGACCACATTCCCCTTCAAAGTTTCACCTGCCCACAAGCTGCCAGAATCGTCTGCGACAACACGACCACCGACTGCCATAATGTGATGGGCGATGTTACTGTATTAAGGGAATAAAACAGTCTGATCCACTATCCACAGTGCCCAACAAAAACTGCGTGAAATTATTGCTGAGGCCACTGCCGAAAAAGCAGTGAGTATTCAACGAACAGTAGATTTCCCCCGACCGTAGTCTGAATTCTAAAGCCGCTTTCCTATCTTAAGTACCTGATTTTATTTGCATACTTTCATATCAACATGGAAAATGTAACTCACAAAGAACTATTTCGTAAAACGAAAAGTTGTAGGTTCACGCATGCGAATCTGAGCCACCAATAAGAGGCTATTTTGAATATGCGCACTTGCTTACATCAGAAGAAGAAGGGAATTGGTGTAAGGGGTGATAGGGATCTTTCCCCACCACAGACTTGAATGTCTCCTACTGGAAAACCATTATATGTCCCTGCCAGCGACATGGTTAATTCATACCTAGCTGCCTCATTTACTATTTCCTCAATTTGAAATATTCAAATCAAAGGAGTCAAATCAAGTAAATTGTGAAATATGCATATGTTGGTAAATATTAGCCCAGCTGCGTTAGGCACCGGGACCACTAGCGGGAATAACAGAGTCCACTTATGTATATTAGTCATGACTAGACACCAGATGTTTAGTGAAATGCCTATTTTTTTCTAGGGAACTTATTTAAAGGCTAGTAATATATGTGCACGAATCATAACAAATGGTGAGATATGACGAAGTTTTATAATGCTTATTTTTGCTTTTTCTGCTTATTTTAGCATAAATGCCTTTTTTGTATAAATGCCTTTTCTTTAGAATTATTGCACGTTTTTGCCTTTTATGTATTATTTTTATATACAATGCTAAGATATCAGAAAATCGGCCATGGTCCAACCTGACCATTCATTACGAAACCTTCAATTCAAGTATTTGTATTTTGAAATTCGAGAGAATTCCTGAAAGTACACCAACATTTTTTCTCCATTTCCCTATTTCATAAATACTAGCCATGTTCTGAGAAAATGGACGATTGACAATACATCGAGGGCACCTTTTGAGTGGAAATAAATGTAAATTCCCAGAAGGTTTTAGTGTTGCTAATGCTGGACTTCTAAAAGATATGCCCAACACATCAGTAGGTGTTCAGAAATCCTTCTCTGTATTCAAACTGATTTTGCCTCCTAATGGTTGCAGATTTGAAATTGCGATCCTTGAAAAGTTACTGGTAATTTGCTGCAATGGTAATAAAATGTAGAAGAGTTGTAAATATGTATAGAGTTTTACAAATAATTTTTAATTTTATTGTGAATGTTATTTATGACAATGCCTTTTTTCTCCTTATTCTTGACATTTTCAGTGCCTTTTTAGGCGCCTAAAAGATGATTTTTAGTGCCTAAACATCCGATGTCTAGTCATCACATACAAAGTGAAGAATGAAAATGCTAGTTCAGTCAGTCACCTGAGTTCGATCAGTTCGTTCACTCCTTGCTAGCGAAAATTTGTATCTGTCCGCCACCAATTTGCAGCTTGCATCAGGATCATTCTTGCGCTGAACGGATCCTAGGCGACGCGCGAAGTGTCAAATTTCCAGACATTAGTACGCAGAGCGCGGCGCGGCGAGGCGTGCGGGAACGGCCTTGGGCGGGCGCCGGGCGGCGGACGCGTCCTCAGTGCCCACAGGCGCCGACGCGCCGTCCTCGCGAGGGCTGCTTGCGCAACGGAGGCGACGACCGGCCCGAGCATCCTCGGGGCCTTGCGTCATTCGGGCCCAGATTCGTAACAGCTCACGGTGCAGCGATTACTAAACTGCGGATTTTTGCCTATTTGCCAATTTATATCATTCAATTAAAAGTGCAGTATTTTAGGTTACTTATTCATTTTGAGGCGTCAGTAGTAGAATTTTTTAATACACCCACTGCTTCAAAATGAATAAGTAGCCTAAAATACTGCGTTTTAATTGAAGGATAAAAATCGGCAAATAGGCAAAAATCCGCAGCTTAGCGATTGCATAGTAATGGCTCACGGTAAGGGGAGGAATGTGCGGAGGGTGAAGGATGAAGCTGAAGGTAAATGGAAAGTAGGGGTGGGAGAGATGGTGATAAGAGTAGGGATGGGGTGAGGGCGATGGAGTGAAGTGGATGGGGTGAAGTGTATGTTGTGAACGGGATGGGGTGACGGAAATAAGGTGAAGGGGGTTGGGTTGAAGGGGATGGGGTGAGGGACATAACGTGAAAGGGGATTGGGGTGAAGTTGATGGGGTGAAGGTGGGGTACAGAGAATGGGATGCAATTATTGTTTCGGAATACGTCAACTGTTATGGTCATTAGTCCCTTTGTGTAGTGAAAGTTGTATCTGTGGTGTTGGCTATCTTCGTCTCCTGTTGGATGGTGAGGTATCTCTCCGGGCGCGGCATCGCCCCAACCGCTCCAAATTCTAAGCTCCAGGCTGGACTCCCGACATGACTGGAGTGGGTAAGGGTTGAAGAGGGGTGAAGGAAGTAGAAGTAACTAATGTCTAACGTCTGACCAACGTCTCAATGCGACAATAATATGTGTTGGGTACCTCTCCAGCTAGCCCAATCAACCCCGGCATTGGTTCAAAATACTATAGAATAATTATTTCATGATCGCGACTAACAATTAATAATTATTACTAGTCAATTTGTCCTGAGTAAACGATTAAACGATCACCAGTCAAGGTGTGTACAAATCAAAGGGACCAACAACAAGATCCTGTTTAGAATGTGGGTATTTAACACTTTTCCATTCTCCCCCTACTCCTTTTAAGGTATCTAGTTTGCTCCTTGATGTCATTTGATAATGACTTTTGCCATTTGTTACGACATTTGATAAGAAAAATAATCGAAACACATTTACACTGACAATAACTCTAATATCACTTTTTTTCAAAAATAATTTTACTAGTACAATAAAATATAGAAATAGTTATTATATTAAAATATTGAAGTAATACGAACCATTATAAACACATCGTGGTGGTATAGTAAACTCCTGTTATAGTGAACATGGATATAGTTAACTCTCGGTTATAGTGAACTTAAAGTCACTGGTCCCCTTTCACTTACATTACAAATAAACTAAAGAAAATTCGGTTATAGTGAAGCTGAACCTCTGTTACAGTGAACCTCGGTTTTAGGAAATTAATTCTCTCTGGAATATAATAGATTGCCTCAATGCCACAAATTCCAACATTAAGCAGCTTCAAAAAATATCAGTCAAAGGTGATAATCGAAGTTTCTCCTGAGGTGATAGTGAAGGACCCGGAATCGGGACCTTACTAATGACCTCATGCCACTCAGTTTTACTGCGGAAACAAAGGCCGTGTTCTGCGTGACAGTGGACAATGAAGAATCAAGTATGGAGAGAGCACGAACTCTAGAGTATCTAGAGAAATAACTAATGAAAAATGTACGAAGCAAACAAATGAAAATAATTGACTTTTAAGGACAAATAAAGATACTGAAATTTTTAGTTCGCGTTGTTAATGCATTTTGCTGTACCTCTGTATTAATAAAATCAATCATTGTGGTGAAATTCTATTTAATTTTATCATAGGATATAGTGAACCTCTGATGTGGACCTAAAACATTAGTCCTCTGAAGTTCACTACAACCGGAGTCGACTGTATTTTCCTGTTTCACTGAAGAGGCATTCTCCTCGATAACCTCGAAGCACGTGGGTAGATTGGAGTCCCACAAACGAGGAAAGAGCCGGACATCACCTTTCATCGAAACTGAAACTCAAGGTCCTCGTTGCCTTACCTCCCGTTCCTCCTCACGGGGACGGCGCCAGGCGACGGCTGGAGACGCCCACGCGTGACAGCGACGCAGCGACGCCCGTGCGTCAGCCCGCCCTCACCGCCCGTGCCCATCCACTCGGCCCGCCCTCTGCCCGCCTGCACTCGACCATCCACCAGCGAGCTCGCACATCAGCTCCCTCGCCTACTCGCTCGCACCCGCTCGCCCTCGCCGCCCCGGACCCATCCACTCGGCCCGCCCTCTGCCCGCCTATACCCGACCATCCACCAGCGAGCGTAGGTTCCATGGGCTGGTGGTGGGTGGGCATCACAAGAACATAGTCAAAATTTTAAAGATAGGCCGATTACATCAATTACAATATCTCTATTTCATTTTCGTCTCCTCTACATCAGCTCTCTCGCCTGCTCGCTCGCACGCCCGCTCGCCCTCTTACCCACTCACCCATCGCCCGCTTTCTCGCTCGCCGGCTCGCCAGCCCATTCAGCCCACCAGCCCATTCTGCACGCCGGTTCTTCTCGCCCATTCTGTGTGTAAATTCTGCCCTACCTATTCTACCCGTCTATTCTGCCCGCCCATTCTGCCTGCCCATTCTGCCCGCCCATTCTACCGACCCATTCTACCCACCCATTCTACTCGCTTATTCTACCCGCCCATTCGCAAGCTCACCCACCCTCGCATTTGCTCACTCACCACTCGTTCGCCCTTCCATTCACTGGCCCAGTCGCTCTCCCGCCCGCCGACTGACTCGCCCAAGCGCCTGCCCCCCCCCCGCCCACTCACCCACTCGTACGCGCTGCCCTTCTACCAAGACATTCGATCCCGCATTGAAATTCAGCCGAAATTAGTAGTTGCCGCGAGAGGTCAACCCTTGGCGGAGGTGTCGCGTGGCCTGCCCCGCCCCCACTCCTTCCCTCGCACAAGGGTTCAGCACCTCTGTCTCCTGCGGTGTCAGGCGCACAGTGGGAGGGCATCAAAATAACATGGTCGAAATTTTAAAGATAGGCCGATTACAACAATTTCATCTCTTTTTTACTCTCCTCTCCTCTACAACAGAGAAGCAAAAATGCTGCCAAAGCCTGAGAAACATTACAAGTAAATTAGTAACAAAACAAAAATACTGTGAAAATCAAATGAATTTTATTCTCTTATCAGGGCGATCCATCTGATTGTCAGACTGCTCACCTTATACTGTTAGGAAGAGGTTGCGATTTCCGATCCCCATCCCCGCCCTCATTCCACCATCTTCTCTGTGCTCACCTCGTTATCATCAATACAACGCAACGCAAACACCGTTGTTTTAAAAATGCGCAGAGGAAACATAAAATTGTATATTTATTAGATTATAAACAAAGTAGTGTATATTCTTCTTCAAAGAGTGACATACATTGGTTTCTGTTTATTTATTTAATTAATTTACGAAGGTAGTATTTGTACTAAATAAAAGAATTATTCTTAATTAAACAACCACAAATTAGTAAGCATATGTATTGGTATTGATATCATTTCAAAATTTCTTTTCTTTCGACCGCTTAGGTGGCTCTGGGCTTCAATGAATGTCATTGTAATGTGCTGACCAGGAGGCCGTGAGGTTCGAGTTCTGATGGTGGCAGGATCCTCAACACTAGCTTCATAGCTAGATCGAATTGAGTCGCTGCCTGAAGGAGAATTCTAGCGGCCGGCTGCTCTAATAGTTTTTCCGATCAACACCTGGCGAATACCGGAGCAGTACCTTGGCAAAAGGACCACGGACCGAGCGCCATCTTTCCTTCCTCTTCCTTGTCCTATCCTCACAACTTACTTCGACATACGTACAGCCAATACACTACTACACATGTCGGGAGACTAGTCGGGAGCTTAAAGCATATCCTGGCTGGGGCAGTGCCCCGCTAATGGGAGGTAACTAGTTGAGGAAAACTCCGCAAGCAGACGGTAGGTCTTCGCCGGATCTCGCCGAAAGCGGTGAAAGGTTATCGCCACCTCTCACGATAAAATGCCCAATACTTTCGGAACTGACCTTGGCAATTGACGCGCCGCCGTGAGTCACCAAAAAATCAATCAACAAAAATATTTTTATCACTTCAATTATGATTCTCTGTAATACGTTTTATAGATAAAGTTTCCAAATTCAGTTTTAAGACAATCACTTTTCTTGAGACAATAACATAAACTTTTTTACAGTTATAGTAAAAATTTATTACAACAAATTGTAATAATTTATTCTTTAAACAAATTGAAACATTTATTCTATTGTAAAAATGTATTCTTTAAAAAAATTGTAATCATTTATTCCATTGTAATAATTTATTCTTTAAACAAATTATAATAATTTATTCTATTGAACTAATTTTTCTTTAAACAAATTGTTTCATTTATTATATTGTAATAATTTATTCTTTAAACAAATTGTAATAATTTATTCTACTGTAATAATTTATTCTTTGAACAAATTGTAACAATTCATTCTAAAAATCCTTTCATTCTAAAGGTTGCGGCGGCACCACTGTGCGGTCGGCGCGGGGGCGAGCGCAGGCGCCTGGGCGTGCGACGTCTTCCGAAGTGCGTCTCCCCACGCGGCCGCCGCGCGCGCCGCTGACACTAATGAGTTGCACGGAAACAAAGGGCGGCCGCTGCGACCGGCGCCGCCGCCCTCCTGCCAGCCGCGCAGACGGCCCGTCGCCCGGGGGGCGTGGCGGTGGGAAGCGGCACGCGGGAGGCGCCCGCGCGGCGCGTGGGCGAGGGAGGTGCGGGAACGCTGTGGGGATGGCGTGGGAAGGCCGGTCCGGCGCGGGGCAGGTCGGACCCCGCAGGTGACACCGAATACTTACTTAATAACGATGCCTTTTAACATGTTCTTATGGGGTGTAGGAAAGGTTTGCGTAATTAGAAATACTGTTGCAGCTCAGTAGAGGTCGATATTTCTTTTATGCCTGTATTTTCATCATTGATTATTAAGAGATGTGGCTCTGAATCAATAACTTTTAATGAATAATATGTGACGTATGCATAAATTTCGAAGTTTGGGGAATTCCCCTTATGAAGAGGGAGGCACCCGGCCCGTGGGTCTGCGAGGTGGGGGATCGGAGTGGGGATGGCGTGGGAAGGCCGGCACGGCGCTGGGCACGCGGACCCCGCCGGTGACACCCGCAGGTGAGAATTCCCCTTATGAAGAAAGGGGCGTCCGGCGCGTGGGTGCAGGAGGTGGGGGAAGGCCCGCGCGGGGCATATTGGACCCCGTAGGTGACATCAAATACTTAATAACTAGAGAGTGGGGGATTTTAACGACCTAAAACGTCGCCAAAAGGGTCAAGGAAATGCTCTTAAAATGTTCTTCAATTGCCTCAAGAGCAAAGAAAAATGATGTAAAAATGTTATCAAAACTAGTTCAAATGAACAACTCAAGTTGCTGAATATATTACGGATGAAAACGAGGCTTAATAAATAGTGGGGTGGATTTTGATGACCTAAAATGTCGCCACAAATGATCAAGGAAATGCTCTTAAAATGTTTTTAAAATACCTCGCAAATAAAAATTCCGTAAAAAGTATTATCAAAACCAGTTCAGGAGAACAACTGAAGTTATTGGATATGTTACTGATGTAATCGAGGTTCTTCCTGTCGTTCATGTGAACGCAGCTTGCAAACTTTTGGTTTGGGTTGTTCTTCATCGGGAAATCTCTGTTTTTAGTTTACGCAAAATCGGCTGAACCGACAATGGTGCTGATAGACGTCACAGGAACCTTATATTATATTCTCACAACGGCTGACATGACAATTTCTGAGCGAAGAAATCGAATAAGCTATTCAGGAATTTTATGTAGAAACATTTGTTACATCTCGTAAATATTATTTGACGCAAGTACCATTAAAATATATATATTAAAATCAATAAAATCAACAAAAAATTCTTTAAAAATGACGGTAAAGGAAAAAAGTACCTATAAGACAAAATCGACGAAATATACAAAAAAAAGATATTTCATTAAAATTCGCCTTCGATATCTTTTAATGTGTTTTGTTTAGGAAAGGCGATACGTAATCAAAAATATTGTTACAGTTCAGTAGAGATTGATATTCTTTTATCCCTCTATGTTCATCATTTACTCTTATGAGATGTAGTTTTGAATCAATAATATTTTATTTAATTTGTGACGTATGCATAAAATTCGAAGTTCAGAGAATTCCCCTTATGAAGATAAGATATTAAATCAACTAAGGATGGGAGAGTGGGCAAGTTACAGAAGGAAGTTTAGTGCGCTATCTGTAACCCGTAAACGGTACGCCCCGACATATCTAAGAATTACTCAAAATAAACCATGGAAACGACCGTCGAGAGATCTGAATTCTCAGATACTTAGTTGTTATATAAAATACATCGTAAACGATTCTGAAGATCGATATGAATGATGCAACAATTGTGGAATAACCGGAAGGGTAAACGGGAGTACCAAGGGGTAAACTGCTGCCAAAAGCCCCTATCATACACCACAAATTACTACGTAGATCACCCATAGACCTCCAGGAATACTTGATACAAATTACAGATTAGTGCAAATTGTGCTTTGTTTGAATGAAGGGGCATATGTATGTTAGTGTTTTGCTCAACCGGAGCCGTGGTCGCGTCTGAGGAAGGCGGAGAAGATAATTCGGACATTGTACTCGATGCGTTAGCGCAGAAAACTGCCGAGTGTGTGCGAGAAACAGCGCAGGAAGCTCCGTTCCTGTGATACCGGATGCTTAATAAGGACTCGACCAATTCTGAATCTGAGGAAGGAGATATTGTAATGGTAAATACCATCATTCTTACCTTTGGATCACACCTCAAGATCCCTCAAATCAGCTTCGATTTAATAATTTTTACTTATTTTATTTGTAATTAATAACTTATAAAGTAACATTTATGATTTATCGAAACAATATTTGAGCCACTAATTTCCGTCTCGATTGATTAAATTGATAAATTCAATAAGGAATTTTTCTGAGGGAAAAATATCAGCTTTCAACGAGAAGTAGTATACACGCTAGTTTTTTTTTTTTTTTTTTTTTTTTTTTTTTTTTTTTTTTTCCACAGGCCAGCATAATTGCTTTACAGGGATTGTTTTCATTTAAACCAACTCAAACCACAAAACTTACAAAAATAAATAACCAACAGACAGTACAATTCAATCATCGAAGGAACAAGGGATAACATTCATATAATACATTCATTCTTTAATAAGTAGAATTAAGGGAAGCCCAACAGGTTCCTCATTATTGTTTATTATTTTTCAGATTTTGTTTGTTTGTTTATTATTGTTCAAATTCTGAAAGATTTATGGCGGGTCAGCAAATTGGATTAAATATTTGTCATATGGGAATCTGTTTTTGATTCGAGAAGTTGTTGCTGATTGACCAAGGTTATAATAGTCAGTTGCTGGTATATTATGTAAATATGTGAAAAAAGAATGTGAACGTTTGAGCATTGTTTGGTGGATAGATTCTGTTTTTAATTCTGAGTGTAATTGACTGTTTCTAATGAACCAGGGGGCGTTTACAGCTATACGAAGGATTTTGTTTTGGAAGGTTTGTATTTTCTTTATATTAGTTGCGGCAGTGTTGTACCATATCGGGCATGCATACATTATAATGGGAAGAACTATTGCTTTGTAAAGCACTAATGTACATTCTGTTTTGAGGGCGCTTTTTCTGTTAATTAATGGATATAATTTATGTAGTCTTCTGTTTGCTTGTATAATTTTGTCATTTATATGATTAGTCCATGTTAGTCTGGTATCCATTAATACACCGAGATATTTTATCGCTTTGTTTTTTGGTAACCAATCAAGTGTTTTATCAAATAGCTTTAGAGGTTTGGGTTTCGTGGTTATTGGACATAGTGTAAATATTTTTGCTAAACATTTATTGGGATTTAATTTTATTTTCCATTTATCTGCCCATAGTGTTACCTTGTTTAATTCATCTTGTAAATTTTCTATAGCAGTATTCAGGCATTTGTTGGAGGTTAATATTGCACTGTCATCGGCAAATAATGCTACTGTGGTGTTTTGAGTTGTTGGGAAGTCAGCTGTGAATATGTTGAACAAGGTTGCAGATAATGGGCTACCTTGTGGTACTCCTGCTGTGATTTCTTTTTGTAAAGAATAGGTGGAATTTATTCTTACAGAAAAAACTCTTTCTTTTAAGAAGCTTTGTATTATTTTCACTAGGTAATGGGGTAGGCCTGATTCTTGTAATTTAAATATCAAACCTTCGTGCCAAACTCTGTCGAAAGCTTGAGTTACGTCCAAGAAAACTGCTAGAGAATGCTTTTTTTGTTCAAAACTTTTGTATACTAGTTCAGTGATTCTTAAAAGTTGGTGTGTCGTTGAGTATTTTTCTTTAAATCCAAATTGGAAATGTGGTATGTATGATGTTTCATTTGTGTATTTCAGAAGTCGTTTAAGTATTAATTTTTCTATTACTTTAGCTATTATAGGGATTAGGCTTATGGGTCTATAGTTTTCTGTATATGCTGGGTTTTTACCAGGTTTTGGTATTGGAATTATTATAGAATGTTTCCATTTTGTGGGATAGTACCCTATTCTTAACATTGAATTGAATATTGCAGTTAAGTAGCCTATAGTTTTCTTATTTAGTTTTTGTAAAATTATGGTAGGAATGTGGTCTATTCCAGCTGATTTTTTCTTAGGCAGGTGTTTAATTGTTTGGTATGTTTCATTTGGTGATATATATTTTACTGGATGTGGAACTGTTATTATTTCATTATTAATAATTTGGATTGTGTTGTTATTATTTGAAGTTGGATTTAGAGCAAAAGTTTCTTGAAAATGTTCCGCTAATATTTCACACTTCTCTTTTGTTGTTGTAGCTTTTTTATCTAATTTCTTTAACTCAGGTATAATTGTTGGTTCTTTCAATATTTGTTTTGTAACCTGCCATAAGTTGTTGTCTTTAGGGTTTATTTTTTTAATGTGATTTTTATATTGTTGGATTCTGTGTTCATCTAGTGCTGTTTTTACTTGGCATGTTAGTTTATTTAGCACTTTCTTTAAATCTGGGCTTCTGTATTGCTGCCATTGCCGTCGTATTCTGTGTTTCTTTTGAATTAATTTTTCGATGTTAACAGGTATGGTTTGTTGCATTAATTTAGGTTTATGATTAGGATTAGTATTTGCCTCTTTCGCTGCGTTTTGGATAATTTTAGTGAGGGTATCTACTGCAAAATCAATCTCTTCTTTGTTTTTCATGAATCGGTTTATGGGAAGGGCGTTATCAACATTTGTTTGGAATTTTATCCAATCTATGTTTTTTGTATCTATACTATGGGGCAATTCTGCTTTAATGTAGTACATATCTGAAGTGAGTATTACAGGACAGTGATCAGAGTCTAATTCAGGTAAAGAATGAGCATAGAGGGTATGAGTTAGGTTTTTAATGATGGCAATGTCTAAGATATCTGGTTGTGCGTTACGATTTTTCGGGTAGTGAGTAGGATTTGTTGGTGCTATGATTTGGAAGTTTAAATTTGTTGAAGCTTTTAGTAATTTTCTTCCATTTGGTGTGTTCACTTTGCAGCCCCAATTGATATGTTTGCTATTTAAATCACCCATTAAAATGGTAGGTTCTGAACTTTGTAATATTTGCTTTAATTCATTTATATTGATTTGTTTTTTAGGGGGTTTATATGCTGATATGATATTTAGATATTCATTTCCTAACGTTATTTTCACTGCAATCAGTTCAAGATCATTCAATTTTGGGATAGAAATTAATGACTGGTCCAGTTTCTTTTTGATTATGATGGCTACTCCTCCTGCTGCATGTTGACATATTCTGTCTTCTCTGTAGCAATTATATCCTGGTATTTTAAATGTTTGTCCTGGTACTAAGTGTGTTTCTGTTATGCATGCAATTGTTATTGAATGATTTTTTAGGAAGTGAATAAGTGTGTTTCTTTTATTTAATAATCCATTTGCATTCCAATTTAGAAGTGTTATAGATTTTAAGTTGGGCTGCTTATCCATTTCTTATTACATTTGATATTTGGTTTGACACTATGCTTTGAATTTGAGGAATTATTGTTGCTATTATTTGATTAACTATTGTTGGTAACATCTGCATCAATATTTGTGTTATGTTTGATTGAATATTGTTTTGTGAAACTGTTTGAGCATATGTGGGTGTGGGTAAGTTTTGTCTGTTATTAAATGTCATTGGTGTGTGTAATGGATTGTGATTAATATTTGTTTGTTGTTGGTATGTTTGTGAGTTGGTTTTATTTTCATAAATATTTTGAGATTGTAGAGTTTGATATTGGTTATTGAGTTGAGGTTGTTGTTGCATTTTCTTTCTTTTTGGGAAGTATTTGCATTGATCTGATGTAGCCATATGATTTCCTTTACATAGAGTACAGATTGGGGGTGGTGGGTTTGTTGATAATAATAGATCACAGTCTTTTGTCCAGTGGTTTTGTGTGCAGTATCCACACTTTGGGGCCATTGTGCAATAATTTTTTGTGTGTCCATGAATGAAACATTTTTTACATTGGGGTGGACCTTGGGGTTTTCTTCTTAATTCTACTTTCACAATACAATGAAGTAATTTATCTAGTTTAAATATTTCTTTTCCTTCTATTGAATTTGCTAGTTCTAATGCAACTACCTTAAAGGGTATTTGTTCTCTGTTAGTTAGTCTAGTTACCTTTTTTATTGGATAATTTAGGCTTTCTAATTCATTAAAAATCTCTTCCTCAGTGAATATTAGGGGTACATTTTTTATTACAACTGATAAGTTTTTTTCTGATTGTATACAGTATGTGTAATAAGGCACATTATTTTCATCACAATATTTTCTAACTGTACGGTATTCAGTTACATTTTTTAGAAATATTTTTACCGAATCTCCTGTGGTTTTAAGTGTGAATCCATTTCCTATCAATTGTGTGAGATCTTTTGTTAGGAGTGTTATGTTTCCTGCATTTCTAATGCATATGGGAGGTATTTTTACATTTTCATTTTGTGGTTCTAAATTAATTACATTGTCATTTGGTTCTTCAATTGTTTCTAAAATTGAGTATTTATTTGTTAGAGTAAGGTCTTTTGTTGCACTATTATTTAGCATTCTACGCTTTGCGTCACTATAGTGACTTACTTTTGTGGATCCTCTTTTTTTTGTTATCTGCTGATGTGCACTTGTTGATTGTTGTTCACTGCTGTTTCTTCCTGAAGTATCTTCTGCATGGTGTTGGTATTCAGGCGTTTGTGTACGTTCCACAGGTGCTCGTGGGACATATTCTGCTGCTGCCCGCTCGTTGTTTGTTGCACCGGACAGAGAATGTTGAAGTTGTTGTTGTAGTATTTGGTTTTGTTGTTCTAATTTTTGAAGATGTTCTTGTAGCATATGATTTTGATGTAGTAGATGTTGGTATTGTTGCTGAATATCTACCATTTGGTTTTCGTGTGTGAACTGCGAATTTGCAAGTGTTGCATACGAGTCACTTGTACTTTCATTGTTTAGTAGTTCTATGGAACTGCTGATATGTCCCCCTAGGGGGACATCTTCTGATAACATTTTATATATTTCACTGTCTTGTTTAGTTGGATTGTTTATTCTATTACTTACTTTTTAGTTCTGTATTGTCACGAAACTGGAGATAACCTCACTTTAAGAATTTGTCTATGTGACGGTGCACTTGTCTTGATAATATAATTGTTCGTATTATAGTTTTGCCGCAATGCGGCAAAACGAGCGTGGTCTACGCCTATGCAGAAGAATTATCGATCGCACAAGCACTGATAAGACTTTGATTCAAGCACTGCTAACTGCACAAGCAACTCGGCTCTAGGTTACGTCCGTCCCGCTTGGCGGTTGAGAGCAGACATACACGCTAGTTTAAAATACATGTCGAATTACGTTTATGCAGGTTGCTGATGGCAACATTTTTCGTACTCGAATGTTATTTGTCCTATTTTCGCATCTATCTTTTCTAAAGGAACAGGAAAGAAATAAACAAAACTTACGCACCTCCAAAACCAAGCATGCACCTGCAAAAGTGCAGGCACACACGCATAAACATACACATTCGTGAATTTCGAGTTTATTTCGTGTATCCCTGACTTCCATTACCTTTCCATTATTTTTTTGCATCCCGCACCCTTTGATGCCTTCTCAGTAGTTGTCACTAGACTTACCTAGATATGACAGTCAATTATACCTTAAAAGATATGAGAGAACGTTCTGACATTGACGGCGCTTCTCTAAAAATATTGTTCAGCTCGAGAATCACGAGTCGTATAGGAGAAAATTAATTGAATTTCTGGCCCGCCAGAAAAAAATATCTTGTGTCTGGGTTCCTTTTGCTCTATAACATCGAATATTGAACTTTACATCATTAAGCTTTATTTATTTGTTAACATCATTACAATTCTTGTGAAGTCTACATTCACTTTTAGATTGAATGTAATAAAATCGATTGCTTTCACAGACCAAATAACATCTAGATAGATTCTTCTTCACTTTTTTTTCTTATTATTAATTAAATTGAAATCCTCATGAAAAGAAGTTGCACCTTTAGTATTTTAAAATCAGTAAAATAATAGAATGATATTAAATGGAAGGAATAAAACATATGAAACTGTAGGATTATTAACTCATTTCAGTGTATAATAATAGAATTCGTAAACAAAATGTAACATTCATATATTGTATAAAATGTCATCAAAGAAATCCAAATTTTTAACACTATTTTGATGATAGATATACTGAAACAGTCGTCACGTAGATTCCAAGAGAGCGTAGACGGCAAAACAATGTTTGCGCCATGCCCCTTCACATGACCTCCAAATACTTACGAGACGCAAAGACGTCCGGTCAATACCCCTCGTCTATCGATTGCTTCGCTTGAGGTCACAGCCTACCGCAGAGCAAGTGAATATTTGAACCCGAGTCAACCCAACTCATATGAGTCACGACCTACGGCAATCCACACACGCCCCCGCGGTCATGGCCACGCACTTGGCACTCGCTCACGCCGCAGCCGCGCGCCCATCACCGCGCCCATATCCGCCTCACAAGTCCCCGCTCGAGAGATAGTTTTTTGTCAATTAGCCACATTGAGTACAATTATCGTCTCCAATATGATTTCAGTAGTGTACCTTCCCTTTGCGGCTCTCACACGCAACCAGTCTTTATAAACGAGGTTTCTAAAGAACCAGAATTTCAGTTTGACTTTAAAAATATGAAATATTTTTTTAAAGACTCATCTTAATATTTATGTACAATGCAACCCGCGACGCATGACAGAATATTTGAATCTATATCGTTAAATAACTCCTAAACGAAGCATTCTAGGGCCTTAAAAACTAAAATTTTGAGGCCAAAAGCCTCAAAGAACCTCACACCGTAATCTACAGGATGAGATCTTCTTGACCTTTCAATAACATTTTTGCTGGTTCGACGCTTCTCGATTCTAACCCACCTGTTCAGAACCTGTATAATCTGCAACTGTATGTGATGTTACTAATTATTTGATATTCTACGCGATTGAATTACACGAGTATACCTCTTTTCTCAATAATAAAATTAACCTTTAATCGGTATCGCTTTCCAAAACCTTTGATTGGTATCGGCGGTCTGTGATACCGCTCACGATTAATTCTTACAATTCAACGAATTATTTGACAACACAACTTATCTGTTAATCTAAAAATTAACATTTGTTTTATACAGGTTTATAATGATGTAAAACTTCGAGTCCCGGTCAAGGCAGGATTTTTCGCAAGGTCACGACACACACATTGGGGAACCGGGGTAAGTCTCGTCGAAAGCGAATGAGACTCAATGGGCGGAGTGAGAACGAGTGTAGTGGAATATCACGAGGTGGGTGAGACAACATCAAAAAACGACCGGCTGAGGTGGCACAGGGCTTCAATTGATGCTACTGCAGTGCATCTGAACGGGGGTTCTAGGGTTCGAGTCCTGACGGTGACAGGATTTTCGACACTAGATAGATAGCTGGGACGAATTCAGCCGCTTTCTGGAGGGGAATTCTTACGGTCAGCTGCTCTGATGGGTAGTTTTCCGGGGTTTCTCCGATGAACGCCAGGCTATTGCTTGTCCAGTACCCTAACAAATGGTCCACGAACAACACGCGGTCTTTCCTTCCCCTTCCTATCTTCACCCCTTACTTACACACACACTTACACGAACCACTCTACAGAAAATGACGGGAGACAGTCGGGAACTAAGCCAGGGCAGTACTCCGCTAGTGGGAGATACCTTGTTAGGGAAACCCATAGCCGGCATGTAGGTATATACGGCGCCGTATCTCATTATCCAACCGTAGAAAATCACTGCCAAATCACGTAGAAATCATTCACTACACTTACGGAACAAATGACAGCCTTTGACGCGCCCGGAAACACCAAAAAATCAGTGGTGGGTAGGCACATTAGTTGAAGCTTTTTTTTCGTAATAAATGCGTTCTTTGTTGGTAGTATTTGAATCATTTTCATAATCCTGTTCAATCTCATGCTTCTGTTCTGCTTCAGAATCATGATCATGATCTCTTTAATTACATGTTATCTCGTAGTTTTGGTATCACAAGGCGAAAAAACCTTCATGCAATTGGTATCGGCGGTATCTCATACAGCACCGCACAAAAATATTACATAACTCTAAAAAGAAACCACTAGTGAAGCTCTTTGTTCAGAGACAAATCTACACTACGAAGGATTGGTATTGAACCGCTGGACGTCTAGACACAAGTGTCAACTTGCCGGCGTGGTATGTCCGACCGCAATACCAATTGAAGGTTAAATAAGAATAGTTTGTATGGACAAGCGTGTATTATATTGTTATCAATGACACGGTGGCATGTAGAACAGTGATGGAGGATAAGAGGGTCTTAAAGAAAAATATATATTACAGGATTAATGTAGAAATGAAAAAATAAGGAAGACGGTGGGGTATAGCATTCGAACGTTCTCGCACGGGTACGCTAGTTTAATTTATTTTTTTCAACATTGTTCTGTTATTATCTACTTGACGGAAGCAGACAGACAAATAAAATGTCACTCTTAATAGCCGGTGTCTGTTAAGGATTTAACAATCTATCGTCCGTTAAAACAATCGAAACAAATGAGTTGTAGCTGAAGATGGCATACGAGTACACTAATTGGAAGAAATGGTATTTTTTCTTTAAATTATTTTTTTGTATGAAGATAGTGTTACGAAAATTATTGAACAGCACACTGCCGATAACAGGAATAAACGCGATTGAAGTTTGTAAACCGAGGCGATAGCGGAAGTCTTTAACCAACAAGTCGGTAAATAGAAATGTTAATTGGTCTAACGAGTTAATAAATAAATTGTCAAAAATGTAAAAACTCTATGTGCCATAGATTAGATCAATATGTACACGTTTCCTTGAGCTCCATACAGATTTCTTTCACTACACGCAATTGAATTATGAATAAAGTTACCAATGAATCGCTAGGTCGAAGTCAGTCGCGGTCTGGAGGGGAATTCTAGAGGCCGGCTGCTTTGATCGGTAGTTTTCCGTAGTTTCTCCGATGAACCCAAGCGAACGCCAGAGCAGTGCTCGAACAAACTGGTCACGGACCGCGCGACACTAACATGCACTACACTACTACACATGTCGGAAGACATCGATCGGGAGCTTGTCGCGTCTGGGGCGGTGCCCCGCTGGTGGGAAATACCTGGTTGGGGAAAACCTCGCTAGCTGACAGGTAGACCGGCGCCGAATCTCACCATCCGGAAGATCACTGGACACCTCCCGAGAAAAACATGCGCTACACTTACGGGATTAATGACCTTAGCAGTTGAAACGCTCGGAATCGTGAATCAAGCCAAAAAATCAAAGGGAATTCAATGCACGCTCACACAGTCGCTCCCCCGTAACTCTAGCAACTCACTATCACTACGCGTTGCTCAACCCGTGTTCACCCGTTCCAACGGCACTCCCCATCGTTCATGGAAAGTACCACCCTCGGCCCCCCCCCTAGCATAAGCGAGGGAGGAACTACCTTTTACTTTCACAGTGACGGCTTCCTCTTTCCTGGGGAAATGATCACTGTAATGAGTTGCCTTTATTTTCCAGTGGATGACAAGGGATGCCAGGAATAAGCATATGGTGTGTGTGATCATGATAATGTCGGATGTGGTGCGAGAAGGCAATTCCGCTGTAATCGCTCGGTGAAATCCCAATGACTTACGCCACACTCGCAGGGTTTTCACCTCCGCATTCTTGGTCGCCATCCAGAGAGATCCTTTGCAAAAGCCCCACAAGTCGTCCAACCTCCAAATGTCACCCACTTCTCGTTCACCCTCTGTGTGAGTTTTTGCCGTCTACCACAAGCTGCCCCTTCTCTCCGCTCACCCGTAAGTCTTCCACATCGTTGGCCATGGCCCGCTCCCTTTAACATTAAAAGGATTCCAATCCTTCTTCAAAAGAGACATATTAATACTATTTTTAGTAATTTATTTAAATTAACCTTTTGACCCGTATTGGAGCCTTTTTGAAAAAATATATCTTGGGTCCAGGACTGTAAGACATCGTCAAAATTTTAAAATTATTGCTTAGCATTCCAAGAGAGACGTTTTCAATATGAAAAGTTATTACTAGGGGGACGATTTTTATGCCCTAAAAAATCTTGAAATATGCTTTAAAAATATGCATTTATGACGTAAAAATTTAGAAATATGTACTTTTATATGCATTAAAAATTAACAATATTTCATTTCCTGCAGAAAATATTCAGGAGAAGCATGATTGGAATGAAAATAGATATTTTTGTGGAAACATAATATAATCTAGCTTACTTCGTGAGAGAAGTAAATGAAGCAAATATGCATCATAGTAAAGTACATTGTATGTCTTGTTTTATTTTTACTGTCTGGTTTGAAAAATATTGTGTCAAGAAATGTCATACATTTGCATAGGTATTTTATCATCTGTTGAAGTATTACATCATCTGTAGAAAAGAAAAAATGCAAACTGTGACAATCTCTTTCAAATCAATAAACGCTCACAAACAAATAAATTTCTGAAATCATGAAATGTTTTAGAGATAAGTCTCTATTTTAACAAATATGCCCCTATGATTACACGAATATTCACCAACAGGTAAAATCGGCCAAATATGCGCAAATATGCAATAACATATTAATTTATATACCATCCAATTCTAACCAAATGTCAAGAAATTTCACTTAGCTATGCCCTAAAGTAATGTACAATGCAATTTATAAACACGATCCTTCAATTTTACAATTCTTGAGATTAAATGTAGCTCTAAAGTTATTTGACAATGTAGACTTTTATGGTATTCAGTTGATACCCGTAAGATAATATTATTACATTATAATGTTAGTTCATTCAAAAAATGAAAGCCAATGAGATCTATCAAAAGGAGTGACAATATTTTCGCCAGTGTCTTTATTTTAAGAACGTTATGCATTAAGAAATTCGAATTATGGCTATGAATTATTACAGAGTCAAATATAGGTGCAAGAGCTAAATGCTAAAATTTTAAATCTTTAATCCAAAGTTGTTTCAGATCACAGCGGCGAGTTGTCTATTCAGTATCAAGAGAACGGAGAACACGAAAAAGAACAGAATATCAAACGAAGCAAAGACCGACTCAATATATGGATGTCGAAATAATATAGTCTAAATCATTCACGGGCAGCGTTTTCTTACAACCGTTGCTTCTAGATTCTTCGAGACCGCAATATTCTTAAAACCCTTTTGAAGCTCCTTGGAATCGATAAGGCGACCATTCACTTTAACGAACGACTTTGCCCAAAGCTCACCCTCCCACTTGCCTCGTCGACAACTCGCCGCCCACCCACTCTCCTGCCCCCTTTTTGACCGTCCGCTTGCTCACTTATCCGACACTCACTCGTCCTTTGTCCCCACTTACGCGTGCATGCCCGTCCTCGCGGCTTCTTGTCTTCACCTGTGCGTTTAATTTGGAAATATATAAGACAAAAAAAATCTTGGCTGTCAAAATGACCGCTCCGGCCCTTCCAGATATGCGAGACCATCGGCCCTCGTAGTGTTAAAAGATCGTTCGCCACATGGCCACCCGCATTTGCCGCATTTACTCTCGCTGGTCCGCCCGCTGAGCGAATACCTCTCGCTGACCTTCCCTCTGGTCTTCCCACTGGCCTCCCACTTGCCTTCTCATGACTCTCCTGCTGGTTCTCTTGCTGGCCCCCTCGCTGATCCTCTAGGAGGCCCTGTCGCTGATCCTCTCACTGGCTTCTCGCTGGGCCACTCATGACTCTCCCGATAGTTCCCTCGATAGCTCCCTCGCTGGCCCTATAGTTGGCCCTCCTCCTAACCATCTCGCTGGCCCTCTCTTTTGTCCTCTTTCCGTCCTCTTTCTTCCCTTCAGGTTTGCATATCTTGCTCGTCCTCCCACGGACTTCTTTCTCCTCTCATTCGCTCTATTGTTGAACATCTCCCTCCCCTCTCTCTCTCTCTTTTCCTCCCACTCTTCATCCCACTCCTCTTCTCACTGTCTCTTTCCGTGTGCCCCCCCCCCACCCTCAAGCTTTTCCCGCTTCGCGTCCAGCAGCTCGCCCACCCGCCTTCCGCATCGAGGGGAACCTCGCCGTCCACCTCTTTGTATGCACGCGGCGAAGCAAACATGCAGAATTATTCAATATCGCATGTGAAGGAGCTCGGAAGGATTCTCTCGTCGGCGACGCGTCTACTTTCCGATCCCGAACTTCCGGTTCGTCTCTAAACAACGCGCAGGACGACGCTCCGAACGGAACGTGCGAGGAGGAGGAGGAGGGACGGAGTAAATCTTTTTCACTCACTATCTCCGGCGCGCCTCGTCCCGCGGCCGTTACGACCGTCCGTCACGCCACCGGGCGCCCGCCGCCGCCGCCGGCCGCGACGTTCACCGTCTCCAAGACGCCGAGAAGTTTCTGTATATTTATGGCCGCAGAGCTTGTGTTTACTTGAGTTACATATTCTGTAAAGAGACGCGCAGGAAGCGTTTTAATAACAGACACTTATCTTTGAAGTCTGCCGGGAATTATGGATGACGCAGGCGCCGGCAACGGACACTTTTTACTGCCATTAATTATTCGCGGCGCCCGGCAGGAGCCCTGCAGGGATCCTGCAGGGTCCCCGCGGGGTGGATCGATGGTTCCGACACGTGTCTGTTCCAGGGTGCAGCGCGAGCCCGAAGTCGGGACGTGAAGACGCCGCGCGGAAAAACTTTCTCTGGGAAGTGGGATTTTTACTGGTTTGAAATCTCCAGTACACGACGAAACTGTCCGGTTTAAGTGGCTCAGTGTATTGACTGATGTCGCTGCAGTGCCTGTGATCGGGAGGTCCTAAGGTTCGAGTCCCGACGCTGGCAGGCGTTTTGACACTAGCTAGATAGCTCGCTCTCTGAAGGAGAATCCTAGCGGAGAGCTGCTCGGATTGGTAGTGTTCCGCGGTTTCTTCGATCAACACTAGGTGATTTAGCAGTACCCTAATAAACGGGTCAATGTTCGCGCGCAATCTTTCCTTCCCCATCCGTGTCCTATCTTCACCTCCTACTTAAACACATGTACACTTACTTGCACTACACCATAACTCTTGCCGGGACACCAGTTGTCAGCTTGGAGCTTGTCCCGACTGTAGCTGTACCCCGCGGGTAGGAGACACCTGGTTGAGCAAAACCTCAACCAATGTATAGGTCGGCAACTGATCTCATCTTTCAGGTGGGGAAGTTCACCAACGTCTCCCGAAAGAAAAATGCGCTATACGTACGGGACTAATGACTTTAGCAGTTGGTACGCCCCAAAACACTAATCAATCCAATCAATACTGTTCGAAGATTGGAAGTGATAGGTAATAAGAGATAGTGAAACCTGATGCCAACCCGCGTATCCTTCCTCTAATTTCAAAGGAATCGAAAGGGCCCCCAACCCCGTTGGTACAAAGCGAGCAACCTTCCCTCTATATTGCAGGTCACCCAACGTAGGTAATAAAGCTCATAAATGGTGATAGTGCTGCTGGTGATGGCACAACCTGAAGGTTAATGTCTGGCAGAGGAGGCTTTTTGTACCCCTTCCTTCATTTGCCAATGCTTTCTACTATGGATGGTAGGGAGGTCATGGAAAGAGGAAGGTGTTGATGGTGAAAGATAAATGCTTGTAGATGGGATGATATTGAAGATGCACTACATGGTGGTATGAGAAACCAACTATCAGATGCTACAACCAGATGATGAAAACACACTTATACAATACGCTAGACTAAATCTCGCAGCCTTTTTCACGAATTTGGTCATTATTTTAAGATCCTCAGCCACCAAGACGCTAAAAAATAATACTTCATTATTTCCTTTGCGAAATTATTTTTGTTACTTTTTCTCTTTATTCAATTTTCAAATTTCAATTTCCGAAGGGTATACATTTGGAGTCTGGTTTGTGCTGAAAGTACAGGCTTCAGTACACAATACAAAAAGGATACTCGAGAAGAGATTTTCTCTGACGATTACAAGCAGAATAGTGTGGTCGAGCATTTAATGTTGCATTGGGTTTTCAGAACCATTTGCATTGCGTTTTATGAAAATAATAGTCTTTAATGTAGCAGGTTCACAAGCTGTAGTTTATTAAAAAACTAGCGGAATGCACGACGAAATATGTACCGAAAAAACTAGCGGAATTTTCGGCATAACAAGATTTTTCCTCCTCTTAACCCATTAGTGCATGTGATCCGATAAATCGGATGCTAAGAAAAGCGTCAACCATGCTTGACTTTGGAGACTTATCTGTTTGAGATACACACGAATCAACGCTCGCATTGTTGGAAAGTCATAAATTAAATGTATACGCTGTAACTTTCAGAAGTTTTAGATTTAGAGCGATTAGAGTGCAAGATGGCGCATTACAGTCTTGTTGTTTTACGTAGCTGGTAAGCTTTCATTTAATTATAATATGTAACATTGATTGATATGAAAAAATTTTACATGAAATAAAATAATGAAAGTTCATGTTATCCATTTGAATTGGTATTCTAAGAAAATACTTATAAATAACTAAACTATTTCAAATTAATTTTCGTGATCCGAAATATCGGATCACATGCACAGGGGACACTTTTCACTACAATATATTAGAATGGTTACATTTTTCTCTCTACATTTCCAGCAACTGCTTCTAAATGAAAAAGTATTGTCAGCCTATCTGTTGCTGAAATTTTGAACATGTTAGAAGAAGAACACACAAAAGGCGCTAACAATTGCGAGCAATGATTTTAGCTCGTCTGCAGAAATTATGCTTGTTAGATGAAAAGGCAATGATGTTGTATGTTGCCACAAATCATGAAGAAAACGAAATGGAAAGTTATGCGCGGTGGTCGAAGAGAAAAAATGTAAAATTAATTTTCGATAGCTTGTAGTTTTTAGTTCGTACAATACAAGAATGGGTGGGATGGATTTGATGGACCAAATGATGGCGAACTACAGAACTAGAATGCAACAACGAAAATAGTATTGGCTTATATTTGCTTATTTTTGGATACTTCCGTTGTAATACCTGGCTCCTGATGAAAAAATATTTCCAAATGATGAGAAGTCCCATTGTTTTCCGAAATTCCGAAGAGATATTTGCCTGAGCTTGTTGAACATTCATGAAACATCACCAAGAAAAGAAAAACAGCCAAATCATCCAGATACTGACATTCGTGTTGACGGCAAAAACCACTGGATAATTCTGTTTCTACAGAAAAGAAACTTTGCCACTGTCATGGTAAAAGAAAATTCATGTGCCAAAACTATGATATGGGATTGCATTCCAAAGGCGTCAAAGACTTTCATGCATATTATAATATGAAAGGAAAGAATTTCATAGTATCTCTTACAAATAAACATCATTTTTCAGAATCGAAATATTTTCATTTGTTTGCCCAGTAACATAAATATAATGTAAAAATTAGTCTAGACATCAAAATAGACCAAAAGATTAAAATATAACTTATTTTTAGAGTAATAAATGACTTAGTACACGGGCATTTCACCAGTGTCCTTTTTACTGAAAGCATAACCGGGCAGCCCCACTGCTGCACTTAAGAGTACTGTATGCATGTGATCCGATTTATCGGATCACGTTTTTCTTGGAAACGGTGCAGAATAAAATTTTGATAATTCACATAGTATGTCTTTTAGATGTATAATACATGGATATACAATGTTTTCCCCAAAAAATAAGCCAGGAAACTTCATGCACTAATGGGTTAATGTCATTAATCAACAATTACACAGATTTTTTAAAAGCGATCACTTAAAGATCTACAGTTGAATGTAGTTTCGCATAAGAATCAATATAGTTGAAAAATGACTTGAAATGTTCGGACAGATCTTCAAATTTCGAGCAGCAAGGGTTCACACCGAAAATTAGATATGTATAGGATATCGCTGTAGAAATGTTCTTGGTATTCTGTATACGGAAAATACAAAACCTCAAAAATGTTTTTATGTCACTTAGTATTGTCTTGAAGGCTAATGAAAAATGAAAGAGGTTTACAAATTCTGGAGCAACACAATCACTATTCACTTTGAGCACAGAGTTAAGCATATTTCTCAGAATTGTTTAATTGAAATGTTTCATATTTACGAAGATTTGTACATGAACTTTGTTGGGAACTACGGCTAAGAAATCCTGATGTTCACCTTAACTTAGAAACGTAAAGCACCACATAATTATACTGCGATTTTCGTAACTGTGCCCCTGACAGAAATCAGCTGTTGACGGTTTCATCCAATTGGGAGCTTGAACGTCACCATAGTGACGTCACTGTAGCGAAATATAAGCTCCCGACTGGATATGGCAAAGTTACAAAAATCGCAGTATAGTGGTAAGCTTTTTTTGTTTGAAAATAATGTCAAAAGTATCTATCTGAATTGCACCTGATACGGGACGTTAGTGGTATGGCTCAATTTGTCGCTGTCGTTTTGTTGTCTATTCCGTAGACGTATCCCACGTTCTTATAAATTTAAAATATCCTGTTTAGCAATTAATGCTAAACAATATTAAGAGGGGATTTTGGATGAAATGGAACAATTTCCAGGCAAAAGCAAAATTGTCTAACCGACCAAGTTGGCCCATTAACTTCAGGTATAACTTCAAAAACCATTGCTACCATGAGATTTAAATAGAGCAGTTTTTGTGGTATCTTTAGAATAAGTACGTTGGAAAGTAAATAAATACTTAAATATTACCAATCAATTTGATTAGTCATTTTATTTTTCAGTTTTTATTGAATTATTGGTTTTTATTTTTTATTTAATTATTGTTTTATTATTTGAATATATTTGGATCAGAATCTGCACAAGGAAGAATAAAGGGAAAATGTTCTATTCAGAGACTAAATCATGGACAATCTTAGCATTTGAAGAATGTGAACTTTATATCTTGAGTAATATCCAATTCAGATGGAAGTTTTCCACTTTTTATTCTTAATATTCTATTTTTTCTGAAGTGTATCACATGTAAAGTAATTTCTTTAAAATGGTTTGCAAAAGCAAAAGACTTTTATTAGATTTCATATTGTTAATTACTAGTTATAGTATTTACTGTTTATTTAACATTTGAAATAGATGATAAATATTCGTTGAACAAAAAATGTTTTATTAGGTAGAGTGACGCAGAACCAATACTGTTCCGTTTATTTGAAGTAAATTTTGTGTTCTAGTAATTTGTGTAAATTTATGCGATCTTTTATATTACAAAAGTAACTGCTCTCAAGAAAAGTTGTTTTTGATCGTAGGCGATATTTAAATACTTTTAAAATTGTTCACTTTAATTTGTGAAAAGGGTACATAAAAGTTATTTACAGCACTTTACCACACAAAAGTTGTTATTTACAGCACTTTAAATGTAGAATATAACGAAGGGAATATCTGGTGTCCTCTTTCACGGGAACACGCTCGTACCTACATCGTCCACGAACGCAGACGTTGTTAGGGCATCTTTGTAAGGCAAGCTGTAAAGTGCATCCTTAGCAGGGTAGTTCGCTAGAGTTTGCATTTCCTTGGAGCCGAACTCATCAGAGGAATATGCCATGATGTGAAGCCCTAGGACGAGGACCATTAAGGTACTGGATCTTACTCCCCGCAAAAACTAATACCTCACTGAACTTGCAATAAAAATGTAAAACATACTTCGTAGGATGCTCGCAAAATGTTAGTATCCTGTAGGAGAAAGCGAAGAACTTAGTAAAATAACAAAGAAGTTTGGGATGTGGGGCGTCCCATCCATATTGCGAATGTTAAAACATCTTACTTAGAGCATTTTTTTTACAAACTATAAGCTGATAGTTGTGGTTTTGGCAATATTCTGGCTCATATTTGGCTGAGTAAGTTAATTTGTTTTGTCAATGAAAATATAAAAAGTATTTCTAATTTCAAACAACGTATCGTAAGTATCATATAAATTTTTTCCATATAAAATTTCCATATAAAATTCATTTTCCATATAAAATTTAAATAAATAAGTGTGTAGTGTATTTGAGGTAAATTTAAAACTTCAGGACATAACACTACATTTAATCTGACGTACACAAATTACCTTATTGGGTGATTGCTATGGAACTATAAATAATTGAATTAGTATGCATCACGGTGTTCATCATTCTAATAGCCTCAAATAGGTCTGCCTCACGTAGACTGCTATTTCTGAAGTTGTTTTATCTACATGAAATTTTAAATTGCATCATAGTGTGAAATAAGACATCACATAGTAAAAACGCCTCCCATAACTCACTGACAATTCCTACATTCACACGCTTGCACTTGCCAATAAAATTAATTAATTTGCTTTGAACAATAGTAGTAAATGTTACTTACTACTGACGACGTTATCAACACTGAAAATTTAAATTTAACTTTTGCGAGTCTCACTCATTTCTTTGTAGAAGCGTCAGCGAAGTACTTTCAGTTTACGACTCGTAAATTCCTGTTGACAGCGTCGTCATTAACACGGAGGACGTTCTGTCCATAGACACGTGACAGGTTATTATGGCGAAGAAAATTAAGGTGTACATATTTTACGCTAGATCAGACGTCTGCGTAGAGGATGGTGCGGCGCGGACGGGGAGGTTGTGGGCTCGATCACACACTGGGCCAACGCACGGTGGGAGAAAGTACGAGAAGTTGGTCCAAAAGTATTCAACTCATTAGATTTTTAATTTAGAAGAGAGAGGGTCCATGGTCTCTGAATACGTAATGGTATATGTCACTTTTAATGAATTTTTGGAACGATTTAAAGGGAATGACTGAAAACTTGAAAAAGAGGGATTGAAACTGAAAACTATCTATTCTGATGTTATGGATTAATTAGGGACAAAAAGGTAATGGAAGTATTAGTTATTCAGGCAGCTTTGACGATTTATTGCAAAACGATATATTGAAGAACGTTGTTCATCATCCGGCTGTTATACGCGACAGCTAAAATGAAAATCCAGATGTCCGCTCCAACTATTTTATATCCGCCGCCATCAAGTCTCAGATTCCGATTGATTAATGATTTTGGGATTTCGGGCGCGTCAACTGCTAAGATCACTAGTCCCATAAGTATAGTGCACAGTTTTTTATCGGGAGCTGGCAGAATTCTTCCTCCGCTACACAGTGAGATTCATTGCTGATCTACCATCGACTAGCGGGGCTTTCCCCATTCAGGTATCTCCCAAGAGCAGGGCACCTCTACAGTCGGGACTGGTTGTAAGCTCCCGACCGGTCTCCCGGCATTTATGGTAGTGAAGTGCAAGTTAGTGTAAGTGTGCACGTAAGGGGTGCGGATAGGACACGGAAACGGAAGGAAAGATCGCGCGCGGTCCGCGGTCCGTTTGTTAGGGTACTGCTCCGGCATTTGCCTGGTATTGATCGGAGAAACCACAGAAAACTACTAATTAGAGCAGCCACCCGGTGGAACTCTCCTCCAGGCAGCCACAGAACTCGAACTAGCTCTCTAGCAAGCCACCGTCGAGATTCGAACCTAGGACCTCCTGATCAGAGGCACTGCAGTGACGTCAGTTGACGCACTAAACCACCTCTCCCGGTTTTGTTGCAATGCTTCTAAGCGCGAGTTATATACGAATAACAAAAAATTCTATTATTCGAGTATTATGTTCATTTCTTATTTTATACGAGGGCAGTTCGGAAAGTAACGCACAATTTTTTGCACAAAAATTTAATTGGTACCAACACACAAAATATCACCAAAGGCGTCACCTTTTTTTTTTCTACATATTCGCCAAGTTTGCCAAACCATTTCTGCCAGCCTGCTATCAGTTTCAATATTCTCTGTCCGTAGAAGTTCGTGTGGTTGGAGTGGTTGGACTATAGCCCTCCTGGAAAAATCCAAGCCACCTGGAGAAATTGTTACAACGTTCCACTCAGTCGTTCCCATACACACCACATATGTCCCTACGAATTTCATAAGGATTATGTCATTTAGCCTACAAATTTCGCACTACACTTCTCTGCTCTTTACAAGTTGACGCCAATAACATAAGCGCCAATTTTTGTTTCGCAGTTAACGCTATACTCGTTAAAGCTGCACGTGAAAAAAAATATACCCTCTATAGATCGAACTTCAAACTATCTCGCCATGCAATTTCACCATTTCAGTCGCAATAGCAGCGGAGAAAAAATTGTACGTTACTTTCCGATCTGCCCTCGCAATTTTTTAATCATATTTTCTATTATAATTATAATTATAATTATTATACAATAATTATAATAATAATTATTATTACTACATAATATATTATTTTAATATTAATATATAATATATTATTGTAATATTAATATGTAATGTATAAATACACTTATAATAATCATATAATAATTATTATTAATACTTTTATTATCACTTTCCTAATTTTCATTATTTTCCCGTGTCTTTAATGTAGCGAATTGCAGATATTATTTTTCGCAAACCGCTAGCTTGATTCGCAAGGCGTGGAGAGGTGAGCAAGGAGGGGGAGGCGGGTGAAGAGGTGTTCCGGCGTGCATAACGGTGAGCGGTGAGTGGCGAGTGGCGCGCGGTGAGAGGGAGCCGGCCGGGCATTCCTTCTCGGTCCAGCGGCTGCCCCGGCTGCGGGCTGCACTTTGATCCGTCCGTCCCGCGGCGAATTAAGAACAGTCGGCGATCGCGGACGCGAACGCGGGCGCGGGCGCGGGCGCGGGCGCGGGCGCTCGAGCGTGAGTGGCCGAAAACAAACGAGTCCTCGCAACGGCCTCGCGATGCCGGCGCGCTCGCCGGGCGGGCTTGTGGAAGAAGAACGTGCGCCATGTAATTAAAGGGAATTTTGACGGGTAACTGTGGCTAATCTGTGTAATGGAAATCGGAAGAAATACTTTTCAAAAGATAAAATGAAACTTTTAACGTGAAACATTGAAATCTATTCATTGTACATCTGATGTATAAATTATCAATTTCATTAATTACTAACACTGTATTTTCTAATATCGTTTAAATACTTGAGTATTAAATAATCAGACCTATTACTTCACTATTTGATGTACGCCGGGACAGGAAACAAGAAATTGCGCGCGATTGTGTCCTTGGATCGTATTGTAGGGTGCTCCAGCCTTCGCGAGGAAGTGATTAGAGCAGTGTTGTCAAGGTCGATGCCACGAGCGGCAGTCCGTGGCACGAGTGAGACGAAATCGCCCCTCCATGCAGTTCATTACCCCGACAACACAGACAACGTCATCCATATTGTAAAACGCCGGGGTTGTTATTACTCGTAATAGTACCCTTTCCCGACGCTAGTTGCGCAGAGAAGCTCGTGGCACGCTACGGTGCCACGACTCGGGCCGCTACCACCAGTAGAAGACCTTGGCACCACTGGATTAGGGCATTCACAGAAATATCTGGTCAGAGCAGTCGGCCTTCGTATTTGATTCTAGAAGACATCAGAAACTCACAGATCTTATGAACATGTTTATTTTTGTTACCTTCCCATGTATTCTCATGTATCTATGTATTCCCAGTAACAAAGTAATAATAATAATAATAATAATAATAATAATAATAATAGTAATAATAATTATAATTATAATAAAAGCCGGCCCCGTAGCACAGTCATTTGCGGCAGCCGTCGTCTGCGCCGAGGAGGCTGCAGTTTCGAATCCTGCTTAGGCTTGGTTTGTGATTGTCTCTTCACTCATCATCCTATCACCTCATAATTCAAGACTTAATTCATAATTCAACCTTGTCTTACCGAAAGATACAACCAAGAAGCTGATTCCCATAATTACACACGTTAATCTCTCTCTCTCTCTCTCTCTCTCTCTAGAATAGAATATGACGACGTAAAAAAACGTGTAGCATGGTCAAAAATGGCCGATACGCAAATAATAATTAAAATAATAGTAGTAATAATAATATAATAATAATACATTTAGGCTAACATTCACACTTCCCCATAATAATTTCAGTAACAATTAGTTTCTCTTCCCTCATTTGATTTCTCGAACTTGCTAGCTTTTTAAAAAAAGTCGACCTTAATGTGTCGCCGGGAGGGTTCGCCCACTGGTTCTGGTTGCGAACGTGATGACCGGCGCTGCAGGCGATGTTCCGCTGCTCGCTTGTCCGCTGACAGCGCCACCAGCGGGGCTTCCCGAAGCGTGAAGTGGAGTGAAGGCAAGGGTTGGGTTGGGTGGAGCGAGCAGCGTCCAAGACTTCGCTTGCGGTTGCTACTTCGCTCTACACGCCCACACGATACTCCTCCAATTAACGAGCAACTCCTGACTAGCGTTGCGATTTTGTTTCTGTAAAAAGTGTTCTAAAAGAAAAATAAATTGCATTGGACTGAACTTCACCATTATTGAAGACCATGTTCCCAAATGTAAGCAATCTGTATGAAAATACTTTCATAATTGAAAAGTCAAAAAAGAAAATTGTAAGTTTCAGAAAATGTACAGCTTTATTAATAAAGAATATTATGCAGTTGTATTCCTTAGGACGTGTTACTTGGTAAAATCTACTGCAATTTTATATACTAGTTTAAATAATTTACTGTAATTTTTGCTCAGTAGATGCAAAAATTAATTATTTACCAATTAATTGTTTCTTAAATTGTCAGAAAACACAAATTTATTAAAAATGGAATCGGTAAAAGGTAAACTATGCTAAACATTTTCCTATGACATTCATTTTGTTTGAGAAGTATAAGAATAAGAGAATTTCATCGTTGATCAGAAGTGTGAGTAACAATTTTCTCTTAACCTCTTCTCCCAACCTCTCCATGTCTTTCACCCTATTCCATAAACACGAGTATGACTTTTTTCTCTAAAAGTATCCTTTTCTGCACAGATATTCAAAGGTGAATAAATAGCGCGTTTTTGATTTATTTTCTAGACTTTTCGATATACTAAATGACACCTCCCTCTCTCTCACTCTCTTTCCGTATGTGTGACGCTTTCTCATGTAGTACGTTTTCTATTTAACATACGCTTCAGAAAGTTCGCATAAATTTGCCTCGCAAAAACATGAAAGCCATTTACATTAATCCTCCGTTTTTTATTCAACTTCTTCAAAGTCTATTCCCTAAAATATCATTTGCCACGGTCAACGTTCGTTTCTGCGCGCTCAACTCGAGGCCCACCAATAGAGAACGAAAACGCACACGCCCTTTCTGTCGCAAATTAAAAAGGCATTTCTTCGTAATTCGGGTTAGAGCGGGCACAATGCGATTCGGTCCTCTCGCGGCTGTCGTAGCAGCAGCGGAAGCAGCGCGACCCTCAATTGTCAGCGGGCGAAGGCTGCTGTAGTGCGCCCCAGAGGGCGCGCCTCGCAATTGTTTTGTTTCGGCTCCCTCCTCGCCGCCTCCGCCGCCGTCACCGCCGGAAAACTACTTCTTTCCCAACGCAGCTTTCGAGGCCTTCGAACGCTTGCGACCCGGCGCCTATGTCCTCCTTACGGACATTGCCGGAGGGGGCCTTTTGCTGGAGGGAGCTAGGTATAGCGTCTTTACGCGCAGTTAATGAAATTGTCCTAAACAAGAACGCTTTTCGGCCTGAATACGCTTTCGTATTGCCAAATATATAATAGTTTGAGAATTCATCAAATTACAATAAAATTTTCATAGTTCATTTGTTGTCAGAGGTAGAAAAGAATATAAGACCTACACAACAGAAAAAATGTACTTTTTGACTTTGCTAAAGGCAGGGCAGCAGAAACAAAATAAAACTTTTGCAAACGAATATAGAACAAGCCAAAATTGTTGCGGTTGTTTGATGTGCCAATTTGGTAGACCTCGAACGAACGTTTGCAACCCGTGCCAATAAACTTTTCTGACCGAGAGGGAGGTTGTACACTGTTGTTAGGCATTGCGTCTTTGTACGTAAATTTAGGTACGAGTAGAAAAATACGTATTAAGTCTGTATTAATAGTAAAAAAATTCTGTATTATTACCCTCAAGACTTTTTATAAACGTTAATAAAATAAACCATGATAATGATAACGATGACATATTCTATATAACTTGCAAGTTCAGGAGAATGTAGTTCTTGCATACCGCCGCAGTGGAGTGCCCCTACATGAGCTGACTTAAGGTCATTTAATTACAACCGCTATACGACTCCTTGAATTAACTCAAGATTTTAATACTTCAAGTCATTAAAGGAACGTCACTGAAGGAACCAACCGGAGAAGAAGAAAAGTTCATTTGAATTTGAAAGTAGATTCTTAATGATCGCAAGTAGTTACTCAAATAACTGGATATTTATATGATTTCAATACTACTTTAGTCTTGAAATTTCGTACGGAGGAGGCGGGCAAGGTGTTCGCAAGACAGGAATGAGAAACACAATTTCATACTTATAATAGTTAATATCATCATTAGTCGACATAGAACAGATTACCAACCAAATACGTTATTTGTGACTTCGGACCTGTATTTTTTAAGACTTTTCGTACCATGTATTCGTGTAAGTAGAGACCGAAAGTTCGTGTAAGTATTCGTGTTAATATCATCATTAGTCGACATAGAACAGATTACCAACCAAATACGTTATTTGTGACTTCGGACCTGTATTTTTTAAGACTTTTCGTACCATGTATTCGTGTAAGTAGAGACCGAAAAAATATGTAGCATGACACGTCAAAATATGCACATAAATATGTAATGAAAACAGTAAGAATATGTTATAAATAGGTAAAATCTGATATACTATGTAATATTAAATTTCACTAAACATAAAACGCATAATACAAAAGTACATTTATAAAAAAATTTCATAAACAAATTTTAAAATATAATCGCCTTAAAACTAATTTCGAAAGAACCAGTTGATGCACTCTTTGCACCGTACATTTCCGTAAGTAGTAGAAGCTTCATTTATTCCAATCCTGGTCCGTAGCTTTGCAGCTTGACTAGACGAAATAAATACATTAACATCATTCATTGTGCAAAGTGACGATATCTACGACCATCAAAAAATCACTGCAGCATGAATTCTCATTGAATGTTAAACATCGACGATTGCCAGTTTCTCCGAAATTAAGGTTAAAGGTCGCAGTCCACAGTGTCAGTGGTACTTTTCACACCAAAAGGTAAAAATGATCTCAGTCGCTGACGCGCACTTCCCGCCGCTGAGATAACTGAAACAGGTGCACCGGTGAGAACAACACGTATCTTCATACAAAGTACGTGGAGTAGACAGCACACAGTAATAATATAGGGAATATATCGAATTAACAAATAAACTTATTTTCATAAAAGTACGTAATAAATTTGAAGAAAATTGATAGAATAAAAAAATATTTTGTGAAAATACCAAAATATGTAAAATATGAAATATAGTACTAAATATGTAAAAATATGTAATGAGAAAATTGAATATTGTGACAGGACAATGACGATTCGCCAAGATTACAAATTTGAGATCGGTATGTAGAATGACAAAAAATATGTAATTACGTGAAAATCCGGTCTCTACTTATAAGTAAAAATATAACTCAGAAATACCTTTTCTTGGAGTAGGAGTACATATTCGTCATCTTTAGTAACAACTTAATTGTTTCGATTGTTCTGAAACGGACGTATGCCGCACAGTGACATGAGTTTTGGGCACACTTTTCAGTAAAAAAAATCATTTCCATGTTCTTGCACCCATTCCGAAGAGCAGGGGGAGCCTATATCGGCTGACGTAATGCCATCTCAATTAGCACCTCTGCACCGTCGCGTTTGAACCGTCGCGTCGCCCTAGGACGAATGAAGTCACCGCCAGACGGGGGCAGTGGGGTGGGGGTGGGTGGGGCAGAGGAGAGAGTAGGCAAATTGTTTGCTCTCTCAATAGAAGGGGTGCGCGTCTCAATTGAAATTCAAGCAAGAAATATATTTTGTACAAATGGGCTGGCGCGGAGGGACGCGGTGCGGTGCGGGGCGCAGTGGGGCCAAACAGCAGAGCATCGGAGAGCACAGAGAGTGAAGTTCTCAAACCGCCGCACCGCGTGCCGCAAAATTACGCGTGCCCCACTAAAATAGTGTAATAAGGAAAATATAAATGAAAAATAAATATTTTATTTATTTATTTTTATTTATTTATTTACGTCAAAAACAGTTAAAAACTGCGTGTGACGAGCTATGGGGAGAAGTGAATTCTATGCACGTTTTCATAATTCTGTGGTCTCTATCCTAAACCATATTCTAGTCGAATTTTGAATACAGAAAAGAGAGGTTTTTTTCGAGTTTTGTTGACAAAATATTCGCTCCTATATAATAAATTTTAATAATAATAATAATATTAATATTAATATATATAATAAAAATTAATAATAATTAATAATAATATAATAAATTTTAGAAATATTACTTATTAGTTCCTTGAGACTCTTAACACTAAACGTTGTAATACAATACAAACTGACCCATTAAACGAGCTCCATTTAAAAAGCAGCTCCAATGGAGACAGATTTGAAAAAAACTTTAGTTGATTGTCGAAGACAACAAATTTGTGCCGACAACTAGAGAACAACGTTCTGTCAAAAATGTTATGCCACATTGCACAAGGAGTTGTTTCTATACTGCAAGAGTGAGGCCTTGATCAAGAAGTGTGCCTTGATCGAAAATGGTTTGGGAATGGCGTTATCAAATATTTTTACTACACATAAATATATTGCAGAGGTGTAAATGAAAATAAAACTATCTAAAATATATGGTTTTTGTTTTTTAAACAATGTCTTGAAAATGGCTGTATATTTTCAATGTTTTCGTTTTTTCGTTTCACTTGTGGTTTGAAACTGATCAAAAGTTCGCGAGTCGCCTAGCGTCGAGCGGCCTGAACTGAGAAGTTTCAAATCACGCGTTCTATTTGGTTAAACTACTTCAGGTACAACAGTCATAAATTGTTATTATAAACATCATTTAAAAAATAGCGACAAATATTTCTTGATGTGTTGTTTCTGATGCTGTATTGATTCCTGTAGTTTCCGTTGTTTATTATTTACTTATTTTCCAAAACAATTCTTCAATGAAACGAATTCTACAATGTTTGTTTAACAAAGCAGGTGAACGTCATCTGTGGTAAAACGATAGCGAAAAATATGCATGTAAAATTTTCGATTTTTTTCACCCGTGATTGGTTTCTAACCATCTCATTATAAAACGCTATTGACCAGACTGAATTTAATAACTCACGAGTGGAATAGTCATTTAATGACTATTTGGCATATCTTTGTTCATTTGGCCCTGAATAGCATTTGCTCCATTGCGGCCCAGTGTGCGAAGCGGCACGGCGTGTTGGGGGGAGGGGGGATAGTGGGGGAAGGGGGGGGAGTCGAGTTCATAATGGAGCCACGTCCTCCCTCGCGAGGTCGCGCAACCTATGAATGAAGGCGCGCAGTTTGTTCAGGGTGACGACGGGGGGGGGGCGGGCGGGGGAGGAGGCCGCGGGCGAGATGAGGTTTTCCGAGGAGCGCAGCGCGACGGCGTCACGGAGGTCTTTTTATGGCGCAAAAGTGCATTCTCGAAGAGCTGCTGCAGATGCACAAAAGACGCGCGGAACAGCTCCTGCAGTCGCCAGCATCCGCTCCCCTCCTGTTGGCACCTAACAACTCTTTTGTACGGATAGCTACTTCATCGCTACTCTTTTGTACGTGTAGTTAGCGTATACAAGGAAGGATTAATCAGATAAGTAGATTGTGCTTAGAACTTGTGCTGGATAAGGGCTTTTAATACTCGCATACTATTTAAAAGAAATTGTATATTAGCTCATCAGTGTATAAAAATATATTTTTTTTAAATTTGAAAGATCGTAATTTATATTATATTCATTTTTGCCACATTTCTAGTATTTCAGTTCAATTAGCTGCCTCCTGGTTAGGTTCTTCTTACTCATAGAACACTAAGAATTTGCGCCTGAGTACGTAATAACTCTTTTGTACGCTTATAAAATAAAGAATACGTATGTCATCATGAATTAGAATAGTTTTAGGGAAGACAATAGGTGCAATTTTGACCATCAATACTATTATAAATACTGACTTCTGTTTAGTAATGATGTGGTCAGCGCCATACACATTTCTAAGCCTATGTAAGCAAGACATACAGTTTTATGTCTCCTTCTTTCCTGATAGAGTGATCACGACTTACCTTAAATTGTACGAAAGATGATAGGATGATGATGAGAGATGAAAGCTTATGAATATGATCATGGTTCGGCAGGGATATTTAGTGATGACCAGAACTACATAAATCTTTATAAAACCCTCGTGATGAACCTAAGAAACAAAGTGGTCAACATTCACAAACAAATCTGATGATACTAGATTCTTTCAGAGAGATAAATAAGCGGAGCTGTGTAAGAAGACAATTTAGATGTATGAATTACATAATTAACCAAAATTATCCCTGATGGTCGAGAAAGAAATTTTGCAAGGATGAAAATCTTAAGAAAATAAATGAAGAGTTCTTCTCCTTTTTCGTTTTCTTCCTCAACTTCTCCTTTCTGGCATTTCAATGCTATCTAAAACACTGATTTTATTCTAATGAATGGCAAGAAACTTTTTACAGAGCTCTAGTCAACAGATTTTTCCAATTACTGAAAAATAAAGAGCGGATACGTCTTCATTCTCAAGTCCTTTTTCAAAATCATCATCCTCTTTCCCTTCCTCATCTGTATATTGAGCCCGTAGAGCAATGACTTTCGATCCTCTACGTCAGTGGTGTCAAGGTCTTCTACTGCTGGCTGTGGCACGCGTCGTGGCTCCTTACCAAGCCACGAGCTTCTCTGCGCAACTAGCGTCGGGAAAGGAAACTATTATTAACCCCGTCGTTTTACAATACGGATGGCGTCGCCTCTGGTAGCCGGGTGATGAACTGCGTCGTGGCACTCGTGCAACGGACTCACGCTCGTGGCATCCACCTTGACTACACCGTTGAAACTATCTCCACATTGATTTAATTCTCCCAAGAGTAGGGCACGCGTTTCGTCTCAGCAATAGTGAAGCTCCGTTCGCTGGAAGAAGTGGAGCGAAGAGGCGGTTGGGCGGTGGAGGAGCTGGCGAGCGGCGCCTCCTCTCGAAGGCCTCTCCGAGCCAGAGCTTCCGGCAGCAGCCACCCACTCGATGCACATCCCCTCCCCACCACTGCTCACCTAACGGCGCCGCGGGCACTTGGACTACCAAAACGCTCAGCCCTTGGGCAACCAAATGTACGAGGGTTATTTAAGGTCCGCTTGTTTCAATGCATTTTTTTTCAATAAATTCTTAATATTTGCATGCATTTTTTCAACAAATCCTTAATATTTTTAAATTCAAAGTACGATTTGTCACGTCTCCGTGAAATTCTCTTGCTTTAGAGACCTAATTTATAAAGATAGGTTGCGTCTGAGAGAAGGAAAATATTGAACATATGATAAAATTATATTTTTTCATTAATCTACATACTTTCATTTTCATTTCTGCATATTTTTATTTTTGTTAAAAAAATTGTTATACCGTGCAATAAGTTTTGGACTCAGACGTCAATGAAATCTGCGGCCTTTGAAGAAGTCTAATCCCTGACTGCAGTTCTCATTACTTTGTTGTCGTTGAACCGTTGACAACCAAGAAAATCCCTTAAACATCTAAACTTGTGATAGTAGGTGCAAGGTCTGGACTGTAAGGTGGATAATCCAGTTGTTTCCATCCAAAGACCTTTTTAACCTTTCTGTTTGTGCAGACACATGGGAACATCGGCGGGCGACACAATTTCCTTAAACATTTTAAAGTTCTACAGCCCGACTCACAGACACACCATTCGGCTGGTAAAGGCGTGAAAACGTGGGCAAAGTATGTTGTATTTAGGAACTCATGCACATAGCGCGTCAATCTCACTCTCATTCACAAACGAACCTTATTTAAAAAATAACCTACGTAGTTTCACCGTCTGCGCACTTTTTGTTGAGCTCTCTTTACAGTAGTTGTAGGAGAAATGGGACGGGATGGGATTGTTATTTTATCGAAAATACAATCAAATCAAATTTGTAGTTTGTTTGCCAACGCAAAGTGTTTTCTGAAATCTGGGGGGAAAAATATTTCCAATGTTGACAAAAGTTCCATGGTGTCTTTATTCGTAATTCGACCGTGCGTATTAAAAGAGACTAGCGTGCCCATGCCAGAACTCTCACATGCAATACCCCACCACTTCCTTATTTTTCCATTTCCACATTAAACCTGTAATATATATTTTTCCTCAAGATCCTCTCATCCTCCTTTTTCTATATATCACCTTTTAATTGATATCAATATAGTACACCCTTATCAATACAAACTATTATTTAACTTTATTATCCAGCAAAGAGGTATACCCATGTAATTCATTCGCACATAATATCAAGTAAATAGTAATTTCACATACAGTTGCAGATTCTACAGGATCTGAACAGATGGAGTACAATCGAGAAGCGTCGAACCAGGAAAAAATGCAACAGAGTGGTCAACATCTCATCCTCTAGATTACGGTGCGAGGAACGTTTCTTTGAGGCCTCAGGCCTCAAAATTTTAGGCCTTAAAACGCTTTTTTTAGGTATTGTTATTGGTTAAAAAAATTAAAACAAATAAAAAAAATTCTGACATGTGTTGAAGGTTGCATTTTACGCAAATATTTAAATGCGATTTAAACAAATCGTTTGTAGTTTTAAAATCAAAGTGCAATTCGTCACGTCTCCGTGAAATTCTCTTGCTTTAGAGACCTCATTTATAAAGATTGGTTGGCATGTGAGAGCCGCAAAGGCAAGGTATACCTACTGAAATAATATAGGAGGCAATAGGTAAGGATTCTGAAGCTCAAGAAAACATGCTCAGATTATACTTCTCGCATTTTATTTTTATTTTTATTTGACGATACGTGTTTATTTTTAGTCAGAACTACAAATTAAGCGTTCTTCTGTTGAGCCCGCGACATAGCCATTCGTCGCGACAACGCCGACAGGGGGATTTGTTGGGTATGGGGTATTCCAAGAAATACACACAAGCTCTTAGAAGAGGTTTTTCGCGAAATTGTTCCAGGAACGAGGTATAATGGAAAAGTAAACTTACTCAAAAAATGTGTCTCACATAAAATATTTATACAATTCGATACAAAGTCTTCCATGTACACTCGCTGTGTTGAAAAAACACATTGGAGATTAATTATGATTGCCCTTTTCATGTCATTTTGAAAATGTTAATTCCCTCATCGTATTTTTGTTCTCTAAAATCGAAAATGTGACGCACGTTTTTTTCAATTTTTTTATTATTTTGAATAGGATACATGGTTAAGTTTAACAATACAAACTCTTTCTCATGTTTTTGATGCTTATTATCTACATTAAAGAACTAAACTATTACTTCTATACAACTATTTCTTAGGGAGAGGAAACCCTCTGAGCACCTCACAAAGAATCTTAATTTGCAAATTGTACTGTAAAACACATGCTTGGGAAATCTTTTTTTTTATTCTGGTGGCGTTTCTGAGTGCTTTGCTTAGGTTATATCGGGATAGTTGTGTAATGATGGTATATGTGACGCACGTACTTTAACAAACTGATTTCAATAGTTTAGTAGATAACTGGCAGTTTACTGTACAGCCCATCAAAAACCACGTGTGAACAGGGTCTAGAACATTTGCACTTTGCTTTTCCGAAGGCTGCATGTAAATGTTTATAATATGAGAATGTGAAACAGTGAAGTACAAGATAGATGTGCAAACTAAAATCGTGTTTGCAGAAAATGAGAACCTCCTCTTGACCAAACACTATTGGTGGCAAAGCTCTCCGGTAGGTGTATTTTATGTTCTTTTTGTCTTACTTGCTCCAACTATAGTCCTCAAATTTATTTCCAGTGTTTACGAAATGACTAAAAGAGGGTGTGTGAAAGCTGCAGACAACGTTTTCTATATTTGTTTTCACCACTTTTATGATGAAATTATTATTAAGAGACATAACAGTTTATGAAAAGTGTGTACTTTTCTTATTTTGGAGGGAATCTGAGAGTAAAAAAAATAGGGTTCCAGGCAAATTGTTATATTTTTGTAGAAGACAGAAGATTGAGGTCTAAAGGTAAAAAGAAATCCTTCTCATTTGGGAGTCTAAAGTCTTGGAGGGAGCAAAAATTCACAGTGGCGATTGTCTTTTTTTTACTGTGTGGTTAAGGGTTATAGTACTAGAAAGTTACTGTGTATCCATATGCCTCATTTTTACCTCCTATTGCTCAGAGGCCTAAAATTCTCTACCGACACAGAAAGTTGTAGCCCTGAATTATTTTCCCAGGTGAACAACATGGGTCAAACTAAATATTTAATAAACAACATGGGTCTAAGTAAAGATGAAAATTGAACTCTAATGATACAGACTGAGACGAAAGAATTTATTGAACGTAAGAACAACTTATCAGTAACAAAGCAAAGAATAGGAATTTACATGTTAAGTTTCATAGGAAGGTGACTTAGTGCACAGAAGTGAAGCCTAATCCTCCTAGAATATTCTGGAATGATTCTAGATAACACGGAGAGGTTTAGGACTTCCACTTATTAGCATTAGGTTTATATATGCAGAGCGTAAACTGAACTTCGTAAAACCTGAAAATGTTTATAATAAGAAAAGAAATCTACAGGGATAAAAATCATTGTGAATTAGTCATACTTCCTTTCTGACATAACGTGAATCCTTTAAATATAATTTAAGGATACAAGATGGACGACAGTTATATTTAATTGCGCAGTGAATCATGCACTTTTTACAAAAAAGTACAAACGATATTTTTCCATTTAAATCCCGTTGTCTGAGGATTGATAAAGGCAGCAATTGCATTGTATTTAAGATTTCTTTTGATTACGATGACGCAGCTCAATTTAAAAAAAATTGTACTTTGATGTACCAGCCAAAGGCGACACGCTGAGCTAGTCAGCAATATTCTGAAGAGCTTAAAAGACAGCGGGTTTGTTTAGCTTGAAAATACACTTTCAGCATGCACATTTGGATTTCTCTCTGAAAATCTTGGTACGATGATCCACGAGCAAGGAGAACGTTTCCATCTAGCCATAATGGAAATGGGGAATAAGATATGTGGGTCGATGGAACGAATGATGAGCGACTACTACTGTATGCTACACCGAGTCACCCACATAACATACACCCTTATGAAAAAGAGCAATTTTGACAGCTTGAGACAGAAAAGGAAAAGACATTACTAGACATTTGATTAAGGATTTTTTATGTAAAGATTATGCATATTGGTGTGGTAAAAAATTATAAGCAATATTTTTTCACAAAGCATGTTTAATTTTATCAGATATTAACTAAATGTTAACATTCTGTAGACCTAAATCCAGAATGAAGCAAGGCAACACCCCATACATGGTCTTCTACCGTCAGCAGTGAGACAATCCGACACGTGGTGAGCACGTCGTAGCCAGTTAGAGATGTAGTTAACTGAAAAACACGTGTTATTTGTACTTTTAAGTTCAAAAGGAAAATACGACAATGTAATAAATATAAAAATTTAATCGCAAAAATAATAAAATGTATGTCGAACGCCATTGGATTAATGGAACTTTCTGCTTCAATGCTTTAACAAAGAAAATAGGTAATAGTACCAAGAAATCACCCCTCCCCCGAAGAACAGCAACATTTTGCCTCTTGTATGAGTTGAAGATACAGTCAGAGCCGGTTATTAGATATTTCGCTATTAGATATAGCAAAAAGGAGACAGATGAAGAAACGAACAAAAAGTTGTCGAGCAATCTCGTATTCTACATATTGATAGCAAATGTAACGTGCGGAATGAGAAAGCAGAAATGAGCGGTTATCGTAAAATGAAGACAGATTCGGGAGAAGCAAGGAAGGTGATTCAGCGACTCCAGTATGTTTCCTGTGTTGCTTTACAATTCTACAGCAAGGGGAAGCATTGAGGACGAAGGCGAGTGGGGGATCTGAAGAGCTTGGGGGAGCTTATCTGTCAAATATGCAGAATGTGTTTGCCAGTGGGATAAAAGGTCAGCTTGGGGTGCCCCCTGCAGGGAAAGAGCAAAAGGTGAGACCCGGTGAAGGGGAGGAACGGGAAGAAACAAAGAACACAATTAAAAGTGTGGCAGCAGCTGACTACATATGTGAGCGTGGGAGAGAAACAAATGTGCTGCAACCAATGGATTGTGGGGACGCCAGGCAGGAAGCAAGGAAGGAAGGAAGGACACTGGGATGTGGGGAGGCAGGGTCCTTTGAGTTGAATAAATACAAATGAATTGAGCTTTATAGGAATAGCTGAGGGGGGTCTTTTTTAATGTGTATAAGCTTATGAATAAAAGGTGATTAATCGAAGAAAGCGTAAGACACAACTTTCAGTTCCGTCATTTCAGTAAAGGGTCGATAAGGGAAGAGGATGGCTAAAATAATAAAGGACATTGCCGTCTAAGAAGATCATTGACGACTAGTAGCCAACAAATTGAAGTAGAAGTTATTATTTATTAAGTTTAACGATATTGTGCATTCATTAATAAATACATTTTGTAAGTAAAATATGAGGTAAGCTGATTCAAATCAGTACTTGAAGAAATGAGAAGTGTCCAGAGTTATTAAGTGTTATCTAGAGAGAACGCAGTAGTTTAATAGTATTAGCAAAGGAAAAAAGATAAATGCAACCAAAAGAATGAAAGAAGACAGTACCTCGACCTAGTGGAATGAAATGCTAAGCGTGCGGCAAAATGAGATGTGTGGAAGTAAGGGGTTGAATAACATTAAATTGTAGGTACAATTTACTGAAACCAATTGACTTAAAGGAAACGTATTGCGATTAAATGAAATCTTATTGTATATATACTAATCGTATCGTCTAATTACGTATATATACATCGTCACTGTATAGAAATTAAATGTGTAAGCGACGGTCAGAAATAAACTGCACAGATTGAAATGAATGAATGAATTAATGGATGCTGCAGAGCTCCCAAACGACAGCATGTGTTGTATCTCGCTAAGGACGAAAAGGAAACTGCGAATAGAGGTGATTGCCGGACGTGGGGAGCAATGGAGACGATGAGGGTAATGGAAAGGAGGAGGGGGAGGTAGGTGTAGGTGAAGAATTAAATTATATTTGCAACAAAGTACCTCAATGAAATAACTACTTTTAGAAATAACAGAATGAAAGAAATCGAGAACGGAACGCCACGAACATATCTACGAAATAACTAGGTTATTTGGACTGAAAATCAAAGTCTCTACGTAGCAGAATGGAGGAGAAAATTCTTCACTAGGTCGATAATCACAGCACCATGCAGCATTAGATGAGAGAGAGTGGGCAGAGTTTCTACGAGATATCTGTGCACTTGACAATTGTTGAAGTACGAGCGAAAAACGCATTATATCGCTGTTCGGAAATCGTTCGGTAACTATCTACGTGGCTGTCCTAGGAGACGCAGCGTCTCAGTCACAGAAGTCAAGCTGTGTCGGCCGTCATGCTGCAACATTCCTCACTTCACCCTGAGGTAAACCGCAGCTTCCCGACCGAAATGATGGCATCTGATATGTGACTAAGATTACCGGGCAGCCAAGTAGATACAGGTCGAGGAAGCCTACGCTCCCATTGGGTAAACTTGTGTCTAGGAATTATAAACGCTAAATTGCACTAGAAATTGTTTGTACCTGCCCCAGTAATTTTTACTTTCTTCTTACGGAGTAGAGAAAAAGTTTTTAGGCTGCGCGAAAAAAACGGCAAATTTTTCGGCAGAAAACTCTTATTACAGGGCCTTGGTCACGAAAAAGTGTATGAGTCCAGTGATCCAATGGTCAGAGTCGTTGGCGGAGACAAAACTAATGCTGGTTCTGGGCTACCTCAGCCGGTCGGGGCCTGTGCGGACAGCGCTGACTCGACTGATTGATTGACTGTTAGTGATTCCGGATGCGTAAACTGCTAAGGTAATCAGTTCCGTAAGTATAGTATATATTTTACCCTCGGGAGGTGGCGGTGATCTTCCCCCCCGCTGGATCGTGATATTAGGTGCCGACCTACTGTCGACTAGGAGGGTTATCCCCAACCAGGTATCTCCCACCACCCTAGCCCAGACAAACTCTAGGACCCCCGAACGGTCTCCCGGCATGTGTGATAGTGTAGTGCATGTTAGTGTGTGTGCAAAGGGAGAAGGATAGGACAAGGAAGAGGAAGGAAAGATTGTGCGCGGTCCGTGGCCCGTTTGTTAAGGTGCTTCTCCGGCATTCGCCCAGTGACTGGTTGGAGAAATGAAGGAAATCTACCAATTAGAGCATCCGGCTGTTAAAATTCTCCTCCACCCAGCGTTTGAATTCGACCTAGGTAGTTTCGAGAGTCCTGCCGCCGCCGGGACTCGAACATAGGACCTCCCGGATAGAAACACTGCGGTGACATCAGCTGGTGCACGGAGCCGCCTCTCCCGGTGCGCGGAGTCCGACGTACGAGGCGGGGGCGGAGGCGCGCGCGTGTCTATGACTCACTCCGTCCAGGAAGTAGGGAGACATGGCGCCGGTAGTTGCGGCCTCGTCGGTTAATTTATTTCCCGCTCGCTCGCGAGACCTCCGCTTCCCCTCCTTTCCCCTTCTGGGCCCCTCTCACCACGCCCTCGTCTCGCTGCATTCAGCCCCGAGCTGCCCGCACCCGCCCGCCCGCGCGCTCGCTCGCGTATTTAACAACACCATTGAAGCGTCGCTCGAGCGCGGCTGCGTTACGGGACTTACTGAATGAGGTGCACGTTCTTTTTCTCTCTCGCTAGCTTTTTTTTCCTTTTTTTCCTTCTCTGCGCTTCTTAAGAGTGAGGACGCAAGAGAGAGCGTGTGGATCAGATCCGGAGGGGACGTGAAAATGCGGGGGAGAATGGGGGAAGAGGATGGGCAAGAGAGAGGAGAAGTGCTGGAAGTATCTGGGAAGAGAACGCTAAACTGCCGGTCTATCGCATTCAGCTCTATCCGTGTCGAGATGATGTCATTTATGTAATGGTCAAATCTTTTTCGTTGCAATGCGTTTTTCACACACTGTTTATTCTCAACGCCTGTCTAATTACATTTTTTTACCTTTTTTGAGTTCTGTTCCCTGAAAACCTTTCAAAAGTCTATTTATTATTTCCATCCTGACACTCTAATCAAGTTAAAAATGTTGCATAATAGAATACATCTTGTTCACGTTGTCTTTTCAAGTTTCTTTGACTTTTTAGTGAACATCCGTTTTAATACGGTAAATCCCGGGAAAAGAGATTAATAAAACAAACCGAGCAAAAAAGTATTCGGCAATTAACAGGTCAAGAGCGACGGTTTTCAATTCCCTGAAAATTTGGCGTGTAATAAATGTAAGCGGTGAAGTTTCGGAAAAAGATCTCAGAGTTCACTGCTAAAGTGTCGGCAATGCATTTCAATTACATTTGGAGAAAAATAAAATAAAATAAATTGTGTGAAAAGTTGACAAGATGTATACTTATTTTTTTAAATTTTATTCTAGGCTTTTTGAGTGAATTCTGTCAGACCGTGGAGTTTTTATTTATTTATTTGTAAAGAAAACTTTCATTTTCTTGTCCCAATTACACTAAAAAAGAAAAGGTTAAATATCACTTACCCTTGAGATTATTCACCTAAAGTTTGTAAGCTAACTACTTGAGAACCCAACCATTCAACCGTAGAATGACACAAAGATAGTAGTATCAATATGACTGAAATGTTTGAAACAATAATTTAATTTTTTTCTTGTCTGAAATGTAGATTTAACATAAAAGCTATCGATAATAGAGTTTCCATAACAAAATAATATATATTGCAATTGAAAACTTGAATAATAACAAATTATTCACCACCAAAATTAGATCTCGATATATTTTTAATTATGCCCATTTTAGAATGCATACCATAACAATAACTTGAAAAATGAAACACTGAAACCTACAAAAAAGAATTTTAATGCAAAGAAATATAAGATAGAATAAAAATAAATTGAATGAAACTACGAAATCTAAGAGAAATCAAAATCGAGGAAAAGTCCCTTTTGTACGCTGAAAAATGCATGTCAGGACCAATAAAGTTCGCTGGTCAGACAATGGACTAGCAAAAATATGAATTCGCCCCAATGTTCAGGTACAACTTCAAATGCAACTCATATTCGCGCGTAAGCTCTACATAACCAGAAAGCGTACAAGCCCGTTACTTCGTAATAGACTCTTAGCCAGCGAACATTTTACTTCAGAGTTATTGTCAGAAATGTGTATTAACTTTGTTTCTTAATTTCCTCTGCGTATATGAAGAGGCACACTAAGGATCTCCGACGTAATCCCATAATCCTACTCGGCGAACCAGACACTTCATTAAAAGTGCGTGCTTTATGGCGACGAAGTAAAGGAGCACACGCCTGTTATCGAAGAATTAAACACTATAATGAACCGTTCGATGGTGCTAATTACTCCCAGGAGTAATGAGAACATACGGAGTAACTTACAGCGCTGATGAACGGTGGCGCGCGTACAGGATTACAGCGCAACTCAGAACGCTGGCGAGATGCAACACTGGGGAGACCCCGTTTTACTGAGATTGTGTACTCCAGTGTTGACACGTGTTTAGTTCCCTTTCATTAGAAGCGCTGAGCACGTAGAAATAGGTCGTTTTCAGTATGTAAGAACACATTTTGAGCATCAGCATTTTATGTTCATTAGTTCCATAGACAACTTCACAAATTACAGACAATATTACTCTTATGATACAACACAACATTTCCAGAAGTCTATAATAATCATAACATGATAGAGAGATAGTTTCAAACTTGAAAAAGAAATCTATCCAGTATGGTTGCAGTTCCCATTTTACGATTTGTTTATACTGTATATTTATGAATTCGCGTAAACAACGAGATCATTAGCAAGCTTCTCGAAACATGTAAATATTTTAATTTTTACGACTTTATTTCGAAAAGAAGTTGCGTTGTATTGTTGGCTGTAGTACGAAACATTATTACCAATATAGTAAAATAACTGAAAAAACATTACAAAGAAAACACATCTTTAGCAAGATTTATGCAAATTACAATTGGAAACATTACCTGTCTCGAGATTTGCAGCCCTAATTTGGACCTTTGCACAGCAGTGCAAAGCAAAAACTATTGTAGCAGAAAATACAAATTTCATTATTAGTGATGAAAAATTGAACACTTTTTATCAACCTCACGTTTTAATATCGTTAGATCTCAATGCCATTCAGGTCATTAATATATGCCCAATATGAAATCACACCATGTATTTACTCTTATACTTACCTGCACAATAGATTAGGTATCGTTTTACTAAAAACAGTAATTTGTTACGCATTTATAGTGAAGACATTTGAAGTATTTCCTACTACTATGTACATTGCTAAAAATACGTCTGTTCATTTGGATTCATATTTTTTATTTCAAAGAAAAAAGTATGAAAATGGAAAAGTATTGAATCGCCTATCTTTCTAATAAGAAAATCTTAAACCCAATTAACATATTAATTACGTGACAAAGAGTCATTCTCCCAGCAATATGAGAAGAATGCCTTTGGGTACAATTAACATGTGTGTAGATTGTGCATGCATAATTTTCATTGTGCGGGATGAAATGAATAAACAGGAGGTTGGAGGTTCATTGAATGACTCCCTAGAGCTCTTGGCGGATATTACTTTGTGCATTCTCAAATTGAATGCATAGAATTGAATTCTATCATGTAACTTCATGAAAGGCTTTTTTGTTAAAAGTAATATTGAATGTTCATTTTAAACTTCATTGTACTCCACTGTACGTTATTTAACGTACAACTCGGCGAAACTATTTTCTGTAATAAATCTGAAAAAAACCATTAGGAAATAATCAGATAAAATAGTATTGAGAGAAATATTTTTTTCCGTCCATTTCCATCCAACACTACTTTCGATGGAAATTGATAGTGTTCTAACAAGGAAAAGTCAGTTACATGACACTGGGGAATAAATGAAACTTTGTTCAAGGGAAACACTTCAAAAAACTTATTACAAAACATAAAACTCTACAATCAACAAAGGCTCTTATTAAGTCTTAACTTCGACATTAAAATAGCTGAGAGAATATTTCTCGCAGAAGAATGAAGTGAACGTACATTGACCAATTCAAAAGACAATGGTATGATGGCAATCAATCATTTATTTATACTAGAAATAGTTTATTATCATCAAATTGCACTAAAACTATTGTGACTCAATACGACCACGTTATCGGGTAGTCTGAAATGAACATGCAAATATAACAATTAAAACAGTGTCTTCACTTATTAAATTTTAAATATGAACTAGAACAGTCGAAAACTGAAAAGAAAATGCAATAAATTGTGACGATGAACGATATGATCCATATCCTATACGAAGGATATGATGGGATATGATTCATATCCTATTTAAATGCCGTGCATCAAAACACGAAAATGTATTCGAAAGGGAATATATCATTGCCAGCAGTAGAAAAGTCATTCATGCCCAGGAAATATTATGCAATATATCTCACAATATGAAAGAATTTGGAAAATCATAGAAATGCAAATGAGGCGTTGGTTCTCCATCGAAAGTATTTATCGTAAGTATCGTAAACACCGCACCATTTCCTACCTATTTGGAAAATGTTGAGAGAATATTCTGATTTTTAGAGAAAAAGTAATCAGTAACTGGGAAAAAAGTTTAGGTAAATAAAGAGTGGAGCCAAGACCGATGAGCGGGTAAGAGGACATTGTATTTTTAAGTGTGCATGAATGTAAGTGAAGTGTTGGGGATTGGGTGCGGATACTTGTTGTCGCATTTCAAGTGCTGATTTTAGAAGTTCATAGAAAGGATTATGTGTCGTCCTCATCTAGCCTTAGCTTAGAAAGACTAATATAACAGAGTGTATTCGTCTCCTGACATCAGAAGTTCACCTCTTATTGTTTCTCCCCACCGCTCCCGCTGTGCAATACGGTTTCTTTTTTGAGGCCTCTAATACAATCGAGAGACTTTCTACTGTGAATGCTAGGAGTCGACAGCTAAGAATGTGAAGAGCATGGCTACATAACTTCCTCCTTGGCATATACGATAGTGTTATGGAATATGATTCTCATTTATAATGAATAGTCTACTGAATAATAAAACCAATCAGTGACTGAATATATGAACTAAGGAATTGTGAATATTAAGTGGATTGTCCAATGAGTTCATTTTTCTTCTTTCAGCTTGTTTTTTCCGTGCTCTTGTTGGCACTCTTTCCCTTTTTTATCTCTTTTCTACTCCTCCCCTCCAAGCCTCTCACTACCACGTCTTTTGCCTGGGGGTCCTTCATTTTGATATCTGTTTCAGCTGTGAAGTTGCTTATGGAGTTACTGTGAAGTGATCTGTGTACACGGTTCTTATTGGGATCTATTTCTTTGTTTTCATTAAACTACCTTTTCAATTTATGACTATTGTGATAAAATTATTGTTTTTCATGTAAATAACTTTGTGTTTGTGTCTGGGGTAAGACTGTTGCTCCGCACTTACACGTACCATACATTTAAATACTAATTGTGCTTTCAATGTATTTTCTTTCATTTCTTGTTTTCGACTGCTTGTATCTAACTTTTAATATCAACACATTGTATTTAGTCTTTCAATGGAACAATATTCTGTTCTCAGATCTCGTTTTAATTTCTAATTCTGATATTAAAACATATTTGCATTTTCATTTTTACTTAAAATTTAATAAGTGAAGAAACTGTTTTATTCTTAATCTTGTATGTTCATTTCAAACAACCTGATGACGTGGCCGCATTGAGTCGCAGACCGTGTTTTTGTGCAATTTTATGTTAATGAAATATTGCTATTGTAAAGAAATGAGTGATTGGCTTAAAATATCCTGAGGATTCCACTGTCCTACAATACAAAATAATAATTTAAAAAAGCTTTGAGGAGTGTCTTTTATCAGAGTAAACACGGATAACTACCGACCAGAGCAGCCGGCCGCTTGAATTCTCGTCCAGACAGCAGCTGAACTCGACCTAGCTATCTGGCTAGTGTCGAAAATCCTAGGATCTCCCGGTCGGAGGCACAGCCGTGACATCAGCTGATGCCCTGAGCCACCTACCTAAACTAACTAAAACAAATACCTAAATATGCTTCTTATATCTACCAACTATCGCCAGATAAACAACTCGAACTGTCAGACGCGCTGTCATTTCGTCACTCGGCGCAACGACGTGCGAACAGCCGAGGGCGAACAGGTGCACGTTCGCAGCCTTTTACTTCGGAAGCCGCGCTCGGGGGCAGGGGCTCCGGGCAGTTCCAGTAAATGCAAACGCATCGGCGGGAACAGCACGGTGCGGGAGCTCCCACCGTCGCGCCGGTAAAAACGATTATGGCTGCGGCTCCAGCAGGGGCGATATCGGAGAGAACTAAATCACAAATCCACACGAATGCGTTAGCAACGAAAATACATTCCTCCTCTGCAGGGCACACACGGTTCGTAATTGAAAGTAACGGCCATAACGCCCAACATCGCCCACCTATTGACCTATTGACTGGAAAACTGATAAAATTTCATTCTCGTCCCGGTGTAGGGGGTAGGGGGAGAGGGCGGGCTGTGGATTTGCTAAAGCATAAAATTAATAATTTTGGTGAAGGGTTGTTCAGAAGCATTAACACAGAAACCATTGTACGGGGTTTAATTTGAATTAAGGTCTGGACCGAATCGATAATGCTCTGCAATTAGGGTCTGTGTATTGTTGTCTCATTTTCGTGCAATGTGGTGTTATATTTAAGGCTTTCATTAAACTAAAGCTTCATTTCAATTTCGGGGGTTATTAACGCGATTCTACACAGGTGACTGGTATTTCACAAGTAATTTAACATTCCATTTATCCTGATAATATTTAAAAGTGATAATATTTTTATCAATATCGCATTATATCACAACTACGTAATTCTTGAATCATTAAGCAATTAAAATAATTGACAGATGAGTGGTTTTAAATGAAATGCGTTTAGAAAAGGAAAAATAAACGAGAGTTTGGAGAGAAAGCTTAATGGAAGAATTTCTTCAATTGGAATAAGATAGAGGAGAAAGGAATATTCCTAAACAACTTAAGAATTTTGATTTTATGAGGTAACATTTTATCTACAAAGAACTTATTTCTCCTCAAATTCCAATTATTAACGGTATGCTTAATTTAGATTCCTTTACAGTAATTGGGCATTTTTCAATACAATACATAGACTCATACTTATTTGCATATTATTCATCAAAATACAACATATATCACCAGAGAGCTTGTACTATAACTCAGTCTCAAAAAACAAACATCGTCACTGCATAGCTGCACTGCATTGCACTGCATCGTATCAAATATGAAACAGCATTTTATAAACAGAAATATAATTCTAGGTGGTCTTGAGAAATATCAATCTACATTCTGAAAAAGCATCGCAATATGAAACTTATCTATATCATAATGATATCCACATTTTAATAAACGTTTCCATTGTCGGTATGATTTATTCATGTTAAGGTATATCTGAGTCCTAAAACAAATGACTCAGGTTTGTTACGTCAAGCTAGAACAGATTTTTTCGGGGTAATTAGTTCTCCGCGTACATTATTACAAAATATTTCGTTTTCTGGAAATTTTTCAAGCAATAAATATTAAACAAAGTGGCAATCTCCGTGTTCAAAAGTCCAAATTCCAGCATTAAATTGAGAACATCACTAAATTTCTTGGTTGTCATCATTTAAATTTCTTGGTCAATTCTAATTCCAACATTGACACTCACCCATCAAATCTCGTTTGCACTTGAAGAGAATCTCAGTGACGCATTATCCAAATTTGCAGCACCATTAACCTCGCTCAACGTCTTCCTAAAGCAACAACTCATCGGGACATTTTGCATTCTGCAACTCATCGTTCATTCAATTGCAGACGACATGCCCATCCGCCGACGACCCTCGGCGTCACCAGCTCTCCTTTGTTCCTCCCCACAATCGCGAGAGCGCCCCCGGCCCGTGCTACGTCCCATCGGAAGTTGCTAGGAGAAATGTGCGTCACTACGCAGCAGTGGGTTTCGGAGGAATGAGGAAGCGCGAAGCACAGGGTGTCACAAACGTGTTTCCTTTGTCACTGCAAAGCCTCTGACTGGGAGGTCCTGGAGTTCGAGTCCGGAAACTGTCAGGATTTTCGACATTAGCTAGAGAGCTAGGTCGAAGGCAGCCGCTGTATGGGGGAGACATCTAGCAGCCGGCTGCTCTGATCGGTAGCTTTCCATGGTTTGCCTAGCTGTTTACATGGCTCAAGGCAACAATCATAACACTCCAGAGCCTCGGACTGAACGTCCTGCGGTTCGAGTCCTCACGGAGGTGAATTTTGGCTCTAGCTAAATACCGAGGTCGATTTCAGCCATTGACTGGAAAAGAATTCTAGCTGCCGGCTGTGCTGATCGTAGTTTTTCGTGCTTTCTACGATCAACCCCAGGTAAATGTCGGAACAGTACACCAAAAATTAGATGTTAATAAATGAAATAAAGAACCGGAGAGAAAATAATTGCAAATAATGAAACGACCTCGCAAATTAAGAAAGAATCGTCGACTACGAGGTAAAATTCAGTCTTCACCTTGCGGAGTAAATATGAAATTATTCTCATGAGTTGTGTAACAGTACACTAACTTGACTCACGCATATCTTATTTACATAGGAGGTCTAAGTCTTTGGTATAAATTTTTAACATGTTTTTCGGTACCTGAAACAAGCAAGCAATAGGAGAAAATTACGAGCTACATCAAAACAAGTATTAAGATACATAAAATTAGGTATCAAATTCATTCTGTATCGTTTATGGTCACTGTTCCGTAAATGGAATAGTCAACTTCCTATTTTTCCTAGCTGAAATGTCTTATTTTGCAAACTTTATATCCTCAACACACATAAAAATATGACAGGAAACATGTACGCGAGCTTTGGGATTCCTGAATGGTAGATGTTATTTTAGTCTCCATCGCTAAAGGATTTAGATTGTTAGAAAAGGCTTGTTCATGACTTGAATCGGTTCGAAACTTCTTCTAAAACCTTGCTTAGCTGCTACGTGCTTGTAGTTAAGATACTTTGGGGAAGATGCCGGTATAAAGCAAAGGGTGGTTAGTCCGGTGTAAGGGCCATGACGTCCTTGATGCCCCTCCTAGATCCGGTCCTTTATTATATCGTCCTGCTATTATAACTACCGCCTTTACATAATATTCTGGCTGCTTCCACAATCCATCGCTCTCGCAGCTAACCACAGACCTTTCTGCAATGGTCGCTTCACGGCCGTCCCATTCACAACCCCCTCTTATCCTCGGCCCCCGCCCTCACCCGGCTCAGCCAGGGTCTCCGCCGCCGTCGCCACCTCTCGTCATCCACTCGAGCAGCTCACGCGGGGCATCATGGGTCGTTAGCCGCACTAATGACCATCATCGCGCTACGGCGTGCAAACAGAAGCTCTTTTTCAAAAACGTACATACGATCCTCCCGCCGCCCCTCACCCTGCCCTGTAGACTACCCTTTTGGTTTCCAGCCTCACAGCGCGCCCCTCCCCCTCTTTCCCCCGCTCCACGCCCACCCCTCCTCCTCCTCCTCCTCCTCCTTTGCCTCGACGCCGCGCTCCTCTGCAAGTCAGACGACGACGCCCCGGCACAAATTGTAGGCCGTTTAATTTGCAAGTTGCTTAGGGTAATGACGAGAGACCACCGTCGGACGCAGGGGGGTGAGAGCGCGGGGAGTGGGTGGAGAGGGGGGTTGGAGAGAGCGGGGTGAGGGTGCGGGTGGAGAAAGGGGAAGGGGGTGGGTGGACAAGCAAGGAGCAAGAGGCGGAGATTTGATTCGATTGATTTGTGATTTCAGGCGCGTAAACGGATAAGGTGGTTAATCCCGTAAGTGTAGTGAAGGTTTCTCCTCACCCCTTGGTGATGAGATACGGCGCCGACCTTCCTCTGGGCTGGCCGGGTTTTCCCTAACCATGTATCCTCCACCAGCTGTGCACTGTCCCAGACGGGTCAAGCTCTAAGGTAGTGTGGTGGATGTGTTAGTGTGTGTAAGGGGTGAGGCTAGGGCAAGGGAGTCCGTGGCCGTTTGTTAGGGTACTGCTTTGCCTTGCCTTCGCCTGCTGGTGATCGGAGAAACTATGAAAAACTACCGATCAGAGCAGCAGGTCGCTAGAATTCTCCTCCAGAGAGCGACTGGAAGCAGAAGTGTAGCCTGAGAGAATGAAGTTGTTGACCGATTTTGCATACAGGGATAGAGATGGCAATAGGAGGCGGAGCAGAATGGGGAAAGAAGGGATGAAAGGGACACACGGGGAAGTAAAACAAAACAAAACAACAAAATAATAATAACAACAACAACACAACAAAAATTACAGCAGACAGCGAATCAGATGCGTAGTTAGTGTTTTGGAAGTTGAGGACGTCAGAGATGGCAAGGATCAGCGACGGTTAAGGAATAAGGCAAGAGTACAGGGACAGAGGAGTGAGGAGTGGTAACGGTGAAAGTGGGAAGAGGCAGGAGTTACGCCAGAAAAAGAAAGAGCCGGTACATGGGCCTAGGAAAGAGTTGGCGAGAAGATGTGTAACTTTCAAACAAGAAAAAACGGGTCCAAGGCTAGTGTTCACGTCCAAGAGACCCGAATTTGCGGCGGGGCAGAAGCAGACCAGTAGCTACGTGGGAGAGCAGAGAAGACCAGACGAGGGTGAAATGAAAGCGATGCGAGACGGGGTTAGGGGCAAACAGGAGTGCAGTTCCTGTTAGGATTCAATGGATGCAGAAGGGGGTGGCTGCGCGCGAGGCGCGGTGCCGCGGACCCGCAAGGGGGACGCCTGGCCCCAATACGGCGCAGCATGCACGCGCAATTAAAAAATATAGACTCGCAGCGGAGGTTGTCGCGGCGCGAGCGGACCGCGCCCGATCTGGGACCCCAGTGGAGGGGGCGGGGCGCGTGGCGGAGGCTGCTAAATTGGAAGGGTGAAGCGCGTGGAGGGAGGATGTCTCCCCCCCCTCGTGTCGCGGGTTGTAGAAAGAAGAGTACGACTGGAATCAATTTTTTTAAAATACGGAGCTCGTCGCGGGTGCGGGCGAGCAGGCAGGAGGATGGGAGAGGAGGGCGGACGGACGATGGGTGACGTTGGCTGGGGGTGAGTGCGCGAACGGGCGAGCAAAGCTGCGAGGCAAGTGAGCAGCTGAGTGAGTAGGCGAGTGTGAGGGCGAGTGAGGGGGCGAGTGAGTGGCTGCGTGAGTGGCAGAGTGAGCGAGCGGGGAAGAGGGTGGAGCAGCAGGCGGGTGAGCGGGCGGGTGAGCGGGCGGGTGAGCGGCGGGTGAGCGGGCGGGTGAGCGGGCGGGTGAGCGGGCGGGTGAGCGGCGGGTGAGCGGGCGGGTGAGCGGGCGGGTGAGCGGGCGGGTGAGCGGGCGGGTGAGCGGGCGGGTGAGCGGGCGGGTGAGCGGGCGGGTGAGCGGGCGGGTGAGCGGGCCGGGTGAGCGGACGAGTGAGCGGGTGGTGAGCGGTTGAGTGAGCGGGCGAGTGAGCGGGTGGATGAGCCGGCGGGTGAGCGGCGGGGAGGTGGGCGGGCGGGCGAGGGAGCAAGTGAGAGGTGCGGATTATGAAACAAGATGGCGAGCGTGTTGGGGAGTTAACAGACGAGCTGCCAGGCAGATGGGCGAATAGGCATGCAAGTATGGAGAATAGGCGTGCGAGTACGGTGAATAGGCGTACGAATAGGCGAATGAGTAGTCGCATGGGAGAGCGCGTAGACGAATGAGTAGGGGCGAGAAAAAGCGAACGGGAGAATGGACAGATGAGTGGACGGCCGAGTAGCAGGGGCAATAGGCGTGAGATTAGGCGGATACGAAAGCGCGCGGAGGGACAAGTCATCAGGCGGACGAGCAGGGACGGGAGGGCGGGCGAGTAGATGGACGGATGGGCGTGTAGGCGAGTAGGCGGGCGAGCGGGCGCGCGCTGTGCTGGCGCCGCTGGCAGCTTTTATGTCCCGCTGTAACAAGCGACGAGCGCGCGGCTCTTCATGGCGAACCGCTTTTGCTGGCCTCACCCCACGCGTCAAAGGGACGTCACTGCGCTCTTGACGGCGCTGGGTGGCTGCGGCGGTCGCCACCGCCGCCACAGCTGTTCCGACATTTTCCCTCGAAGTTTTTAGTGTCATTGGACTGAGTTGTATATCATGTTTATTGTGATCTTTAATTAAGATTACAATATCTATAATAAACATAATACTATTTATTATATTATAAATATTGTAAATTGAAGTGGAAAGTTTTAATCAATAGATCCATTCAAAAGACACAAAATTACCAATTGATTTCACAGGATGTCTTTGCTGAATATTCCTATTATTTTTAATTATTATAAACGTCTTGTAATAAAAACAGAATACAATTCAATGAACTTCAAGTTACAGTGAATAACTCCATTTACTGTACAGCACTGTTTCATTTTATTTCTGATATTTTTCTTTTATAAATGCATCTATGTTTAACGGAAAAGATGTTCTTACACATTTGATTGTTTATCTATAATAGTCTACATACTTAAAAGCCCGCAATACCGATAATCCTGCTCATTGTTATTCCAACATCAAATTATTTATATCGAGTGGGCGTAGAACATACAATAGATGCGTTAATACCATCAAAACATCAGAAATCTGTTAAATTATAATTTATATTACTTCATTCTTTATTCGAGGTTCCTCAAGATCACCCTTTGAAACTATTCTCAATCATTAATTTTTCTTTCACTTCCACCACTTTCAATTCATGCTTCTTTTCCGTAAAATCCATTCCCTTCCCGAATTTTTCCTTTTTACTTTCCCGTATACATATGTATGTATGGAGTAATATACGTAGTATGGGGAAAGTTACGTAATGCTGCGGGAAATCGATTTCGAGATTCCAACGAAAATACACGTTTTGGGGTCCCCTGATACCGAAAAAGTGGTTTCTTCAAAACGTCCTTCCGTCCGTTTGCCTATCCGTCCGTCTATCCGTCCGTCTGTCCGTCCGTCAGTCCTTTTGTCAATCTGTGAACAACCATAGCGCCTAAATCATCTGTACGATTTATTCCAGAATAAATATTCCCCGGTCGATCTGGTTCCACTCGAGGCGCTGCGATTTTGAAACACTTCCTTCACAATTAGGGGGTACTTTACATGAGGCCCCAGGACATTTAAAATTTTCTCAAACACGGCACCAAATTTTTCTTTAAATTTCTTGTAAGAATGGAGTAAAATACGCTTATTAAGGTGGCATAGGTCCTATTTTCACGGTTAACTCTCAATTTTCGAAAATTGCAGTTTCAATTTTCTTCGGCGTCTTCCTACAACTACAAAATTGAAGATAAAGATTTTTCCTCCACATAAAATTTGTTTTCCGAGTATTTCATTAAGGTCATGTACATTTTTTTGAAAATGTTAATATTTTTCGCGCAATATTGCGTGAAATTGGTGCAATGTTAAAAAATTACAAAAGCAAGATTTTCTCAAAACGGCTCCATATTTTTTCTTTAAACTTTTGGTAGGGATAATACTAAATGTACTCTACGAGATGACATAAAGGTCATCTGCGTGAAGCCGTTATGACATTTTCAACATTTTCTGACAAATGGATGACTTTTTTTCTTGAAATGCTTTTCTCGAATAGAAGAAAGTGCTTTTATAAGTATGGCACTGTTCCGAATTTCATAAAAACCTCTGACATTTAGAAAATTGCAAAAATTTTTGTTTAAAATACTATGGTTTTTTGTTTAGAGAGAAGTTTGAGCTTTCCACTTAAGAAAACTTAGTGACTTTTGCTTTAATGAAAGGTATTGGGCTCCAGATGTTTTATAGCTTCCAATTATTAACAGGTTTATCAAACACTGAATTTTTGAAAAAATCATAAAATGAATAGAACGGACGCCTATCAGCCGTCATTTGTTCATTATTTCATATTGTGAGTTCAAATCAATCTAGTTTTTTAGTGATAGGTGATTGTGAGGCATTTATCTCTATATTTATGTGAGTGTAAGGTTATTGTTAGAGAAGTTAACACAGCAAGTACTCTGAAGTTCGAAGCGAGTTTTTTAAAACAATGATTTGTGAGTGTATACAAACGCAAATCCAGAAATCGGTGACACATGTGTCCTTTCAAAAAAAATGACAGTGATTATACTGTAATTACATGTAATGCATTACATTTTTAAGGTGGGCAGTAGAAATTATTTGCCATATTTCCGTAAAAACACATTTGCTGATCTTGTAAAGTTAAGACATTTTCATTACATTTGCAGAAATATGTTCAACTCTGTGTTGACAGTGAATAGTGGTTACATTGTTCTAGAATATGTAAACCATTCTCAATTCCATTAGTCTTCGAGATTTAATACTGAACGACACGAAAGAATGTTTTGAGGGTTTTCGATTTTTCTTATAGTAATTATGTAGAACTTTTCTAATTTTTCTTCACCCACATCTAACACATATCTAATTTTCAGCGTGCAACTGAGTTGTAGAGCAAGTATAAAATATATCCGAACTTTCCAAGCCATTTTGGTACCATATTGGTTGTAGTCGCTTCGACGTTTTCTACATAAATTAATTTAATTATGGATTTTTGAATTGTCATGCCCTTTTAAATATCTTAGTAATTGTTGGATAATAACATTGAGAGGAGAAACAGTTTTGGAATGCCTCGCATTTCCATTGTTTTTACACTTTCAACGTTTGGGGAGGTGCTGCGCCTTTCAATATCAGACCGGGAGAGGTGGCACAGGGCATCAACTAATGTCACGGCAGTGCTTCTGACCCGGAGGTTCTAGGTTGGAGTCCGGTCTTTGGTAGGATTTTCGATACTAGCTTTATAGCTAGATCGAATTCAGTCGCTGTCTGGAGGAGAATTCTAGCGGCCGGTTGCTCTGATCGATAGTTTTTTGTGGTTTCTCCGATCAATACCAGGCGAATGCAGGAGCAGTACCCTAACCAACGGTCACGGATCGTGCGCAGTCTTTCCTGCCTCTTCCTTGCACTATCCTCAGCCCCCACTTACATGCACGACACTACCACATATGCCGGGAAACCAGTCGGGAACTTAGAGCTTGTCCCAACTGAGGCGATGCCCCGCTGATGGGGGATGCCTGATTGGAGAAAACCCCGTCACCTCACAAGGAAAAACCTACACTACGGAACTAATGACCTTAGTACTTGACGTGCCGGGAATCAGCATTCAATCTAATATCGGTATACTGTTTTAGGTCCAAATACTGTTTTAAGGAGGCGGGTTCGCGAAGCAACATACGGTAGGCGAAATGACTAACTTCGTAAAGACTCCGAAATTCAGTCACGAAGCATTTATTAAAAAGTAATACTTTCACTTCTCACATCTCTTTTCAGTCATGATTGCTTCTCACTTTTCTTAGGGAACTCTCAGTACCGATCACATACAACTTCGGATTAATTTATTGTTGTGTAATTAACCTGACCCACTTCCCTGTGCTATACTTTACTTCCCTATGCAATACTTTATATTCTGATTCGTTGTAACGCCTCTCGTAATTTTATTGCAAACTGAAATAAAGCTAGCCTTTCATTCCACCGGATGAAATTTCAGCTTTTTGGTATTTTATCGGAATCCGACATAGTCTACTCCCCATATAGAAACCTGCAATGCACGGAGCGCTGGTAAATTGAAAATATTCTCCAGCAAAATGGAGAGCATTGCCTCCATTGCTGCTTTTACACTGTCGTAAAACGGCTACCGTGCGGGACACTGCTCACAAGATCCACCTCAGTACAGTTGTTAATATTGCGTTTAAATCGAGCGTACAGAGACTAGTCTAAAAAACACGCATTTGCGAATATGCTCTGATAGTGTTGATAGCGGGTTTGTTTCAGCGCTTAAAACATTAAATCGTTTCTTTCATTCAGATATTAGCTTCAAAATTTAATATTTATCTCTATTTTTTCAAATTTATTTGTTTTTGAAGGAAATGTGTGATGTGTGAAATGAAATTCATTAAACGCTACAAGGAGCCTCAGGACGCCTCTTCATGTCACGTTGTGCCACTAACAAGGAGCATGCTGAGAACAAATGTTTTTATTGTTTTGAAAATATGTTTGTTAATCTTAATTAAAGTAATTTTCTTTAGGAACCTTTGATGGTTCAGATTCAGACAGACGTGACTTCTGTTTAAAAGGAAACGGAATGTGAAGCCAGTAGGAACTATTATCTATTTCCCAATTAGTGCATTAGATGAGACATTTCTGTGGAATCGACTTGGGTAAGTCTATGTGTAGTAAAGAAACAATATTGCGCACAAGAGAAAAATTATAGGATATCCGCTGTAAAATACAGATATTTCTGATTAAATTGTAACATTGAATAATGAAATCATTTGTAGGGTTTATCTTCATTTTTCTAAGGCAAAGGAAAGTTTCTGAAACCTCAGACATTTCTCATTTGGCGTACACCCTGCCTACTGCTTTCTAATATGCATTTTTCTGTGCGAATTACTTCTACACACGCATTAGCAGTCTAAATGCGCTTTGCAGCGTGTGAATAGCGTTTTTGTTTTTTTAAAAGGCATAAGATCTTTATATAGTATTAGTGAAATGTGTGTTATGATTATGGTACCCCGTTCCCTTCATTTAAAATTGCCAGAAAAAAATCGCCGAATTCTTATAATTTAAAGTTTTTTTAAAGTTCCAAACTTTCAACCATTCTCATAAACTTACGAGCTAATGTCAGGACATCCTTTTCTCCTTTAACTAAGTATGTCCCTTTTGACTGTAAGTTGCGGACTGGGTCCGTCGACAGAACCTCCTCTTATCGCACCTCCCCCACGAACACCCCCGTCGCGAGGTAGACTTCCCCTCGTCCTCGCTTACTATCTAGAACATTTCGAACGCTACCCCTCTTTCCTCCCCCTCCATCGCCTTTGTCCACAGACATTCCTCTCCCTCTCCCTCCTCCATCAATTGCTTCTCCGTTGATGCTACAGTCGCAAGATCATTTAGCATCTGCGGAGGGAGGTGGCGGGAAAATGTACAGGTTGGGATGGAAGTCGCACTGAAATTACAGCAAACACTGGATAATTTACTTTAATATTTACTCTTATATAGGTAAAATTTACACTAATACCCTACATTCAAATTGAGGTGTATGTTAAATTCTACATCTTCTGTCAAATAAATAGTAAATATCGGGTATTTGTTCTATTTTCTTTTAATTCAATAAATCAGCATATGAATTACATTTCCTAAGCGAATATATAGTTGATTAGCACAGATGCGTTTCACCTATCATTCTCCCACTCAAGATGTGCCACTACGACAGAAATAATACTTTCAATTTAAAAAAATGATGAGGACCCTCAATGAAGCAGATAGAGCACATATGAAAGGAATAAGCAAAGACTGCAAACGTGGCGGAAGGAATAGCAAAGGGGCTGAAAGGCCGAACAGGTGCGGCGAAGTTATGCAAAATATGGTAGGGAGATGTATTAAGAAGAATGGGGAGAGGAAAGGAATGCAAAACTGAACGAATGGGGAAAAAACAGGCAAGGTCGAGTAGAACCGTCTGAGCTTACAGTATCTGCAGCGTATAAGCGACTCTGACTGTTCTCTCGCCACGTGCTGTGGTACGTCTTGTGACCTGCTCTGAAGCAATCAGACTGCCAGGATGTGTTTATTTTCTTACAGCAAAGGTTCAGTGGTGCCGCTCATCTCACTCACACGATAGTCGCGGAGGCGATAAGGTTCAGCTTTGGCGAAAGTTATGAATATGATGTCGACGTGTCAAAGCTTGTGTTAACGTTTTGAGATTTAGTTTGTCTGTAATATAGGTGGTTCTATGAGCGTAGTAATGTGTGACAACAGCGCATTGAACTGTCAGAGTCGCTTATACGCTAGCGGTTCTGTAGCTTAGAGCGAGTATTGCCGCTGTCTCTGCTATAGAACTGACCGTGAAGTCCTAGGGTTACAGACCCGACAGTAGCGAATTATCGATGTTTTACTCCGATTTATTCAACTCTGCCTCTGGCAGGTATCAGCTGTTGACAGTTCCATCCAATCGGGGGCTTGAATCATAGTGACGTCTACGTAGGAATGCATAAACTCCCGATTGGATGAACCGTCAACAGCTGATACCTGTCAGAGGCGCGGTTAGAAAACTCGCACTATAGGTAGCTAGCCCGAAATCAGCAGATGTGTGGAAGGTGAATTCTAAGGCCAGCTACTCTGATCGGTAATGTTTCGTGGGTTCTCCGGCCGTGCGCGATATTACCTTCCCTTCCTATCCTCTACCCTTACTTACACCCTTATATGCAGTAGACACAAGTCAGGAGGCCATTTAGGAGGTTAGACCTTTTCCCAGCTGGGGTGGTGTCCCGCTGAGGAGAGATACCGGATCGGGGATTCCTCCATGGCTGACCTGTAATTCCTAGGCCGGTTCTCAACTTACAGAATGGGGGAACACCACCACCTATCGGGATGTAACGTGCCCTACACTAACGGGTTCAAGAGAATAGTGACCACAGCATTAGCAGTATGCGGAAACAATTAATCAATCAATCAATCAAGAAGAAGTGCAGAACGGAAGAGCGAGAGTCGGAGCGAGAAAAGTGGAGGAACCATGAGGAATAGGTATTACCTGGGAGAAGCAGAATTGGACAGATTGTTAAGGAGGGGGAAAGGAGGCTCGAAGGAGCAGGAACGACTGAGGCGGAACTGTACGCGTAGTGCTGCGGGACGGGGCAGTGCAGAAGATCGGAGGTGAGGCACAGTGGTGAGGGAACGGGTGGCGCGGACAGGGGCACAATGAGGAGAGGTGGTGAGGGGGTAGTAAGGTGGGGTGGAAAGCGAGGAAATTGGATCGTGGACTTGCGGCGGGGCAGAAGCGGGGCGAGAAAGAAAGGGATGTGCCTAGGGAGAAGTACATGGATTATCGCGGAGGAGTGAAGGGTGGGGGAGCTCCACAAAGTCATCCAGACCTGGAAGGAACGAGAACTGGAAACAATGGCGAAAAAAGGAATATCCCGATGAAGTGGATGGGAGATGATGGAAAAGAAGAATGGAACGGGAATGATCCGGACTTGGAGAAAGAGACCAGGGGAGAGCGAGGATCAACTCGGTGTAGCGGGCAGGTGGGAAGTAAAGTGGCTTAGAGTGGGAAGCAGCTGAGAAGATCTGGTGTGGTCGAGTCGGGGCAAAGAGAAGAGCAACAGGGCAAAGCGGCGAAGGGTAGGTGAGAAAACTAGGAATAGGCAAAGTATGAAGCGTAGATACGAGAACCAAGATGGAGCGGAGTGGGGTGGAGCGCATTTACAGCTGACCTGATAAAAGAGGGCTTGAACGCGTGCAGAAGGCAGAACAGTACGGTGGGGAGAAGACGTTCCAGAATATGAATCGAATGGATGAGAGTGGGAAGGAAGAAAATGGGGGGATGAGAGGTGGGGTGAGCGAAAACTGAAGCGGTGGGAACCGTGAGAAGCGGGCCTGGACAATATGACTAGAAGCTGTGTGAAGCTCGAAGAATAGAGAAGAAGTGTGGAACAGATAAGAATGAGTCGTATCTGCGAGAAACAAGCGCGGTGAAGCAGGAAAAGAGAAAAATTAAGGGGATGGTGCGCAGGTAATCACGGAAAAGCGGAATTGGGTGCATCGATAAAATGAAAAGGCATGAGCAATGAGGTTGAGAAGCGATGATCGAGAAGAACAGAAGAATAAAGAAGAGCGAACTGGAAGAAAATGGCACAAGGGAGCAATGAAAAGTGTAACAGAGAGGAAAAGAAGCAACTCGTCTCGAGTAGAGCTAACAACTAAGACAAGACTACGGAGACGGGAGGCTGCATCGTGCAGATGGCTCAGCAGTAGAGTGGAACGGGCACAAAAGGAACTAGTGGTGCTAAAACACCACGTACTTTCTCGCCTATATTTTTACGCAAAATACGTGTAAAGTAGTCAAAATTTAGAAAAATTGTACAGGACCTTATTTCAAAATATATCGTTCAAAAACATATTACATTCAAGGGAAAATATCTCTTTAATGTTTCGGTTGCAAGAAGACCCCGGAAAAACTTTTTAAATACTCGAAAAATCATGGTTTTAAACCAACATTAGATGTGCACCATTCTTTTAAACGTCCTTTGCTCTATCCAACAACAAAATTTAATAAAAAACCATGGAGCCATTTCCTTTTGGAAAAACTGGAAAATGTCCCAGGGGATTCATGTAAAATAGTACCATCCAAAATTAAAATATCTGTTTCAAATTGAAGGGGTTGCGACAAGAGCTAGATCGCCTGGGGGATATCAGTTTTGAAGAACATTGGCTGAACGCCGCTAGCGTTGTTCTTAGGCGACAGTGAGACGGACGGAAGGACGCTTTGCCAGCATTCGATTTTTAGGTATCAAGGACTCACGAAACATGGATTCTGGCTACATGTCGCGATAGAAGATTTTTTTTAAATTAGCAACTGAATTAATCCACTTTTTTGTTATCAGGACCCTGTAATAAGACCGTATGGAGAAGAGCAAAGGAGAGCAAGAAACATGTGGCAGTGAAGGGCGGGGTTGTAGGATAGAATATGATGAGCAAAGCGGCCTGACGCAGGGATAACGGAGGCGAGGAAGCGGAGAAGTGAGGTAGATCGTGCAGATCACTGAGCAGCAGGGTGGAACAGGAAGAATTGAAGAGAACGACATAGGGAAGAGTGAAGAGGACATCAGATCAGGGCACCGCCGAGAGGGTGGAGTGGACAAGGCGACGAATAACGCCGGATGGCTGAACGCTGAGAAGGGTAGATCGGACGGGCACACAATGCGGGGGCGGAGGGATGGAGCCCGCTTCCCCCCACCCCACCCTCGCCGGCGATGCTCAACTCGGTCGGTTATAGGAGCGCGGGCGGGCGTTCGGCGCGGCGTCGGCGCGTGTATTCCCGTGATTGCTGTAATCAGCGCTCCACGCGGTTTGTTTTTATCGCCCCCTGTGTTCTATCGAGAGGTGTCATCAAGCGCGCGCGGACCGCGCGGCGCTGCATTTCAATGGCGCGGCCCACCCCCACCCCCCACCCCACCACGGCCCTACCCCCGCCCACGCCTCCGCTGGACGTTCGGCCGCACGGCGCGCTGCGGCGGTGGCGGCGGTGACGAGCGCGATGATGATGACCGCGCGGTGCGTGACGGGAAGGGGGAGGGGAGGGGTGGACCCTCCCCCACCCCGCCCCGCCCTCACCACCGCTGGACGCTCGGCCGGACGGCGCGCGGCGGCGGCGGCGGCGGTGACGAGCGCGATGATGATGACCGCACGGGGCGTGACGGGTTAGGGGAGGGGGGAGGGGTGGGAACTGGGGCTTCATTAAGGGGGAACACGCGCTCCGTCGCTGATTGGACGAGTGGCTGCGCCGCCGATTACGAGGACTCTCAAGAGATTGCGCGACGCGTTTACGCGCTGGAACTGAAATCTTCGAGCTAAATCGTGAACGACTTCACGGGTACAGTATTCGCTCGAAGGAGTCGGGGAATTTAAGAAAATACCATTTCCCTGAAATCTTTTCAATTTAGAAAAATGGAAACCGTTCTAGTAATTGAATAATTTTCACATTAACAAAGTTCATGTTTGTGAATCATAAAAATGATTTAAGAATTATAAATTTGGTTTGGATGACCAGTAGTTCACTTCATTTTATATATTATGTATTTTCACCACAATCTTTTTTTCGTAAAATATATTTCTAGATCTGAGTTGTCTAAGAAGAAGAAGAAGCTGTCTGTGGGCCCACGATCTGATCTACTTAATCCGCTCAGTTGTTAGCTCTACTCCAGACGAGTTGCTTCTTTCCCTGTCTGTTACACTTCTCATTCCTCCCCTTGTGCAATTTTCTTCCAGTTCACTCTTCTTTATTCTACTGTTCTTCTCGATCATCGCTACTCAACCCATCTGAGCTATATAAAATAGAAGAAGAAGAAGAAGAAGAAGAAGAAGAAGAAGAAGGATGTATAAGAAGGTGAGATAACGAACAATTCTTTCTGATGAAAATGTTTGAAAAAATGTTCTTTGATGAAATGTTTCATTTGGAATATTATATTATGATGCTTTAACAAACACTGCACTTCATTATTTTCTATTCATCATCGAAGTATTCAATCGAATCTTCGTACTTTTGAGAAATTTATTTGAATTTGACTTTGAGAGTATTACAAGTATAGCAGACTCATGAAGCAAATACGGCATCTCCAAAATCCGGCACACAGTTATTTTAAAACTGCAATCGGTACATTACACCATGTAACAAAAAAAAACCTTTTTGCTTGTTTAAGTGAATTTTATGCTTGTTTTGGATGAATGAGGTCAAAACTAAAGTACACTGAGATGAGATACATTCTAAGAGATGAATAAACGGTTCAGCTGTGTGTTATCTGTTTCATATTCTCATAATTGATTTATAATGGCATATTCCCGTTGTTGAAAGTGTAATCCAGACTGTTTTTATGTGTGAGGCATCTTCCTGGGATCGAAAGCAGTAACGCATTGAATAAAGGAAGCTAATGTAATCTGCTTAGCATACAGTTCGTATTTTGGTATTCCCGTGGGAGACTAAGAAAATAATTGGGGACCACATGTTGAATGTGGGTGTTGCAGACCAACTCTCGAGGCCTGGTTTAGAGGAGAAAACAGAAAAATGAAATTTGGTGTACCTAGAATTTGGCAAGAACCAACAGATCCTCTCCAACTGTTATTTCTATATTACCTCCATTCCGTGGAGTCATCAAGCAATTTGTAAAGGCATTAGATACAACACAGATGCAATGAAGTACCTTCAGAATGTGTTCCCCAAACTATCAGAACCTAAGATAAAGGGAGGATTTTTTGTTGGCCCCCAAGTGAAAAATTAACTTCGTGATGACGCATTCATTAGTAAGCTTCTTCCAGTTCGACAAAAGGTCTGGAAGAACTTTGAAGATGTTGTGAATGGTTTCCTAGGTAATCACAAGAGGGGACAATCACAGGGTTGTGGTATAAGGTGGCAGGGATGTGGTTGAACTACAAATCAATGCAGTGCAGAATGTCTCTAAAGTTGCTTGTACTCCACTCGCATCTGGATGTTTTCAAGCCTCATATGGGTGCATATTCAGAGGAACAGGGCGAAAGGTTCCATCAGGATTTGGAAAGAAGGTACCAGGGACAGTACAACGAGAGAATGCTTGGTGATTATGTCTGGGGACTAATTAGAGAGTGATGTAACGTACAAGAGGAAATTTAGGAAAACAACACATTTTTAAGCACACTGTTCATGATATATAAATAATTTCATGTACTTTAACAATTTTGTCTTATATATTTACTGCATTTACATTTTTTCAAACATTGTATTTAAGAATTTCTTTTGTTTTGTTTAATAGGTAAATGTAAACGAGCATTTATTGTTTCAAGTATATGTATTTTCCTAAAATTAAGAAAATCGATGTCATTTCCCTAAAAACAATTTTCCGGTGGGCAAAATTGCATTTACATAGTGTTTTGAAATACGATGCATCAGAAACAACAACAAAATTAACTTAAACAAAATTTTGTTACATGGTGTTATCTACAATGTGTTGCTTTTTAAAAAAAAATCTAAGGAAAGGAAATGTGAAAAGATTTGTAAAAACATTTTAATCATTGCTTGAGTATACTAAAATATGATTGATTGATTGTTAATGATTCCAGGCGCGTCAACTACTGAAGTCATTAGACACGTAAGTGTATTGCATGTTTTATCGAGAGGTGGCAGAGCATCATTACCTTTATTAATTAGTTTATTGAGTTTCTATCAGTTGAGTGGTACTTTAATTTTATACTCGCTCTTCCCCCGCTAGATAGCGAGACGCCGACCTACCGTCGTCTAGCAGGGTTTCTTCAACCAGGTATCTCCCACCAGCGGGGCACTGACCGAACTGGGAGAAGCTCTAAGCCCCCGACCGGTCTCCCGGCATGTGTGGTAGTGTAGTGCATGTGAGTGTAAGCGTGTGGGTAAACAGTAAAGGACAGAGAAGAGGAAGGAAAGATCTTGCGCGGTTCGTGGTCCGTTTGTTAAGGTACTACTCCGGTATTCGCCTGGTGTAGATCGGAGAAACCACGGAAAATTACCGATCAGAGCAGCCGGCCGCTAGAATTCTCCTGCAGACAGCGACTGAATTCCACCTAGCTGACAAGCTAGTGTCGAAAATCCTGTCGCCGTCGGGACTCGAACCTAGGACCTCCCGCTCAGAAGCACTGCAATGACATCTATTGATGCACTGAGCCACCTCCTCCGGTACTAAAATATAAATTTCTGCCAATTTTACATCTGGATTCAAGACATATTCAAGTTGAATATGTACACAATTTAGCTGCTTACCAGGTTGAGAAAATATTAGAAGAAAAGTACAAGGGATACTGAATTTGAAAATAGAAATTTTTTACAGTTTCATCTTATCCACACGACTAGAATAGAGAAAACAGAAAAAAAATTAATTATTTACACAACGTTGGCCATTCACATCCTGCACATTATCGAATTTATGATTTGAAGTAAAAATGAAATGAGAAATGAATGAGAAATTTTGTATTTAAATATCTCTCCGTTAATCTCCCTCTCTCTTATTTTACACCTAAAGCTATCCTCGACTCTTTCTCTCTCTCTCTCTCTGTTTCTCTCTCTCTCTGTTTCTCTCTCTCTCTATTTCTCTCTCTCTCTCTGTTTCTCTCTCTCTCTCTGTTTCTCTCTCTCTCTCTCTGTTTCTCTATCTCTCTCTGTTTCTCTATCTCTCTCTGTTTCTCTATCTCTCTCTGTTTCTCTAACTCTTTCGTTCTTTCTTTTTTTGTCCATCCCGTTCAGACACATATACATTGCACGTGAACATGTAACAACGTTCCACGTGCGTTCTCACGCTCAAGAGTTCGCTGCGAGACAAACCCTCCCGTGCACGCCCCCTCTCGTTTCGTGGGCTTTTTCTTCGGCAACCTTGTTAGTGCGCCAGGGTACTCGTTTCCGATTTAACCCTCTCTTTGCCCTCTCCTCGATACGCTTGGATTTGGATTATTTTAATTTCTTTGTTCATTGTTTCGTGCGGCACGACGAATGTCTATGCATATTCAACAGCTGTAGCCGACTTCTTTTTTGTAACGTGGCTTCTTTCACCTCTAATTTTATTTCTGCCGACGCCCGATGCGGCCGCCTGGTATTGTGTTTCTGCAAACGGACGAACAGATTCTCCGCGTCCCATGATTTATTAAAGCGTAGTTGACCTCAGTGCAAAGGCGACTCTCGGGTGGGCTTTTTGTCCTGGTCGCCAATGAGTCACGTGAGAAATGCTTATTGGATTCGTCTCATGATTGATTGGCGTGTCCAAAGATTACCGGTTTACGTATTTTATTTTGGATTTTAATTTTAAGGTTTGTAAATTGGTAAGAGAAAACTGTTGCCAGGTAATTTAAACACTCTGAATTGATTAGCTCACTTCGTAAACTTCAGCTGCGATGTTTATTTCATTCAGGCAAAAGGAGAAAAACGACAAAGTATGAAATGCTGCTTCTTTTACTACGCTCTTTCATGCACACTGACCTCTTTCTATGAGGATAAAATATATATATATATATATATATATATATATATATTATAATGTTAGGAGACTTTAATGCTAGGATTGGAAGGAAAAACAAAATGAAATAATTGGACCTTTTGGAGAAGAGATTATAAATAATAATGGAGAAAGATTGATAGATATTGTGATCAAAATAGTTTGACTATATTAAATGGCTTTTATGAACACAAAGCTATTCATAAATACACGTGGCATCAAGATTCTTTAAAATTATCGTCAATAATAGATTATATTATTATAAGAAAAATACAAAATTAAAGGTTCAAGATGTTAGAGCTTACAGAGGTCCAAGTTGTGGCACAGATCATTATTTAGTTAATTCGAAGATGTTGTTTCCTTTTATACATAAATATTCAAAAATAAATAAAACTGAAGAAGTGATCACTACAAAGAATTATGTTGAATATAACGTAAATTTATTAAAAGATAAAGTATTTCATATTTGTACCAAAAAAGATTGGATGAAAAACTAATTGAAACCGAATTTGAGAATGTGGAAGAGCAGTATAGATACATTGTACAGAATATTAATATGGCAGCAAAAGAAGCGTTAGGTGAAAAAGAGAAAACACATAAATTTATATACTATTGGAGTGAAGAAATTAAAAAATATGTGGAAGATAAAAGAATGAAGTACCTCAGATGGCTAAACACAAAGAATATAATAGATAAAATTGATTACAAAAGAGCTCAAGCTAAAGTAAGAAAAGCCGTAACTTTGGAGAAAAATAAATACTGGGAAAAAACATGTGATTATTTACAAAGTTATATAGGAGGAACAAAAAAGTGCAGAAGCTTGGAAAACATTAAGAAATTTAAGAAAAAATGCGAATAACAAAATAAGATTAGAGGGAATTTCATTACAAAAATGGAAACAATACTTTGAAGAATTGTTAGTTGAAAGAAGAAGTCAGTTTTTAACAACTATAGATGTATTTCAAGAATTTGAGAATAATTTTTTAAATTTAGATTTGGCAACTTTAGAAAAGGCCATTAAATCTTTGAAAAATGGAAAAGCAACTGGTATAGGAGGGATCAATGCCGAATTAATAAAGTATGGAACAAAGAAACTATGGGAATTAATAAGGAATTTATTTGAAAAATGCTTAAATGGTGAAACCTCCCCCTCAAGAATGGAAAAATGGTATCATTTCAGTTGTTCACAAAAAAGGAAAACGAGATGAATGTGCAAATTATAGGGGAAATAACTGTGTTAAATGTATTTAGTCGTCTTTACGGAAGAATACTAAAATTATTTTTAGAAGAAAATTATAAAAGTAGAGAAGATGAATTTCAAGCAGGTTTTAGAGTTGGAAGATCGACCATTGATCATATATTTGTAATAAAACAGCTAATAGAGAAAATTAATGAAGTGGGTCAACAAATCCATTTTGTGTTTGTAGATTTAGAAAGGCATATGATAGTATTCCATTACAAAATTTGTGGGAAATATTGAACGAAAATGAGCATAAATAAAAACCTTTTGATGACAATAAAAAAAGTTATATGATGGTGCTATTTCTCAGGTCCAAAATATGCAAAAATCTCTCAGAATCAATTTCATTACCGAAGGTCTGCGACAAGGGTGCAGCTTAATCTCCAACTCTATTTAAAATATACTTACAAAAATCGCTAGAAACATGGAAAAAGAAAGTTGAAGGAATGGGTTGTTCCTATAGGAAATAAAAGTTTATACACTTTATTATTTGCAGATGACCAAGTAATAATAGCACAGGATGCTGAAGATGTGGAATATATGTTTAGAAAATTATTAGAAGAATATCAGAATGGGGGTTAAAAATTAATATGGAAAAGACATTTTATATGGGATGTGGAGTAAACAATAGAGATTTAATTTTACAATTTGGAAAAGGAAAAATTAAACATTGTTCGGAATTTAAATATTTAGGAGTAAAAATTAATAAGGATGGAAATCAGGAAGATGACATAAAACAAAGAATAAACAAAGGAAGATCAGCAACATCAATGCTAAACAAAATATTATGGGATAAACATATAGCAAAAGAAACTAAATTAATGATATATAAATCTATTGTAGAAAGTACTATTTTATATGCATCGGAAATTTGGAAATTAAAGAAAAATTTAAAACTAAATTACTGGCAACAGAAATGGACTTTTAAGAAGATCATCTAGGATATCAAAATTAGAAAAAATAAGAAATTTAAAAAATAAGAGAAAAAATGAATAAAGTTAATACAATTTTAGAAACTATTCAATACAAGCAATTACAATGGTTTGGTCATGTGAAAAGAATGAAAGATAATAGAATTCCAAAAATAATTTTAGAGTGGTTTCCGGCGGGTAGGAAGAAAAGAGAAAGACCTAAACACAGCTGGTTGAGAGAAATTAAGGGAATTTTAAAGGACAAGAACTTAACAGACAAGGATTATGAAGATCGGGACAAATGGAGAAATAAATTAAAATAATGTAATTTATTAGAGTTGTGGGTTAACAGAAAGTTGTTTTCTATAACAATGTAAAACTGTGAAATATATATATATATAATATATATATATATATATATATATATATATATATATATAAGAAAGAGGGTCTAGATGCATTTGAAATTTGACATAGCTTTTTCGCCGGGTTCTGTCCCGGTTATATCTTCACTAAACCCAATTATCAGACAAAATGCAAGTATTACTGAACTACACAGGAAAATATATAGTGCTTAATCTTGGTAATAACTTTGTAATGATCACCATTTTCTGAAAAATTGTATTTGAGAAATTCCTCTGTACAGCAGAACTCTGGCTTTAACTTGGCCATGTATGATAATACACATTTTCTATAAAAGGCCAGCACTGTATTAGACGTTTCCAGCACTGTATTATACGTAAATAGTAGAGCAGTGTTTTTTTTAGAATAAAAGAAAATAGTAAATAAAAAAAATTCAAAGAAAGAAAATAAAGTTTTAAAAATTTCACACGAGTGGTAATGTTTGGCAATATAGATGAAAGCGATACCCAAAATAACCCAAAATTTCTGTGTGTGAAGAACAAAAACTCAAAATGCTCGACAATCGTACAAAACAACAATAGTAAAACAACAAAGTTACGTAGCGAAGCAAACAAAAAATGTTGTATTTTAGTGCAAACTAGTTTTCAGTAATTAGTATAATAGTGCAAATACGTACCAAACACGTTTTGCAAACTCAAGATGAAGCACAGCTTCCAAAATACCCCCTTATCATTTGGTTTTCTGCCGTGCTTTACTCATCTTTAAAATATCTGTGCTGTTTATTTTCCAGATTTCTAGATGGCAAGCCCGCCCCGCCCGCCCCACCCTCCCAAGGCGCCCGCAACGGACTATCTCGTACCAACATAAGAAAACAATTTCACGCGAGTGGTAGTGTTTTGGCAATATAGATGAAAGCGATACCGAAAATAACCCCAACAAAAAAATGTATTTTAGTGCAAACTAGTTTTCAGTAACTAGTGTAGTAGTGCCAACTCGTACCAAACACAATTCTGCAAACACAAGATGAAGCACAGTTTCCAAAATACCCCGTTATCATTTGCTTCTCCGCCGTGCGTTACTCGCCTTTAAAATATCTTCGCTGTCTTTATTTCCCAGATTTCTAGATGGCAGCAGGTTTCTCCCGAGGCGCCCGCCGCAGCGGACTATCTCGTAACAACATAAGAAGAAGATAAGGCGCCAGGAGAAAAGTAACACGTGGCTGCGCCCGGGGTTGAAAAATGCTCCCGCCACGAGCGGTGCCGGCGCGAAACGAGCTCGGGAGCCGCGAGAACAAACACACGCAGGAGCAGGTGGCGGGACTCCCAGACGGCGGAGATGGTTGCGGTCTGGCCTGCTTAGTGGGTGGCACGTGCCGCGGACAAGAACGGATGTGTGCGGTGGCCAACAAACGAGATGGTGAAGAATATAAGATAACAGTTATTTGAGTTCAGCGAAGCTCCCCGGGGGACAGTAATTTGCAAAACAAACTAATAATATTAATCGATTAATGAAACAATTGTGTGAATGTTATAATAAAATAAAATAATAGAATGAAAGCATATCTGCTGACATTTGTTCATTCAGTACTTTAGTCTTGTCAAGAGGTTTTTCAAGAAGGTCTGGGTAATTGGAAGCAAACGTATGTGAATGTGTGAGGTTAATGAGAATAGTGCGTAAGCAGTAGTAGTCTGGAGTAACTTTTCTGCTGTTCTTGTTTTTATGCCTAGTAATCGCGGGTGATCAGCTAGTATAGTGTATTTGGCAGATTGGGGTCGGATTATCTGACGTGATGTTTTCAGGCGCGGGCTCTGTCCTTATTTTACATTACACTCGCCAGGAGAGAAGGGAGACATATGGCGAGCACGTGGCGTGGCTGAACTTCATTAAAACTAGGACAATTTGTAGATACAACTTCATTTTTGTCCTAACAAGCATTCGATCCTAGGACCGTCTCACATAAATCTAGTACGCTGTCCATGAGCCACCGTAGATGTTAGTAATAATTATATAAAAATTATAATAATAATAATAATAGTAATAATAATAACAATAATAAAATACTGGGAAGTGCAAGAAATAGTTTATTTGGAACAGCCCACATCTTGCGCAAAGTATTGTAGAGGCACCGACAGTCCCTAAATCTACTCCTTAGGTAGCTGGTTGCAACCTGGAGTAGACTTTATATTCAGCCGACACATAACATCTTTAGTCGTGATTTAGAGGAATATAATAATAATAATAATAATAATAATAATAATAATAATAATAATAATAAATATTAAAAAATCTTCAAAAATAAGTGTTATTTCAGATATAACGTCTATCTACTAGTAGGATGTATGAATTGTGAGATGCTCATGTGATTATGAAGTGTTGATATGACGATGGAGCAACGACCAAAGGAGCGGGAAACGAAATCAAACCTGCCACAAACCCGATTCCTCATGGATCGGCCGGCACACGCCCCTCAGCCCCAGCGGCGAAAAGAGTGCGGTCTCCCCGTTTTCCCACGTGCGCCCAATACATGCGGCAGGTAGAGAAGAAACAGCTCGTCGTCCAGTAGCCGCCAGCGCGCCTGTTGGGCCGCGTGGGGGCGTCGCGTGGGCGGCCCCGCCACGCCCCCCACGCCCCACTCCCTTCTCACCTCGCCCCCTGCGCTACCTGTTGGGCGTAGCTAAGACTGCGGCTCGCCCCCGCCCCGTCCCCCCCCGTCCCGCCACCGCTTCCGCCACCGCCCCGCGACCGCCCCTCCGCCGCCTCCGCCCCGCCTCCGTCCCGCCTCCCCCCCAACCTCCGCCCCGCCTCCGCCCCGCCTCCGCCCCGCCTCCGCCCCGCCTCCGCCCCGCCTCCGCCCCGCCTCCGCCCCGCCTCCCCCCAACCTCCGCCCCGCCTCCGCCCCGCCTCCGCCCCGCCTCCGCCCCGCCTCCGCCCCGCCTCCGCCCCGCCTCCGCCCCGCCTCCGCCCCGCCTCCGCCCCGCCCCCGCTCCCGCCACGCCCACCAAGTATACCCTGCACCGCCCCCGCCCAATCTCCGCTCCGGCCCCCCACCTATACGCCGACCCGCCCCCGCCCAACCTCCGCCCCGCCACCCGTGCCCCGCCCCGCCCCCTCCCAGCCCCCGCCTCCCTCTCTGCCCGTCTCGCCCCCTCCGCTACCTGTTGGGCGCAGCTGAGACTGCGGCTCGCCCTCGCCGCCCCGCCCCGCCCCGCCCCTCCCTCGCCCAGCCCCTGCAGTGGTTCTGCGAAGTGCGTCGCGTGTGCGGCTTGCTCCTCCTCCTCCGCCTCGCCCCCGCCCCTGCCCCCGCCGCCGCCCCTGCCCCGCCTTCGCCGGCCCCAATCTACGCTAAAAGCATTAAACCCCGAGCGCCCGCCAGCCCCGCGTCCGCCCTGGACACCAGACGCCCGTTCCACCTGCACCACCCACGCAGACCATTTCACCCCGCGCGACTCGACAGCCACCATATTCACTGCCCGTGCTCACCGCGCTGCCTGCGCTACAGTGATGCATTTCAGAGGTAAAGGATGCAATTGCACTGTTAGTAGAGTTTTTAACCAAGCTATTGAATATAACACTGAATCACGTATTTATAAATATACATTTCTATCCTATTGAAAATCAGGTAACACGTTTGGAATATTATATCTATTTTCTACCGTTATGAATTTTCCGATCATGTGTGAAATTAGTGAACATTGAAAATATAAATCAAATGATGGTATTTGGAATACTACTTCATCTGTTTTTTTTCATTCTCAGTTTTTCAATCATCTTTGGAATTTTTGTTAACTTTACAAACTACGGGTTGCTATTATTGCTCGCGCAACCATTTCACATGAGCCGCCTTTGCAATCCCCGTTTCTACTCCAAATTAAGCCAGCCCCTCATCCACCTTGGACACCAACTGCTCGTCCCACCCGCACCGCCCACTAACCCCGAACTGCTCGATTGCCTCCATATTCACTGCCCGTGCTCACCGCACAGCCTGCGCTACAGTGATGCAATTGAGAGGTAAAGGTTGTAATTGCTCAGTTTGTAGATTGTGGCATATAATGAATGTAACATTGCACTTAATGAATATAACATATATCGATTATTGAATATGATGCTGAGCAATCGGAACATTTAATCGCTGTATTTATAAATATATTTCCATCCTACTGAAAAGTAGTTCAAATGTTATATTTTAATTCTTGGACGGTCAGGTTCAAATGGTTTTAGTGTAAAGAAGGATATTTCAAATGTTATTAGTCGAATTATTACACAAGTTGTGTTTCATTCTCAATTTTCCATTAATTTGCATATTAGTGAACATGGCAAACATAAATCAACTTATAGTATTCGGTATATTACCTCCGCTGTTTCCGTTTTTCCAATCACCTTCGAATGAGTTTTACAAATTGCGCCCTACTCCTGCCGCCCTCTCAATCTATTTTAACAATATCGTGTACAACGCCTCCAAATTCATCCCTTTCGTGACTTGCTCCAGACACCAAGCCAGAGCCCATACTTTCAACTGTGGATTGAAAGCAAAATAAAACCTCAAGATTTGAAGCTAATATAGTAATCCCTATTCGCTATCGCCATTCGCGAGTTTTGAACATTCGCGATTAGAGAAATGCTACCGATTTCAACATTCGGGAGTGCCTCTTTTGGTCGTACTACTCTTTTTTTGAAAGAGCACATTTATTTCTTTTATCTGCGTTATCTCGGAACCAAACTTTGCAGACACCGGAGCTGAAAGAATCACGTATTGCAAAAATATCAAAGTTAAAAATCTCAATTCACATTAATAGAAAAACAAAATTGCAAAATAATTCAATTCAATTGCGTTAAATTCGAGAGTTTTGACCACACGAACAAAAAAGCCATTCAGGATCAGTGTACCTCTCATTATAATGACATCACTCAAATCGAACCTCGGGAAATCATCAGCAAAGAAAACCTCCTCGAACGTAATTATAAAGTAACGGGAGCGAAACTGGGAACTGGATAATCTTCAAAACTATTAAAGGCGATCTAAAAATTCAACAAGCTCTGATGCAAAGGGCAATCGAATGTAATCCAAACATGAAAATTACTTCGAAATTTAAGAGAGAAATAGAAACAGCTCTTCCATATTTGGATAACGACGAAGGCGATGAACAAAAAAATAACTAAATCCTATATCCAAACATTTTCAACTTTGAAATAATTTTAAAACGTTGTTTTTTGTGAATTGTGTTTATAGTAGCGCATACTCATCCTACTGCAATTGCTTATCAGTTTCTTTTTTCCCTTTTTACTTTCCCGTATACGTACGTATACACTGAGTGATATACGTAGTATAGGGAAAGTTATGTAATGCTGCGCGAAAAAATGGCCAATTTTCGGCGGAAAAAAATTAATTGCCGGGCCGTGAAAACGAATAAGTGGATAAAACCAGTTGCTAAATTAAGAAAAAAAAATCCTCTATTTCGTGGTGTGGTCAAAATTCATGATTTGTTGCTTCTTTATACTTAAAAATCGATTGACGGCATTCCGTCCGTCTGTCCGTCTGTGGTCAACGCTAGCGCCTAACCGTTCGGTCGATTTTCTTCAAAATTGATATTCCCCAGTCGATCTGATTCTAGTCGAAGCTTTGTGATTTTGAAAAAGATTCTTTAAAATTTGGGGGTACTTTATATGAAGTCCCCCGGGGATTTTCAACATTTTCTCAAAAACGGCTCCAAATTTTTTCTTTAAATTTCTGGTATGAATAGAGAAAAATACACTTTTTAACATGGCATAGGTACGATTTTCATGTACAGCTCTGAATTTTCGAAAATTGTGAAAGTTTGAATTTTTTTCGGCATCTTTCTCCAACTACAAAATTGAAGATAGAGATTTTTTCTTCAATTAAAATTTGTTCTGCATATTGAGTTCTTTAATAAAGGTCATGTAAATATTTTTCACAATTTTGGTAGTTTTCGTGCAATATTGCGTGCAATATGTGCAATTTTAAAAAATTACAAAAACAAAATTTTCTCAAAAACGTCTCCAAATTTTTTCTTTAAACTTTTGGTAGGGGTAGTGGTAAATGTACTCTATCAATGACATAAAAGCCATTTTGGTCTATCGGTTGGTTTTTTCAAAAATTACCAAAATGTAAATTTTTTTACTTGTCTCTCACGTCGTTAATATTTACATTATCGGCGATTTGTTTACATTATTATATTTACGAGTATATATGCTTTAAATAATGTCAAGTAAAGTTTCTCGAAAACACTACCGTTTTCTGTGAAAAGTAGCTCAAATTTCGGCATTTTCAGAAATGCTCAAACGTCATTTTCTCGTATATGGCTGCAATTTTTGTCTTGAAACTTTTGTAACGGATAGTGCTAATTACACTCATTAGTATAGCGTGAAGTTTATTTTGAGTTTTTTTTGTTTTTTTCAAAAATTATATAAATGTAAATTTTTTGAAAGATCTCTCACATCTTTAATATGCACATTACGAGCAATTTGTAAAGATGATTATATTTGTGAGTGTAAGTGCTTCAAATAACTTCAAATAAAGTATTTTGAAATCTCAAACATTTTCTGTGAAAATGAGCTTCAAATTTCGCATTTTTAGTAGTGCTAAAACGCCATTTTCTCTTAAACGGCACATAATTTTTAAAAGAAAATTGCCATTTACGGCTAGGTTTTTGTGTTCTTTAATATTCTAAAATTAATGTTTCTGTTCTACCAATAGGAAACCGAAAGATTAAGAAAATGACAAGAAAATGTACTTTTGGCGATGATAGATGGTAGCTGGCAAGAAAGAGTATGTGGCAATTCCGAATAGCTAGCGAAGACCCAGGAAAATACAAAACTAATACGGGAAAGTTTGTGCCATTCTGTTTCTGTTTTTTGACAAATAAATAAATAAAATAAATACGGTCATGCTTAATTTTTTCAAAATACGAGTAGTTTTTCTTTAATTTTGTGACAAACGTAATAGGCCGCTGTAAATTTACTGCGCTTCGGACAGCTGGATGCGTCGTAAATTAGAATGTGCAATTTTGTATATTATTTCTTTCTTCGTTGAAAAGGAGTTATAATTGTCTAATGAAAAGGAGTTATAATTATGAAAAGGAGTTATAATTGTCTAATTTATGTTGATATTTGCAGGCAAATATTTAGTTTTGCACCAAATGCTGTACCATTTGTAGTGAGTAGAGAATTTGTTGCATGGTTTTAAAATACTCTTCCCTAATCATGGCCCAATGGAAGGCATTTCTATATTTCCAGGGTATCAGGCTTCTTTTTCCAATACAGGGTTACACAACTTTTGCATTCTATTTTTGTGAAGTTGTAGAATTCACATAGTTCTGACAACACTGCAATGGAAATAGTGAGTTCCAAGCGAAGATGTTAGTAGCGCATAAAGTGCAATATTACAGTACTACTTAGCTGTTTCCTCTAATACGGGAAAGTAAGTGCTGTTGTAGCATCACTAGTTTAAACAGCTTTTCGGTATTGAGGAACCTAACCCGCCTTTCTTCATTAAAGAATAGGCTCAATATTCGCGGATTTGACATTCACGAGGCTCTTTGGGAACCTAACTCTCGCGAATGTTAAGGGATTACTGTATTAAAATGATGAAGACTATAGTATTATTGTTTCACATATTCAACTAATTACTTGAACCGATATGTATTAAAGATAAATTTAACCACGATTCATATGTAACTTCAAATTAGCGGCAAGAATACTGGTGAACAAAACTACACAAAACGATTTTCGAAACCGTAACACGCACACTACTTAAGAGCAACAAATAAAATACTCCCGTATACTCGTAACTCTCATACACTCTCGTATACTCCCGTATACTCGTAACTCGCAACAAATTAAATATTTTAACAATGCCAGTCTTTACGAATACTGAAATGACAAATACACTGTACGACCATTCTTTACATACCAATATTATAAACAAAATTGCTGTTTCAAAACATATGAATATCAAATATTTAATGACAAGCAGCCTCTTCCATGGATCCTTGATGCCGCTTAACGTCACTTTTGTCGTAAACAGTGACTCACTATGAATGATAATTTAGACTGTGCGCGCATTATGAGAATAGTCAGAATAATAATGAAATATTTTCATTTTCAGAGAATATTGAAACTATTGAATTGTTTTTAGATTTTTCCAGTCTTCCTGTATATCTAACAAAACCACAAACACCTCTCACAGGACCGGATGCTGCATTTTCTTAAAATTTTCCGAGCATTGAATACTAGTAATATATATTTCCAATGCGTCGTATTCAATCTGTTATTTTTGAACACCTTACATTCAAAATATGATGTGTAAGTATTCAAATTATAATACGTAGATCAGATTAATGTAAAACAAACAAAAAATTCTCGTTTCAAAACTATAATTTCTATTACTTTATTTCGAATCATCCCTCCCAACTCCCTTTCGCCTCTGGTACTGCCTTCAACTGGCACTGATATCTGCACACACGCCTTCCTCACTGTCTCCGGGAACCTTCTGGAAAAATTCTATGCGTCGTTAGCAACACCTTACCACACGGCTTTTTGCTGCTTCTTCTCAGTTTTGTATCCCAATGTGTTTTTCAATTCATTTCCTTTCAGGTGATAAAACGACAATTAATTTTCTAGGCAATTCAATTATTTTATTATTAATATATTACAAGAAACCCTTAAATAAAAGAGGTGGTCAGCGCAAAAAGTAAGCCCTCCCAATAATTAACCCCTTTTTATCGAATTCTTCGTCTGTCTTCTCCTCATATTTCTATGTTGCTTCTTCTGTATCATCTTTATCTTTTTCGTCTTGTCCTTGACCTTGGCCTTCAACTTCAGTGTACTCTGGCGCCGGTGGAGAAGTGAACATTTTTCGAAAGTGAACGGCAATCAACGCAAAAATGTGCCCGCCATCATGAAACAAGGCGTTCATTTATCGTTTTCCCTTCCATCATGTCACGATTTCTTTATCTGATTAGCGAAACCCATTTAATCCACATTCAGATTTATCATCACTCCAATTAATCATGCTTATAGAGTACATCAAACACATGATATCAGGAAAAAATTGTTTTGTGTTCGCAACTTCAAGATGACACATCATTTTCTGACCACACCCTCTTTCAGAGCATCAGAGTAATACTCGTAACCGTCTCCGCCCTCACCGTTACTACTAATATCTCCAGCATTTTCCGTCCGCCAAACACTCGGCTTGCGTGCGCCTCGAGATTTAGGAACCGGCGTTTCCGCTTCTAGCCCCACCCCACTCCTATGCGTTCCCCCGCCTTTGCTTTCAGCTGACTTGAAGGGTTGTTGCCTTGTCCACCGCAAATGCAGCCTCATTCCGTCTAATACCGTCCCTCGCCTCCGCCCTCGCCTCCGCCCTCGCCTCCGCCCTCGTCTCCGCCCTCGCCTCCGCCCTCGCCTCCGCCCTCGCCTCCGCCCTCGCCTCCGCCCTCGCCTCCGCCCTCGTCTCCGCCCTCGCCTCCGCCCTCGCCTCCGCCCTCGCCTCCGCCCTCGCCTCCGCCCTCGCCTCCGCCCTCGCCTCCGCCCTCGCCTCCGCCCTCGCCTCCGCCCTCGCCTCCGCCCTCGCCTCCGCCCTCGCCTCCGCCCTCGCCTCCGCCCTCGCCTCCGCCCTCGCCTCCGCCCTCGCCTCCGCCCTCGCCTCCGCCCTCGCCTCCGCCCTCGCCTCCGCCCTCGCCTCCGCCCTCGCCTCCGCCCTCGCCTCCGCCCTCGCCTCCGCCCTCGCCTCCGCCCTCGCCTCCGCCCTCGCCTCCGCCCTCGCCTCCGCCCTCGCCTCCGCCCTCGCCTCCGCCCTCGCCTCCGCCCTCGCCTCCGCCCTCGCCTCCGCCCTCGCCTCCGCCCTCGCCTCCGCCCTCGCCTCCGCCCTCGCCTCCGCCCTCGCCTCCGCCCTCGCCTCCGCCCTCGCCTCCGCCCTCGCCTCCGCCCTCGCCTCCGCCCTCGCCTCCGCCCTGACACACTGTGAAGTGAAACTGGATGTATGGCTGCAGTCTATACACGCGTATATCTTCCGCAGCGTGTGCCTTCTTATATCTTAAGGCGATTGCGATGAGGATGTTATTTCTTAAACACGAATTCCAAAAACTGGATTGCCCCATCACCACCGTTGATATATCTTCGTCGGCGTCACTCATACTCGGCTCTTAACACTCTCTGCGCTCGCATTCGCCACAACTAAGCTGCGCGTCTGTATGATGCACTGCTTCTGTTCCAGATTTGCATTCGCCTCCCCTCACCGCCGAATCTGCTGCCTTTCCCTTCGCGTCCACTCCACACGCGTGCGTCTGCATCCACCTTCTTCGCCGTCCTTGTCTGCCTCTGCTTTCATATCAGCAAAGACCGGATTTTTATGTGCATATGTTTTGTCTTCCTACTTACCATTCTCAAAGTTGTAATCTTGGTGTATTATCAGTATCCAATTTTTCCGTTACATAGTTTACATATTTAGTACTATATTTCATATTTTGTTGTTTCCACAACATATTTTATTATTCTATCAATTTTCTTCAATTTTATTACATACTTTTTATGAAAGAAAGTATTTTTTTTAAAATTAGCACATTCCCCATCATTATTGGTGAAATCTGTATTAATTTTAAAATTTATTCGGGATATTTTTTCTAAATTTCGTTTTATGTATATGTTCTTTTTAATTAGAGAATCTTAATATTTCATATTATACCCGATTTTTCATATTTATTACATATTCTTACTGTTTTTGTTACATATTTTTTTAATATATTTTTAGGAATAATATTAATGTACTTTTGTTGAAAATTTACTTTCGTGCGAATTATTTGATACTGCCGGAACTGTATTTCATTCATAGGAGCAGAGGCGGAGTTAAGTACAAGCAAGCAGACAACCCCGTGCAGCATGGACAGCAGCTGAGGAAAACATTCCAAGGACCTCTCACTTCATTTTAGCTTAGTTTAACTTTGTATTAGGATGCAGCCTGCCTGATGGGTTTTCCCCGACTAGCAGGTTTTCCTCCAGGGTCGAGCGGCGGGGGAAAAGGTGCGTTTCTGTATTAATAGATTACAGTCGCTCGGGATGAATACCAGGCTGCCGCGTAGCGCGCAGACAAGTGGAGCACATAATGTTATCCAATTTAAATTTTGTTGTCAATTTCCGTCTCTAATTTTTTTTCTCTTCTCAAATTTCATTCTGTAACATTTTTGTATCTGTTTAACCTTTGATATTGTTTATAAGTTGCTTCAAATGATACTTCTACTCAACTAACTACTTACCTACAATAATATAACTTACCTAATATAAACTATCCTACTTTTACTTTTGTAGATTGTATTAAATGAACTAAATTGTAAACATGTGATATGTGGTTAGGCGGAAGAGCGGGCCTGATGGCCGAGCCTCGCCATATCAATAAAGGCATTATCATTATTATTTATGTAAATATTTTGGCGTTTAATACCACGTACTTTTCCGATCTCTACACATCAGTCGAAGTAGACGCGTCGCACCGCCCGCCCCGCCATCGCCATCGCCATCGCCATCGCCACCGCCGCCTGCCGCCCGCCGAGCCGGCGACGGCGCGGCGTGTCAAGCAGTTTCGTAAAAGTCCGCGTGACCCAAGCTCTCCTGAAGCGCGGGTGTCAAACCCCCTCCAACTAGACGCACATGGCTTCAAGGATGTCATTGAATATCTCCGCCCTGAGTATGGTTGTTTCCGACGTTAACCCTTTCAACTGCTACGGTCATTAGACCCATAGTATAGTGAAATTTTTATTTCTGGAGGAAGTGATGTTCCTTCTTCAATGGTGAGATCTGGCATCAAACTACATGTCGGCTTGCAGGGGAATTCGCACTCCTTCAGTAGGGCTCGTTCCAGCCGGGACAAGCACAAAGCTCCCGTCTGATCTTCTTACATGTGTTCTAGTATAGTATTGCTCATTTTACGAATACTCCAAAGTGTCTATCATGGTTTCTTTATTGAATCGGATTGAATTCAAATTGAATTTAATCCAATTCAATCACATAGAAATCAGCTTCTAACTAAACAATACATAACGACTAGACTTGATTAGAATTCTACATAAAGAAGTTTGACTTTCAGAATAACGTTTCTTAAGTCTTTCATTTCGCCTACCTCTAGAACAGTTTGCCCACCCCTGTTCACAAGGCGGGCCACATCTTGGCTGCGTCTCGCCCCCCGTATCACTCCGCTGAGCACCAGAGAAGTTGGACGGCGGAGGATTATGGGGAAGATCGATCGACGGTGATCAGATTGCCTGGAGTCCGCTGGCCAGTTCGAATCAGCGCACACACTTGTTCGATTGCTTCGCCGGAAACTTACGGTAATGAGTTACGAGGAGTCTTCAAGATGTTTGCTAAAGTAAACGATTAGTCATCTACATCTCAAAATGTTCTTCCATTTAAAGTTGGCCCAAGAGCTTTAATTATTTCGAACTCTCCAAAGGAGAAGAAACGGCTAGTTTAATTCGAGGATTCGGTGAAATGCTTGTAAGATCCGCAAATGTTGGAAGCAAAAAGCGTCTGAAAAGAAAAACCTAAAAATTACAAATGATTGAAGAAATACAAAGAAAAAAGATGCAATGATTTTTTTGAATTTGAGTTCTAAACGTTTCTCGATTTTAAAATTTTCCGAATTTCTCTGGAATTTAAAATTTTCCGAATTCTTTAATTTATAATAATCTTGCATAATGAAACCAAAAACAATATTCCGTGAGTCATTTTAGATATAAAATCATCACACCAGCGAGTTTTAAACAAATAAGTAAACAAAAACGTCTTTTAGGCAAATATGAAGAGAAACGATTTGTTTCTGAATACTAGTTTGACGACGAATTTTCTTATTTTTGTCGCCCAAAATCTTAAATTTATGGTGAGCCGAATCAGTAAGCAATGCAGGAAAAAATTGAGAAATTATTTGTTGGCGTTATTGACAATAACATGTAGATATAAATGTTGAAAACGTGAAATGAATCGCTTAGTACAGTAAAATTTGTCTAAACCGGTACCTGTACTAGACAGAAATCTGCCTTAACCGGAAAATTTCATGGGCATAGCATCTATTCACATGTCTCCCTACCCGCATTGGCGAAGGCTATGCATGCAGGGGCATATCTACGGTATGGCAGACATGGCACGTACCATGGGCGTCACTCATAAGGGGCGCTATTTATATTATGCCCGCTAAAATTAAAAAAAACAACTATCCTAATTGGAAGTATCCTGACAGAGGCGCAAATTCTATGCTTGCCAGGGGCGCCTGAATACCCAGATACGCATCTGCATGTGTGGGTATCAGAAAAACAGTATTCTGGGTTGTGACGTATTGTGCGTTGAAAGAGTGATGAAACGGTCTAAATACAGTCAGTGAGGTGTGTATTTTTCTATTCAGACGATATCAATGAAGAGTTTTTAACCTCATTTATTGGTGATTTCTCCCATAAGTACATTTTGCATACAATGCATTTTGATGATAATTATAATAATAATAATAACAATAAAGTCATATAATTTACTACTTTCAAGGCAGAAACGTCAACATCACGAGTGTGAAAAATGGTCAACCTTCCATAAAACGGAAACCTCCCTAAACAGGACTATTATCGTACCCCGATCGATTCCGGCTTAGATTGAGACAATTGTCTAATGATACAATAGTAAGTACAAAACTACCACCGCAGATGACTTTTTTATGAAACCCTCTCTCTGTTTTTTTATTCACTCCAATTAACTCCCTAATATTCTTTAACGTAAGAACATAAGTAGTGGAATATTATGTTTGCTATGTTAATGAATGTTATGTTAAACAGTGAAATCTTATCAAACGCCCATCTCATTCATAGTTATGGTCACCTCCACAAACCACCATTTTTTCATAAAAGCGATATACTTCTGACTGGATTGGTTCTGATTCAAGATATTGGTTTCGTGGTAAAATGTCGTTGGAATTTAAAATTAAATGATCACAGGTGTTGCCTTTCCCAACATGACATGTCTTGCATATGGCATGACATGGCAATGGCTGCATTGTTGGCAATGACAACACCTGTGATCATCTGATTCAAGACCCTTGTAAATATTACCTCTTTTAAGTGCCCATCTGACCCAGTGGGTAGCGTCCAGGCGCATTTCGAAGATTGACCTGTATTAAATGGTCACTCATGAGAATTATAATTGTAATAGAACAAAAATTGGAAAAGTTTGGAGATTACTCTTTATTCAGTATCTTACCGGGGCGTCACACTTCGTCAGTTTACTTCAATAGTCATAACGAAATATCACTTATCTTGCAGGGAGATTAATTTGCTTTAGGTAATAACATAGGTACTTTAATCAATTTTCCTTTATGAAATAGCAACCCGCGTGCTTCGCCTGCTCTTAAGTATTGCTGTAAACTTTCTAAATCCCTACTTATTCTCCAGGACCATTTTAAGTGCTCGCAGAGCACACCGCAAAATCGATCTGAAGGTCATTCACTAACTGCGTCGTCTGACGGCGCTGCATTCTAGTTACTACAGGATGTGTACTGACTTTCCAGTTAGCTTATGAGTGCGACACGATGAAAACAGTTACTGGGGTAAGAGAAAGTGTGATTAAAGGATGTGTCTCACATTATCTGAGATGGAGAGAGTGATTCTAGATCTCTTGTTTAAGTTGCGTATTTTAGTTTAACCCTTCTTTAGTCGCGTCACGGAGGTGATGGGTGTCTTTTTGTTTGCTTGTCATTTTGTTGCAAAACTGAGAATGGCCACATGGTTCTCAATACCTTTCTGAGAACATCTTTCAAGTCGTTTGGGAGATGTGCAACAGTATGAGTTAAATCCTTGACCGCTGACAACGTATTTTTTAACCCCGTGCGTTGACGCGGAGGTTATCTCCGTGACGCGACCGTAGCCCAGTGTTAGATTTCTCGCCTGAATGCCACGTGCTGCTTGGAGCATTTATTGTTTCTTCTAGTATTTTTAGCGCACAATAAGGTCAATGAAAAGGATCAACACAGAAAAATGTTTTTGGATGTGGTAGATGAAAAAACTGATTTGAAATTTGTGATGAATCCGACAGAGAGGAAGGTTATCAACAAGACAGTGATCATAATTTCTCTTCAGGAGAATCGGGTGATGAAGCTTCAATACCCGTTTCTCATCTGCAACTGATTTCTGCGTTCAGAAACAAAGAAACATGCAAATATGTCTATGAATGAAAATTTGAATGTGGTAATATACGTGCAAGGTAAGGTAGGATGTAAAAAATAAATGTATTTCAACCGAGCTTCCATATGAAATTGCAAAACGTGAATTTGGTGACGCTGCAACGTATTTCGACAAGTCTTCTCTTGATTGCTCTTCATTTACAGGTAAAGACTAAAGAAAACTCGTGGCATATGTGTAAAGAGCCTCAAAAAGTTCGTACGCCTCGCCCTTATATTGTCTTGCATTTACCAGGGGTGGTAGGTCCAGCACGCAATGTGAAAACGGTAGCTGGTACCTGGAATATCTTCTTTCCTGATTCATTGCTAGAGAAAATAGTAACAAATCAGTGGATACACGAAGACCATATGAAACTGGAGTCGTAAAAGGAACGCGGTACCCACTAATATGGTTGAAATAAAAGCCGTACTCCCATGAATGCATCCAAACTCCCTTGAATTTCATTCCAAATTTTATCAACCGGCAAGCATCCCTAAGCCACCGCATGTCCCAAAATCACAAGCTGCGAGTAATCTCTCAAAGGCTGAAAACAAACTTTCTAAGATTGGAAAAAAATCACACCGCAATAGATGTTCCAAGTACAGGAGTTTCATTATGTTCAATTAAAAAAATTCCTCATAAAATTAAAATATTTATGTTTATAATTTATATTTATGTAATCCGAACAAGAGATTAATGTTTAATAAAGCTATATCAACTAAAACATTTTTGACTCATTAAATGCTTTGTTTGCGTCCAATTTACGAACCCGGAGGTTTCCTCCGCGATGCGACTATTTAAGGTAAATAGATTCACGAGACTAAAAAAGGGTTAAGGTATGTAATTTCGTAACAGTATTTTTTCGTCACAACCACCACAATTAAATATAATGCAGGCTTGCTACAAATTCCTAATGTTGATTACGTGGCCAGATCCATTAACGACCAATATTCGTCGGAGCCATCAGTAACTGCTTAACACAGGTTTCTCTGTAATATGTTATGTGTATTACTATTCCACTGAACTTCAAAGATTTGGAAAATAATAATAATAATAATAATAATAATAATAATAATAATAATAATAATATTTTTAAAATAAATAATCCGAAAGATTTGCAATGATCCAAAGAATATAAATAAAGGCAGCAACCGCAGATAATTAGGAAATCTTAAATATTGTATGACATTTGCGTTATTCCAGAATTTGAAAGGCCGTTGCCAAGGAGGCCTACATAGTGTATAAACAAACAGTTTTGAATTATCTCAATTTAGTTATTTCAATCATTCCTTCCCTGGTGTTGCTTGTTTACGTGAAAAATGGAAATTAGTAGGTGTGTTTCATCTCCTTTAAAAAGCGGTTTTACGAAGCTATGTTAAATAATGCCTGTAATAATCCTGGTCATAATCCTGAACGCGGGGATAAAAGCCAGGTGTAACACAAAATGAAGATCAGCCTTTCTAGCAATGCGAATGTTGTCCGTAAAACAGCGCCAAGAAATAATAGACCAACCTCGGTGTACCCCAAGATTCGCGTTAAAGTCATTACTTTCGGCCGGGTATTGCGGCTTGTAACGCCAGCCTAATACTTCCTGGCAGTTAGAACGCACAATGTGCTCAGTAATTTCCATTTGTATTGCAAAGACGAGGTTGAAAGTGCGGGTAAGCGCTACTTTGCATCAAGAAGATTTTTGCGCTTTGCTATTCAGGGAAGTAAGCGCGGGAATTTACATACGATTATGAGAGCAGGTAAAATCCTTGAGCTACGCGGAACCTAGAAAGAGCGTTCCACGCTCGAAAGTGGCGAAACTTACGGGAGGTTCTGGATCCCGCCCAGAAGCAATATGCTCATTTAGGGTGACATACTTTTACTTTGTCGTAAACGTATTTAATTTATTATTTCTATATGCAAATTTTGTAATTAAAAATTTTGACTATTTCACTCATGTCCGTCGTGTCGTAAGTAGCCAATGTTAAACAAGAATATATTCTCATTAAACCAATCCCAGAATTTTATCGCCATCAGTTTGTTTACCCTTTTTTATCGCTAGTAAAAACTTTGTTTACCTTTTTAAGATAACGATAGCAATTGTTTCAGCTCCAAAATAGCTTGTGCGCATCAATATAATATTAAAATGCGTCGTTTTGGTAATGTTTAAAACTCTCAAATAGAATCTATTATTAAAGATTCAGTGCCGAAAAACAGCGAAAGAAACAGAGAAAGCGCTTGGAAACAAGTTCAAGAATTTTGTGAAGAAAGAAAATACAAATTGACGGCAAAACTACGAATGAAGAAATTACACATATTTTAGGCAACTAATATACGAAGATTAGACAGTGAAGAGTACAAAGAATATGCTATCAAAACTATGTGGAACGTTACAACCAAAATTACTCATGAAAATACTTTAATGAGTACACACGTGCATTCAATCCATTCGAAATTGACGAATTTCGCTCCTAATAATTAGCAGATAAATTATTCATCTTGTACATATTGCATTTCAAATACTTCCATGGATGACCAAGACTTGGAAAACAATTTCCTACAACTTTAATGATCGTGCTTTTAAAAATAATTTTTGTAAGTAGCCCGGTTATGTTTTTCGAAAGTTGTATTACTATACAATTGAAACATATTTGAAATTATTTTCTGCATTAAACTGTTTTTCAAAGATTACTTGATTATAAGTTATTCCAGGTGCCAATGATAAGTTGGAGCTTTTTTTAAAAAAAATATTTCTACCTGTTCGACATGTTTGTCTTTCAGGGGTTTGGACATTACTAAGACATAACTGGCGATTTGATACTCACAGGAACCTGTAGTAGGAATTATTAACAATTAAATTTTTGAAAAGAGGCTACGCTAATAAAAAAATGAAGTTTGTAAATAAGATGTTCAAAAGAATGATAATGTATTGTAAATGTAGAAATTTTGGTGGATGAAATATATCTTTAGGAAATGTTGATAGTATGCATGGAGGAAAATTATATATTTGACCTAAATTGAAAGTGCGGGTCTGTTGCAAGTCATCCAAGAAGTTGAAAAAATTAAGGCTTTGTGAACGAATTAGGGACTATATAGTGTCAATTTTCAGTTCATTATGGAGTTGACAAATGAGAATATACCAGGGCGCGTGAAATATTTTTCGGATGAATTTATTTTGGAGAATTTGTAATTTGTTATTATGAGTTTTGGCAGCATTGGACCAGATGGGACACGCATCAGCAAGGGTAGGACGAATAACTGTGGTATATATTAATTTTGCTGAGTGAATGTGTATAGTGATTTATAATTAATGAGGGAGTGTAATTTATAAATTTTTAGTGTTAGCTTTATATATAATGCTTTTAATATGGGCATTCCATTTAAGTTTAGTGTCTAAGAGGAGTCCAAGATATTTAATATGTGTTTTGGATGATATCCAAGGTATAGGTTGATTAAGAATTAAATATTTCTGAATGGGTGATTTGTTTACAGAGTGTGAATATATTAGCTTGACATTTATTTATGTTAATTTTAATTTGCCATTTAGAGGTCCAATTTGTATAAAGCAGGAGGTCGGATTGTTGTATATTTTTGGCAGTTGTTACATTTTTATGAGTAATGAAGAGTGCAGTATCATCAGCAAAAAGGGTTAATTTTGAGTAGGTCAATTTGGGAATATCAGAGAGATAGATGTTAAAAAGTAGAGGAGATAGACACGACCTCTGGGGCACATCGACACCAATTGAAAATAGTCGAGAAAAAGTGGAGCTGAATAAAAGTTCTTCATTTTTCGGTTGTAATTTTGAGTAATATTTCTCTTTTTAGTAGTTCCTGTGATTTAAATTATCCTTTCAAATGATGTAAGGTGATTGTGAAATAGACACATTAAATATCACTGGAAGTGATGTGATATTACTTATGATAATATAAAGATTATCTCTATTGATACTCGTTTTTTCAAGCCTTCTACAAAAAGCGATTAGCAACACAATTTCAACATGATGAGAAGATTTGATGTATAACATAATAAATAACGGTACCCATGCAAACTTAATCTTTTAATATATGACTGTATTAATATAACTGAATGAGAAGTTACGACATCCCTATCAAGTTTTACATGAATATAGAAATATTAAAAAAATGTTATTGGTCGACACTCTTTTATATAAATTAATCAATATTTTTTGAAAATATATTACACTCATTCAACTTATATCAATTTACAAATTTAAAAGTAAAACTTAAATGTATGCGATATCTGGGAAGAGATACTGTCAAGAAGCAAACTATCGAATCATCTCCGAATTTTATCCGTGGGTCTCTTATATCAACAGAAATCTGCGGACTTTTGCATGAACAAACCCGCCTGTAATAAAAGAGAAGATATATGTTTTAAGTTTAACTGTAAACGTTTAAAGAAAATACACGTGCAGAAACTACGATATACAACGAAATCCTTTGACACACATGCGCAAACGGACTTCAAACTGCCTTTGCTGCCCAACAAATACGCTGAAAAGAGTGTCAGATAAATAAAGCATAAGCTCTAAATATATCATGCATGAATTACTACGTATTCTATTTGTGGAATCTAAGCGAAACACAGCACACGCTGAAATAAATTTCAAAATATACATGAAAGCTTTAAAGAGGCGGTTTACACGTAAAGTAAATTAGCAGAAAAGGTTTATTTCAAACCAGTAGAGATATATAACAGAAAAACATTGACCTATATTGTTCGTAAATGATGAAATATAAAAAAAATGGATTTTGAAAATTGAGATAACGCACTATATATAAATCTCAGGTATTCTATAACAATGTTTTCGATCATATTTAATATAATAAATAAAAGAGTGATCTTGAAGGACAAACGGCAAAAAATTTCAAAGATATTCGAAGACGATAATTTTGTTTCGATTTGTTGAATAGGTTAACGTGGCAATGTCAGTTGACGTATAAACTGAAGAAGGGACATTTTTTATTTTTCCTATCATGATTTTCATGTATCTTATTTAAGGAAAGAGATTGATCCAGTAAAAGGGAACGTTAACATTTCATTCGCCAAATAACTACTTGCAATCTGTAAGAAAATGTAAACGATTAGGTATACTGTTCATTATCCCTGTTCTTGACTTGAGGATGCGCTAAATATTAAATTTACAAGGTCACTAATACTTTCAAATCACCCTACTTTTATTTAGACAAACCCCCTTAGCTCTTCTGAAGTTTTTTTCCCGAATCTCGTATCAGAAATGTGAATGTAAATTTGTATAAAATATTAAGTCTCCACCTTTTGAAGCGAAAGAACGTAGATCGCTAAAGCTGTCTGAAATCAGACCATGATTTAAACTGATTAACACTGAAAATACATCATTCTTTGAAGCTCATAGAAACCATGGTAACCACGAAAAACTTGGTCGCCTTAGAAACTCTGGAAACTACTAAAATCATGGGTACGAAGAAACAAAAAAAAATCACCTTGTATATACATTATTTTTTAATTAAAACATAAATTTGGACGTAAAAACGGCATTTGTTATTCTGTTTTTTGTTCCAACGTTCCATGTGGAAAGCTCTAAACCCTTTATTTCCAGCAAGGTAAACACCTAAGTTGATCTTCCCGCCAGCAATCTGTGCTTTGATTTCATAATAATGCACTGTCAAATCAAACAGAAATGAAATGACACTTGGAAATGGAAAGAAATTAATAAGGTGTACCGAGAGATGGCGAGCCAATACTTTAATTGACAGCAAAGATATTATACATTTAAAAATTATTTTATAAGAAAGAGATCGAAAAGTATTGAACTACCCACCACATATGAAACAATTCATTAATATTAGCTCTTCCTAGCATTGACACAGCGTCAATAATATTTTTCGTCTTTCAGGTGATATTGGTTGGTCCAGCAGTTGCTTTGGAAGTTTCGTGGGGAGTGGCGTTTGAAGTGGGGGTGTGTGGATGGCACCACTTCCGAGTCGCCCAGTTACGGTCGCCGTTGCGTGCCAGGCGGCCGTGTGGCGCCTGACTTCCGCTGCGAGCACAGGCAGCAGCTCTTCCCGCTCCGCCCTCGCCCTTCGCCTCCAGCTGTCTCTCGCTCAAGGACCACGTGTGTTGCTGGGAACTCTCGAATTGTTCAAGAGGACTGCATTTCAAAATAAGCTTATGTATCTCTTTATTAATTAAAGCATTTATGTGAGCATTTGGATGTAAATATTGGCGTCTTTTTTGTGCCATCTTTGGAGAGAGGAAGAGAGGGAAGCTTTTTTCTCTTTCTTTCTCTTTCTCTCTCTCTTTCTTTCTCTTTCTCTCTCTCTCCTCTCCCCTTTTCTCTCTACAAATTCCAAGTGATTTTAAAAAAGGTAAAAAGTGATAATTTGCTAGTACATTACGTTTTACCTGACTCTCGTTTCGAATAAAACCGTGATATCACACTCCTTTTCCCTGCGATAAATTAAATAACTTATTATTATGTGCACTCGAATACGACGGATAAGTAAGTTTTACTGCAGGTATTTCACTATTGTTAAAACCTGTATTTCAGTAGTCACAGTGAAATTAACATAAGTTCATGGAGAAATAAAACGATAAATACAATTTAACCAAATCCTATACTGTAAGTTTTTCTTACTCTTTCATTGGATAAATCATCCCTGAAAATAGAAGGAACTGAAGGAGTCAGTATGAAACAGTTATGAATGATGTTACTACACTAATACTCTTTTAAATTAGCTCATCCAAGCAACAGCGGGCAAGAACATTATTGTTAGCTTACATCTGGTGGAGAAATAGAAAGTTGCAATAAAGTTGAAACGTTCGTTTGTGGACGTCTGTTCAAACCCGACTATTAATAAAATTAATCTAAATATGTCACATTTTTACTAGACTATGGTATTAATCAAGTGAAAAGTATTATCCGCGCACGTTTTCTTGTACCCTCAGCTTGCTAGATGCGAAAGGAATGGGTGGATAATTATTTTGACAACAGGGCTATTTTATCACATAGTTCGTTTTCATTATATGGGAGGGAACGTTTCTAAGAATCAGATTTGTTAAGAACGCTCGTCGCTGACGTTAATTCTTAACTAAACTGATGTAAGTAAAGGAGTATGGGTAGGTATTTCAGGTCTTGAGAAAACGTGCGCGTCGTTTCAACACTCATGTGTACTCGTGTGTTTAACCTTCCAGCGGGCGCGCGTAAAATGTTCACACCAGCAGGCGCGTGTCGTACATTTTACAACATTCAATGACTCTTGAAAAAATCAAAGAAATTGTAGAACAATAAAATTTTATGTTCCATTATAATATCTAAGAATGAAATTTACTACCAAAAAACATATCCGTTGATGAACATTCGTATTTAGTATCAAAAAGATCTTGTTCCGATCCAGTATCGTTCTGATGCTCGTCTATATTTTCAACATTCGTTTACTGTCATTGTCACTACACACACTTCAGGATCTTCCTATGATCAGACAGATCTTGAAGAATATTGCGATTTTCGTTCACATGAATTCTTTATCTGGACATTTTACAGAAAATTTCGATTCGGCCAAATAATTATACAATATTTTACACAACAGCCAGCGCGCAGCGTAACGTTTACGTCACTATGCACGTATCCTAAAAAGAGAGTTACAAAAACGGAATATATCGTGCAAACTAAAAGTGGCTGCAGAAATGCATCACAATAGATACCTGCAAGGAATACCAAGCACGCAGAAGTCTTTGGCAACAATGAGTTGACAGCAAATCAAAAAAATCTGCTATTGTCGTACAATTTACGACAGCGCGCCCGCTGGAAGGTTAATTCGCATGTGTTCCGGGTCCAAAATTTCCAGCAAGAAGAGTTGACAGGAGGCCGTGCAATCGGTCGCGGAAGGCCGCTGTTAGCGCGGAGCGGTCACGAAGAGGCGCCGAGTGCCAGCGGTCGCCAGCGCCACCGCTCGTGTCCCTTCCCGGCCACATTGGGGAACAACCCTAACGCCCCGGTGCCCTCTCCGCCTCCACATCATTTTCGCCTCACTGTTGGCGGCGTATCCCTGGACCTCCCCCCCCCCAAGGTTGCCAGACGATCAAATGTATATCCCAGTACCAACCTTCAAAATTCGTGGTACTTGCACTAAAATACCTGGTACCGATGACAGTTTATTTAAATTCATGGTTCATATCATAACTCTATTGTGTTTTAAACGAGCACAGGAAGTTCGTTAAACTTAATTCTATATCGATTCATTTTATTTTGATAAACTAAATGGAAGATGGTTCTATGTGGAATGGTCTTATTATTTTCCCTATAACTCTTGTTAGAAAAAGTCCATCCTGTGTCACCTTTAATGCTTATACGCCAGTGTTTTAACCAATATCATTGTTATTTGAAATACAGTTACTGGTGAAAGTTTTAAATTATTAAATAAAAAATTACATACGAATTTTTAAATCGTACATCTTCAATTACCGTACAATTAACATCCTGGTAGTTAAACGTGCCAGGATGTCTTCATCCAGATACATGGTATCTTTATTAAAATTCTGGTAAAAATACCAGGATCCTGGTAGGTCTGGCCACACTGCCTCCCCCGCCGCCGCAAGCCCCACCGCCACTCCTCTCCCAATCGTCTTACCGCTTTTGCAGCTACCGCCGTCTCTACCGCACCACAACCATAGAGTAAAGATGTAAAGATCCTTAGTCTATGCCACAACGCACCCGTACTCCTGCCCCCGTTGCCCCAACTGTTCTTGTTGCTCCCATTCACCCTGCCGTATGTGCCGTCCGCACTGCTTCCGTTGTCCCATCCGCCAAAGGTGGCTCAGAGCACCAACTAATGACAATGCAGGGCCTCTGAGCGGGAGGTCCTAAGCGTGGATCGAAACCCCATGATGGGAGGATTTTCGATAGATTCACTACATAGCTAGGTCGACTTCAGCCGCTGACAGAAGAAGAATTCTAGCGGCCGGCTGCTCTGTTCAGTAGTTTTTCGTACTTTATCCGATCAACACAAGGCGAATGCCGGAGCATTACCTTAAGAAACGGGCCACGGTATGCGATCTCTCCTTCCTCTTCTTTGTCCTATCCTCACCCTTTATACTGCGATTTTCTTAACTGTGCCCCTGACAGGACTCAGCTGTTTCGCTGCCATCCAATCGGGAGCTTATATTTCGTTACAGTGACGTCACTCTGGTGACGTTCAAGCTCCCGATTGGATGAAACCGTCACCAGCTAATTCCTGTCAGGGGCACAGTTATAAAAATCGCAGTATACATACACACACACACACACACACACACACATACATACACACTAACATACACTACTCAACCACTTATGTCTGGAAACCAGTCGGGAGTTTAGAGCTGGTCCCGGATGGGGCGGTGCCCCGCTGATGGTGGGGGGTACCTTTCCTAATAATTGAAAAAATATTTCTATCTCCAGTTCGAGTGAAAATAATTTCTCCGAAATTCTCTAAGCATATCCCATTTACTTATGTTCCCCATTCCCTCCCCATAAAACGAAAAAAATCCCCATTTCGGGGCCGAAATTCCCCAATCTGGCAACCCTGCTACGACTGCTCCACGCCCCGCAGATCCTACTTGTCCGCCGCTGCCTCTGGCGGCCAAGGCCTCCAGCGCAGGCCACCGCGGCGCGTGGCCTAACAAGCCGGCGGCGGCGACGGGCCGCGGCCCTTGCAAACACGATGCGACGCCCCCGCTGCGGTGGCCCGCCCTTCCCGCGCACCAGACGCCTGCCGCCGACAGCCTCCGCTCACTGCAGGCAGCGCCACCGCCCGCCCGGCGCGGCGCGGACGCTCACACTCCGCGCGACGAGGTTTACTTCTCCTCTCTAGATTAGAACGCCACTTCAATTCCATAGACTAAATTCTGTGGTGGCAGCGGAGGTTTTGTGGTAATCTATGATAAAGTTCCAAGGATAATGAGATATCAACCACAATAAAGGATAACATTTTTTAATATTTAGAAAATTTCGTCATACATATGTTTACTGAATTTTCTATTTTAGTGTCACTGATGATGGGAAAAACACTCCCGAAACATATGTATGACGAAAGTTTCTAAATATTAAAAAATTGTATCCTTTATTGTGGTTGATGTCTCATTATCCTTGGAACTTTATCTATAGACTAAAACAAAATTCACGCTATAACCCAGTTTTAACGATCATTTTTCATTTTTACTTTCTCGTTACTGAGTAGAAAGAAAGTTATGTAATGCTTCGCGAGAAAAACGGCACATTTTTAGCAGAAAAACTCTTATTACCGAGCCTTGGTAACGAAAAAGTGAATAAATCCAGTTGTTAAATTTAGAAAAAAAATCTCTAACAAGTGGTGTAGGCAGAATCCATGTTTTGTGGGCCCTAGATACCGAAAAATAGAATGAAACCAACACGTCTATCAGTTGAACAACGCTAGCGGCTAAATCGTTCATTCGATTTTCCTCAAAATTGATAACTCCCAATCGATCCGGCTGATGTAGCGGCCTCTTGAATTTGAAACTGATATTTTAATTTTGGGGGGTACTTTACAAGAAGCCCCTGGGACATTTTCCAAATTTTCCCGAAAAATGGCTCCATCGTTTTTTATTAAATTTTATTGTTGGGTAGTGTAAATTACGTTGAAGAGAAGGGTGCAGGTCCCATGTTCGTTAAAGCCCCTGATTTTTCGAAAATTGCAAACGTTCAGAATTTTTTCGGAGTCTTCTTACAATTAAAATATTAAAGGTAGAGATTTTTTCTTAATGAAAGCCGTTCCTTATAGACAGATTTTGAAATAATGTCATGTACAATTTTTCAAAACGTTTAGTAGTTTTGACGTCAAAATATGAGCAAATCGCATCACACGCCTACCAAATCAGGGACAGTTCCAAAAAGTGACGCCAGGAAGGTGGTGGGACAAACTGGAAGAAATGTGTACTTAAAAATGAAGCACGCGTCATCTTTTCGTATAAATTATATCTAGTCTGATCCTTCACCTTTTTTACACCGACAAAAAATGTTGAAATAATTACCGTATAAAACGGGCTATAGATATGAGAGATTTTAGATTAATCTCGGAATATACGAATCAGAGAAGGTACCCAATGATGAAATTCATGTGAGGAGCTAATACATTATTATGAAAGAATACAGAACAAAATGATGGGACCAATTACAACAAATGACACAAAGAGACTTCCGTGAAAGTTTCTGCAATATTCAGTTCCTAGGAAAAGAATTCTGGGACGCCCAAGAAAGAGATGGGTTGAACAACAAAGTGAAGCCACAACGGTCACCAGCCCAATGCTTGAAGGAAGAAGAAGACAAAATTGAAGGAAGAAGAAGATTTATAACACAGGGAGGAAAAATACACTGAAATCGCCTCAACAATGCAATCTCGAATTTCTATTCCTAAAATCCGTGATTAAGTTTGTTTTAAGCTGTAAAACATCGCAAAACATCATATTCGTGTTGTTCTATCTACGCCTCGTGTTTGTGTAAATTACAATCTTTTGAGATGAATTTCGGTAAACACGTTAGGAGTAAAATACAGTTGTGCCGTTCCGGAGATCATTAAAATATAGTATTTATTTTAGAAGATATTTTTCTTTAAGCACCTGTGACATTTTCAAAATTTATGGAAAGACACAGTAAATATTTTTTGTTGCTTTTACTTGAATAAAAGAAATTGCATTTATAAAAACAGTAGAGTTACTACTTAAAACTTCATAATTTTCATAGTTTTAACTCATTAAAACTTCGATAATTCTGAAAACCTCAAAATTCAATTTATTTTCGAACCTGTGTACACTTCCAAGAGTTCTCTTGAGCTACTTCGTAAAATAATCGCCAGTTTTATACGTCTAAGATTTATTCATTTCCTTTTTTCGCTTTTACAAGTCAATGGCTAGGATCCCGCCTTGGACCTCCGATGTTAACATAAAACATCCTTGTGTCCCTCAAGCACAAAATTTCTGCGCATTTTACAGGTACGGTACATGCACGTTATTACTAAATAAATACACTCGTTTCTTCACAGGTTGCAAGTGAATTATTTTACTAAAATGCTTGTAGTCAAATGGTTTATTTATCTGATCTACACTTTTCTTAGGCCTAAGATTGCAGAATAACATTCGAATTGACGTGGATGAAATGCGTGCATTTAATGAAATAGTAGGCGGCTTCATTCTTTATTCATCGCAGCGAGAACGAAAGGATTAAAGTTAGTATATTGTTCAGTGATATTTTGGCTTAAAATGTATTTAAAATTTTGTATTGGTTGAACTCTCAATCAATGAATTTTAATTGTAGAGACTGAAGACCGAATCCTTCAACTTGTAAATGTAAAAAAAAAATCGAGTTAATTTTAGTCGTTTCAAATTGGCAATTTTTTGACTAACTTACTAATACTTCTAATGTCGACCTTATTGCATACACTTATTGAATTATACAGAACACTATATGTATGTGCCATTTATCTATAATCTGGAGCTGGTTGTAAAAATATACTTAAAACATAAATGAGTAAAATAGAGTATGTGCCTCTCGAATGATGCACGTGGCTCTCAGCGTTTAAGAAGACACGTGTGCACACGCTCAGAGTGCTTATTTTGCCACTGTAAATATTAAGTGAGTGAAACGAATTCTGTAAATATATAATTCAGTATCAAAATCAAATATGAAAATGCGTAAATATGTAGGGGCATTATTGTTTTATTCATTGAAGAGAAATTCTTATATAATGAATGTGATTTAATTAATATGAAGTTCTAAACAAAAAATCTTTGTATTTACAGGATATGCTTTGTGTTTTTAAATACACATTTATTGTGTATTTTCAACTCTTTTGTTGAACTACAATTTCATTGGTTTTGTGTGAACAAATAAATAATGTTGTAATATACATTACATCTGTTTTATTGGTTTCATCTATATATTTCATTAACAAAAGTTGAGATTGAATGAAATTTGTTTTCTAATTAACGTACATGCCAAGATCCAAACATTGTGTTTTCGGAGCTTCTAGTACGGCAAAACAACAGAGATGAAAGCTTGCCGTATAAAATGAAAAACAATATTGCTCATGGTTAACTCAATTGATTAAGTCATTCTGCAGTTAAACAAAAGATAATTGAACCACATTAAAAAGGAACAGAGACGCTATTATAAGTCTATTAACAAATCATTTCACATAAATATGAATATTTCTACGCAATACAAATTTAGGATGATAATATTTTGTTTCAATTCAAAATCAACGAAGTTTCTCTATTTATATCTGATATAAGATCAATATTTTTACTTGACACCCAATTTTGGCAAGAATATGTTGAGCATACTCCTCTGCCATGCAACAATTTTATTCAAATGAAGCTCTACAGCCAGTCGACTTGTTTGGAACCAGCGTGATATCGCCTGTAACGGAGGGTCGCTCCCACGTGTGTGTGAGAAGAAGTCATTTCTCGTCTCCATCTCAAGCGATTGAACCTTGACTCGCAAGGGGAAGGTCAGAACAACCCCTCGAACAGTACACAAACGACGTCTGCAATCGATTCAATCGCCTGTTTAGTCTCGATCGGAGCGATTCAATCAGACTTATTCCGTTTCTCACCGAATCGCTACGTACTGCATACGTACTACCAGGCACCTCACAATAGGTTCGTCTGCGAAGCACTTTAAGAATTTCGTGTGCTCTCCTTGGAATTGGGTTAGAGAAATAGTGTTTTCACATGATTTCCTAAGATAAGCAATGTTGGGGACGTTTAATTCGGAATTCAAAGTCACTGGTATTCTTTATTGCGGTTGAAATTACACCTATTTCAGAGAAACGTAAAGTAGAATTTGTAGAACATTTTTACAACACCATGTTTCTATCACTATCTATTTAATTTAAACGTCTATATTTTCAATTTTGATTAGAGCTTTTGCTACATTCCTTTTCATATTAGAGAGTGAAAGCATTTTGTGATATTCATACGTTGTTTTTTTTATATACAAAATGTTCCAACAAACTCTGAATAGGAACTATTTTTTTTCAGAACAACGAATTTGTATAAGAGTGTTGATGTTACATATTCTTAGTTTTGTGACAGTACAAAATTTGAATTACGTCATACAGTATGATGATGGCGTACGTGTTGTATTTAAAGTGATTTCTTTCTTGTTTAAGTATTTATATTTTGTTTCAATTTCTCAAACGAAATTAGATCTCGATTCAATTCATAACGATCATGAATTCTATCATGAATTGGCAGCTGGCATGAATTGGCATGAGCGGCTGTATTATCAGAAAATAGTGTTAAGAAATCTAGCAGTTGTTTCAGTATGTAAGTTTCGGCGATATATGAAACACACGTTTTTGCAGTATTCATGATTTTGTTAATAAATATTTAATTTTTTGCCGTTTTATACGAGAGTATTTACTCTTTCCTAAGCCGTCCTTAGGAAAGAGTAAATACTCTTTCTCCTAACTTTTGGATAACAGTTTTGTATTGATTTGGGCACTATCATGCTCGCTGATGCACGTCACTGAACTTTAATTATTATGTCATAAATTGTACTTTCTTATTGATTCTAAGCACTTTCCTCTCACAATACATCAACATCTTATTCATTGCATTAGAGAGGTATTATTCTTCTCAGTTACCGCCATTCCCAGCCTCTCACCGTGGTAGAATATTATGCAGCATTCACACCGTGTCACGGTTTCTTTCTCCCAACAGCCCGAGCCCCTTCCGAATTTCAATTGGGCGCGTAAGAAGTTTCCGCCGCAGAGCACAATTTTGGCGATGCTCTGGCGGGCGCAGCCCGTGCGGGGAAAGTCAAAACCTCTCGGTCCCGGGTCCTTTTGTCGGCGCCAAGTCGCGAGCTCGCTAACAAGCGGGCTGTTTTTGCTGTATCGACATACGCGCGCGGAGCGGAGAAAAAGTCAGTCCTCTCCTCGCCGGGCACGGCACCGCTGCCCGCGATGACTTATGCACGACCGATCGCAGGTGGGGAATGCGGGGGAGGGGAAGAGGGGGAGGGCGAAGAGAAGATGAAAAGAGTGGACGAAACGTGAAAGCAGCGACCCGCGAGAGGACAATCTTGAGGTCGAGTTTGATCAATCAGTGGAGCTAATGTATGTTGGGGGATTGGTTTGTCTTTGAGTGTCGCTTTATTTCTATTTCTTGCAGGGAAATTGAAGAGGCTAGTTTCAAAGCCAGCAATATTCAGTTTTATTATGATGAAACACAAGTCAAGGCTCATTTTCGTTTTTAAAATTCATTATTTATTTTGAATTTTTAACAGTCTTTTCGATGAATTAATTCACAGTTCTTTATAAAATTTCGTGGTAAACGATGTTATGATCGTGTAGACAATTGAAGTTTAAAGGTTGTTGAAAGCCGAATACGATACCTTAATTTTCAATGTAATTTGAAGCATTGATGTGGGAAAAGTATTTTACTAAGCCATTTTCTCAAAGTATCAAGTGACGGTTCTTGTAGGTACTATGTGCTTTTTATTTAAGACAATCACTTTGAAAAGTTCATATTAATTTAAAAATTGATAGTAATTTCCTGCTTTTATCGCATCTTTACGTTAAATGTAAATCTTGAGAAAGCATCATTGTTAGTAAATCTTGTCTCCAAAATTATCCTGACTCTTTTAGTTCCAGTTATAAAAAACACGTCATAAAACAATCACTGATCCAAAAATCACTGATGTTCATTCATTTCGAAGTTGTTTTTTTTACCGAAATGGGATTTACTGTTCCAAGATTTAAGAAAGTTATTATATATTAAGATTATTTTTTTGTACCGTTACTACTGTCTTAAATATCATCTCTCATTGCAAAAACTACACATTGATATTACGACGCAAATATTCTATCAATATGCGGTGAATCTAAAATGATGTTGAAAATTATTCTTCACTACCAGTATCAGTATATACAAACCTAGTAATCTGAACTTAAAGTAAGTTAGTTAATTAATTAGCAGCGGAAACCTTACCGTCAATTTTAATCAAGCGTCTCTAAAACTTGCAAATTATGCAGTGTGCTAAAAATTAAATCCACATTGTTCTAGAAACTCTTAGCTCGTGTTTTCAAAGTTTTCATAAGCATTTCGATGTTGAAATGTTCCGTATCTTTAAATATTAAATTCATGGGTTTCTACTAAGTATTAAAATTAAGGTGACTTTATATAAGACATTTTGTTACATTGAAATTATGCAAACCTAGACTGCAGATTTACCCCAAACAAAACAAACCAAACGTAAATACCGCGTGCATAATCAGGCAAAAATATATTTTTTCTTGATAAACGTTTCCAAGTCAAATCATAAAAAAATTATATAACAAGAACTGAGATGACGCAGATAATAAGGCGTCATTATGTCCTCTCCTTTCTTAAGGAATAGTAGTTTCTCATTGTCGTCCACTCCATTCAAAAAGGTATTATCTGTATTTTAAAATCTGAAATAAATTATTTTTGCTTGTCAATATTATTACTTGACAAATATTTTTACACATTCATGAACAATTATAAGCTTTTTCTCAAAATTTGTTGAGTGCCCCCAATCCAACCCAGACTTTGAGCACGTGCTTAGCCTGTCAAGGTGTTAATCCACCGCTGCTTACGCTGGATTTGATCGTGCTGCCGTCAACTCGGCGTACCTGGCTACTGCACGAAGCACCTCTATCACTGCACTAGGCACACGTAGACACACAAAAGAAAACAAAGCGTTAAGAAACGGATGTAGCCTCTCACACAAAACTCTGACTTCTGCGATTCCTCACTAGAATGCGGAGAGGGCTCACAAAAAGCAATCACGCACGGCGACTGGTAACAGGATTTCGATTTCTCCGCGCCCGCAACGCACTTCTTGGAACGCCCCAGCGCGTGCAGCCACACGTGACCTGGCACCGCGACAGGAGGCCTTGGTTCGTCGCACCCTCCCCAGGAACCACCGCCCACGCATATCCTCACAGAATAGAAAGTAAACAGAACGGAAACTCCCGTGCATAGCGCGTGTCAATTAGAGTCCCTATAGTGCGATTTTTCTAACTCCACCCCTCACGATGCATTTCGCATCTTTCTCCCTCGTGCCGTTAGAAGTCGCATGATGGCAAACACTGCTTGATACAGTCCCGATCATGCGATATCTGGCGGCACGACTAAGAACGTCTCGAAATATTCCATCATGAAGACCGGCCTTGAGGGGAAAAGTTAGAAAAATCGCAGTATAGGTAAAGAGAGTAGCGCAACCGCAGCCATTTAATATCCTCTCATCCGATAACCCCATCAAGCAAAATTCAGAAGTTGAAGTGAAATGATTACAATTGGTGATATTATGGAGATTTGTAAGAACATTAACATTAGTTTGAGATGGGTTCGTAGTTCTCTACACACAGAATACCACTCAGTTCCAATTCTTCTGACAACAGGATATAAAATGGCGGGATTGGTGGAACAATGGAATGCGCTACTCTTTGTATCTAGGGACACTAGTGTCAATTCATGCGCAGCGCTGCCTTACTGTATCCAAGTAAACTGCTGCTGCTGGCTGTTGCTGTTGCTGTGTTCCCGCTGTTGTGTTCAAATCCTGTTTGTATTGCGAGTGATGTTTGCTGTTTTAGGATTGCAAATTAAGTATTTATTAACCAGTGGCTGCCCGATGTAAAATTTAATTCATTTTGTGTATTAAATTTGAAACTCTATTAGTGTATAATGAGTGTAAATAAGAAGAAAGGTGGCCGGTGGTGTTTAGCACCAAATTGCAAAAATAATTCAAACGCTAAAACAGACATTAGCTTCTTCAACTTTCCAAAAGACAAAGAACGATAACAATGAGAGTGTCTCATCTATTAATTAAATGATTGGTTTATTAAATGTGTATTTGAACTTTACTTTGAGCTATTTTCCATACAGCAACTTATTGATAGTGTTTTGTTTCATTAGAGCATATTGATAGTGTGGAGGCGTAGAATACCACAGGATTTATTTTAAAAATAAATGAAGAAAATTTCCTTGAATCTATAATAGCGAAAATAGTTTCGGAGGTAGAGTATTCTCTACCTAATCCTATGTACAAGCCTAGAGAATACACTGAGTCAAGATGGCGGCCGGCGCAACCTCGTCGCCTCTTGAAGATCAATGGAAATTCCATATAGTTTTCCTTCTGTATACTTTCTATTCTGTTCTCACGTACTCTATCTCCGCCATCTTTGCCATCGCCGTCGCCGTCACTTCGTATTCTTGTCGCATCCTTACCATGCATTCTCTGTGGATACCGTCAGCCATCATTGTTCTCGACCCCTTCTACTTTCCATGCTAATCTTGATGCTCCTTCATGCACATGCTCCTTCAATCAAACCCCACCAGCATGGCACTGCCCCAGCCGGAACAAGCTCTAAGGATCCGATTCTTCTCCCGACATGTGTGGTAGTGTAGAGCTTAGGAGTGTAAATATGTGTAAATAAGGGGTGAAGATAAGACAAGGTAGAGGTAGGAAAGTTCGCGCGCGGTCCTTGGCCCGTTTGTTAGGGTATATGGTATTGCGCCGGCTTTCGCCTGGCGTTTATCGGAGAAATCACGGAAAACTACTGATCAGAGCAGCCGACCGCTAGAATTCTCCTCCAGACTGCGAGCGAACTCCTAGCCGTCAAGCTAGTGACGAAACTTTTGTCACCGTCGGGACTCGAACTGCATGACCTCCCTGTCAGGGGCACTGCAGTGACATTGATTCCTGAGCCACGTTTGTCGGTTACCTGGGGGAAAAACTTGCAAGCCGACGGTGACGTTTGCGCCGGATCTCAACATCCAGTGGGGGAAGATCACCGCAACTTCGCACGATAAAAAATGCACTACATTTCGGAACTAATGATCTTAACCATTGACGCACTAGGAATCAGTAATCACTTAATCATTGATACTGCTGCTACTGACACATTGTTCATCACCAACTTCGTTCTTGACGTCCCTTTCATTCATGCTGCCTCCGACAACGCAATCTCCAGGAACATCACTTCCGACACCATCCACTCTATTGTTCATTTTTCTTCCTTTTTGCATCCTATGTACCTCGCATTGCCACCACACGCAGTCTTCTATGATTTAAGTCACGCAATCACCATCAGTAGTCATCTGCGATCACCACCCCGTCGCTATGGTTCATGCTGGTTTTGTCACTCCCAACAATGAACGCACCAGTATCGTCATATCCTTCAGCGCTGTATCCCTCATCGCCACCTCTGTCATCTCCATTAACCTCACTCTTTGCATCCCCTCCCTCATCGCCACGACCACCTTCTTCTGAATTTCAGAGTTCTCTTCACATTTCCTTCTCGATTCATCCACAATCTCTACCCACTTTCTGCCACTATACTCTATCCCAACTTCTCCGGCAACACCGCTGGCAATCAATTCCCTCTACTCCAATAGTCCCCATCGACTACACAGAGGCCACCTCCGTTGGTAGAGGTACCGTCGTTCGTTCTGATAGCCTATGTCCCGCGATACGCCTGCCACAATACGCAACTCCGCCACCTATCCTCGTCTCGTCTCTTCCGCCGTCGCTCTCATCATTACTACCATTGTCACCAGCTCCGGCACCCCAAAACACCCGATCACCACGATCACTATCTTTATTTCTACTGATGTTGCTCCCACTAATTTTCCCGCTGATACCTTACATACTTCTCGTTATTGCAATCACGTCCACCACATCAGCCACCGTCATCACCCCTATTTCATCTTCATACGTGAAAAGCACCATCCAGCTACTCCCTCCAATACTTGACTAACTTCTGCTGTCGGTACCGCCACCGCCAAGGCTTCTTTTCGACCCCTCCTACTATAAGGAATACCCTAAACCCAATAAAGGATTAAGAACCAGTCACAAAGCTGAGGCAATGGGAACCACGTGACGCCCTTGATCGTGATTGTGTGCTCAGACGCGATGCAGCCGTCTACGGTGAGAGTGGTATACGAGTAAGTAGCGTTAGCAGGTGACAGAGCCTTTCAGCATCTGCTCGCGTTCAGAATTCGTTGGATTCATTTCCACTAAGAACATTCGCGTGTCATCTTCGTATTATTCTTTTACACTTACTGACCTGTTACATTAATTAAATTTGGATTTGATGGATTAGATTTGCATTCGGAAAGCTATATTGCTAGTGTGATCGTTGAAAAACTTCGTATATTGTTGTTACGCATAAACTATTATTAAAAATTGTTCCCCTCTCTCCGTTTTTACTGCGCGTCCCGCCCATCTCTTCCATTCCTGCCGCAGCCGCGCCCTCGCCGTAACCGCGGCCGCGAGGCAGCGCGTCGCGCGGATATTGTTTTTCCTGCAGACGGCGGCGTTCCTCTGTTTCGGCGGAGGTGGCAGGTGACAGCGGGTTAGTGGAAGCGGCGGGAGGCAACAGGGATGTCGGTGGCTGGCGATGGGGACGGCGAGGACGGCGAGGACGGCGAGGACGGCGAGGACGGCGAGGACGGCGAGGACGGCGAGGACGGCGAGGACGGCGAGGACGACGAGGACGGCGAGGACGGCGAGGACGGCGGGGACGGCGGGGACGACGGGAACGGCGGGGACGGCGGGGACGGCGGGGACGGCGGGGACGGCGGGGACGGCGGGGACGGCGGGGGACGCCGGAGACGGCGGGGACGGCGGGGACGGCGGGGACGGCGGGGACGGCGGGGACGCCGGAGACGGCGGGGACGGCGGGGACGGCGGGGATGGCGGGGACGACGGGGACGGCGGGGACGGCGGGGACAACGGGGACTGGACGGCGGGGACGGCGAGGACGATGAGGACGGCGAGGACGGCGAGGGCTGCGAGGACAGCGAGGATGGTGAGGACGGCGAGGACGGCGGGGACGGCGGGGACGCCGGGGACGCCGGGGACGGCGGGGACGACGGGGATGGCGGGGACGACGGGGACGGCGGGGACGGTGGGGACGACGGGGACTGGACGGCGAGGACGGCGGGGACGGCGGGGGTGGCGGTGACGAGGGGACGGCGGGAACGGTGGCGACTGCGGGGAGGGCGGGGGCCGTTAGGATGGAGGGGGGAGAGGGCGGCAGGGGTCGCTGGGACTGCGGGGGCGGCTGTGAAGGTGGGCTGTAGGAGCTGTGGGGGTTGGAGTGGGAGACGGAGATGTAGTCGCGGCGGCGGCATGGCGGGAGTGCTCGTCTGGCGGAATAGCGAAGATTCTTCGCTTCCGAGGAAAATCTGCGGGCTGCAGCTGTCACTTCGCCCAACGAAACCGTCACAAGAGCTTCACCAGCGGGGCGTAGGGACATATTGCAAAGCAAGAATGTCTCGGTCCTTGCGGGCAGCAGCCTCAACAGTGAGGTTATGACGAACAGTTGGGATTGAGTTGCGTAAACTACTCTTCTGCTTGTCACCCGTATCAAAACCGTTCAATGCTGACCGAAGAAGTGACCTTTAGTGTAGTAGATAGATTGCCTGTCTTCCACTTGTAAGTCTTTTTATTTTGGTATTTAAGGTCGCTTCAACATCTAGGCCATTAGCGACCAACCTGTGTTTGTTTTCTATTTGCATTTAGACAGAACATGTCCCATAAAGGGCAATAGGCCTCAGCACCGTTAGTTCTGGAGGTTCCTAGTCGGTCACCCAACCAGGAACACGCGAGGTCTCGAATTCGCTTAACCTCTGGGACTTCGCGTAGTTAACGAATTCGGCTAGCGACGCCGGTTTCGAGGACTTGGCCTTTCAGTAGAACCGTCCCAGCATTCGTTTGGACAACCGATAGAAACCCCGGTCAGGATTACCAGCATAGGGATTGAACTCGGGCCTCCCGAATGCGAAGTCAGTGCGCTCCGCCCTGAGCCACTTTGCTCGGTCACTTCTGAATATTCGAGTTCAAATTCCTATCAATATCACAATGTGGAACTTCTGATGGGCAACTGTGGATTTGCGTAAGATTTTCCCATAGTTCTCTTGTTTCCCCCATTTCATTCCATTTGTGCATATAATTATAAAATAATAATAATAACATTATTATTAGAAATTTTGGGCACATTCATGGGCGGACACACGACTGAGGTTAGGAGAATGCTATACAATGCAAAAGTCGTTGAATATTTCAGTGCTATTATACCAATTTAAGTAATGCCAGATGCCGATAGATAGTAAAAAATGCAAAATTTATAGTCTAAGTGTCACTGACTACACTGTTAATTTAATTAGCAGGAAAGAAGAAAAATTGAAAGATTCACTACTTCTAATAATACTTTAGGTCAAATGTTGAGGGAGAAAGAACGCATTCGGAATAGCTATAAAGGGCTATGTTGAAGGTAAATGGAAATTAATAAAATAATGTTATATTAAACGATGTTATTGATGAAATATCATATATAATGAGATAAGAAAAAATGAAGAGGATACGAATAGAAAATAATCAACATTACTGTGTTTTATAAAAAATTGAGGGAGATGACGTCCATTATTCCATCATGTAATTATGTCAACATTACCACATCAGAATTCCCACAATTCACGGACGCAAATATAGCGTCACTGTTTTTTCTGAACAGCCTATTTTCCAATGAATGAAAAGTACTACTAATAAACAATAATATTGTTCTTAACTGAATTTTAAGAGACTGCACCTATAACTGCTATAAGAAATTATCTCATAAAATACATTTAATAAGAGTTAAAGGTGGAAAACAATGATTCCTTTGTCTTCTTTTGAGAATATTCTTATTCTATTCTCAGTACACAATTGAAAAAATAAGGTCTGGCCTGTACTACGAAGGAAAATTATGGAAAATAACATGATCGATAAGGAAATAAGTTATTTTCTTTAATTTGATTAACCTTCCATGCACCGAGCTCGGATTTTGCGACTTTACACTCAGTGGGCCTCAAAGCCTTGGTGTGAATAAAAGGCTAATTTGGGGTTGAGATGAAGTAATGAATGCAATTATATTTATTATTCAATAAACTTATATTTTAAACTTTTAATGCATAATGAGGCATTTTACACATTTTATTTCAACAATAGCACAGAATACTGTTTTTTTAATGTTCTGGTAAAAGTTTGTTTTCGCACATGAAGCACTGTGATTTTGGTTTTGTCTGTATCAAAAAGGCATAAATAACATCTGGAAAGGAAAGTAATTTCCTGAATAGAAAGAATTTATAGAAGACTATGTTGAAAGTAAATGGAAATTAATAAAATAATGTTATATTAAAGATGATATTAAATACTGTTTTATTATACAGTATTGATATAACACATATTAACATATTTTTTTTCAAGATTACGAACGCATTCAAAACACCTACGTCAAACTTGTCGTAAAATGACCTCGTTGGTCCTTGACCAGTATGCCTTCATGATGTGTAATTGTCGACTTTTTGATCCGGGAGGTCAACTCTTTCTTTTGAAATAGGCAAAATAATTGATGGTTTATTGCTTGTTGTTACTTGGTCTTTGTCCTAAAGTATTGTGCTAAAAGATAAAGAATTTTGTTGTTTGAAATGGTATGATATAAAGAAAGAAATATTTTTACTGTGTAATTTTAGAACATAATTATCTACCGTTATAATCTCACAGTTCAAACGGTATTTCCTGTGTGTTAGCTCGTAATGTTAGTTTCTTCTCCATTAGAAATTCACCTAGGAATACGCACTGAAAACGTTATCACTATAAACTCTTAGAAACTAAAAAATGTTATAAGTTGTAACGTTGTAACCATCAGTGATAATAACTGTACCAAATCCTTCACCATTTGATGAAAAATGTTTTGCAACAGGCTCATCTTTGGTTTTTCCTTAATATATTTTGTCATTTAGTGTAAATCCTTTCCAAGTAACTCAACACAAAAAAACTCTATTCCACATTTATGTGGTCATGATTTATGTCTCTTGGCAAGTAAATAATGAAGTCTGAAATGATAAGAAATAAATTCCAATAATATAAATGTATTCCTTACGTATTAAAAGATACGTTAAGGGATAACAGACTACCGGGCTTCGCAGGCCCACTTAGTGGAAAGCACGACTACCTCCAGAAAAGTTAAAAAATATTGAAAAATTTCATGGATCACTGGACCATTCTTTGCCATTAGAAAAGAAACATAACAACAGAGGGTATCACGAAAGAAGACATCTGTAATGTTAACGGAATAATATTTACAGCATTAAGAAACACGGCCGGGCCTCTGAGGCCCACTAAGTGCGTTGAAGGGTTAAATGAATTATAACGTAATAAAATTTGTATTCCCATTTTTATCCTTCGAATTTTGATTCTAGCCGCCTGTTGTATTGTTACTGACACACTGAATTGACAACAAATCAACTGTTCCCACGTTAATATTGATATGAATATAAACATAAAATATAATTTAATGCAACATTACTTTTTCAAATATATTACTAATGAATTGGAATAGAGTTTTTGAGACGAGTTACTGCGAATTTAAATTGAAATTATGCACCAAGGCATAAATGTAACAGCTATTTACGAGACTGCCCAAAGTGAATATTTCATTACCGAGATATTATGAAAAGAAATTTAAGCAATTTCTGACAATTTGCTATCTAAAATTTATCACGAAGAAATAAATGATGCATCATTTCGCGCTACCCCAAGCGATTGCAAGCGATATCTAAGTCATCTGAAAGGACGGATACTGTCTATTTAAGCATCCTATATCATTTCGGTATGTAATATCGCCCATACGTTATATCGATATTATATTCATTCGGTAAATTGACCTCTTTTTGCACCCACAGCCGTAATGTATTCTCGTAATGATACGTAAATTATAGTCCGTGAACCAAAACGTGCAATCGAACACAAGTCCGCAGTGATTACAATCTGCATTGAAAGTTGTAGCACATGTTTAAAAATACCACCAAATGAGCATCTGATAATAACATACGACCATTAAACCTGCATACATAAGACTACTTGGAGTTTGTTTCGGGCGTTTGTTTAACCTTGACCCTGTCAGGCACAAAGGGCACCTGGAATTTATTACTACTTGTTGATTGAAGAAGAAACCAAATTTGTAAAGCAAACGACAAGTTATGTAACTACTGGCCACTGGGCTTCCCCACAGTAATAATAGAGACATTTGATTTATGAATAACGTTCTTACAGGCGTTCTCTCAACTTCGACTTATATTCCGAACAGACGGCTGAAAGAAGTATGTAGTTCCTTCATCTGCCGGAGATCTAATTCTTTTAGGCTCAATATTCCTTCATAAAGCAATACCCCCGTTTGACATTATCACACTACTAACACTGCCCGACCTGCATTCCACTTAATTCTCAATACGGGGACTAGTCTGACTTCAAAAGACACAATAATTCATGTTAGTGCTTTCCATTATCATCTATAACCCAATCTCCGAAATAAAACGATTTTGTAATTGGTGTGTCAGTAGCTTCTTTCAAGGGTTGATCGGGATCGACAAGAAGCGTTTGAGACCCACTATGGGCCCTGATGGGGAAAAGAACGGACAAAAAGTCTTACTTCGATAAAATTCAATTCGTTTATAAACGGTAGGATTATAGACAGGGAGGTCCTAGATTCGAGTTCAGTTGGTGGACGATTTTCGTCACCTTTATAGTAACTGGTAGAAGCCGTTCACTACCTGGAGGAGGATTCTAGGAAATAGTTTCGTCCTAGTCCATACATAAACATGTCTGCCACAATTTGCAGGATGAACAGCCCATTTTAAACGAAAATTATAATTATTGGAAGATTTAGAAAGATCAAATGTACTATATTCATTTTGTAACAGAGTGTTATACTTCTTCTAGATATAACTAAAATGAAGAAATAGTTTGGTTTTTGTTAGAAATAAAGATAAAAAGGAATGATGAGCTACGAGGCAAACATGCAGTTTTAAAACATCTATGTAAAGTCTGAATTTCAATTTCTAATTAAATTTTTGCCTATTCTTCGGAAATTACGTATGTTCACGGATTATATGCAATAATGAACAAATAAGAAAATAATGTATTATGCAACACTTCACACTGAATATTTGTATTTACATTTGCATATCGATCTTGTAATTTGGCCAAAAATTATTTTGTCCTCTTTTTGTGACCTTCACACCACCGTCCGGCGGCGCTCTAACACGATTTACCACACGGGCGCGCCTCAATCTCAGCGACCGTCCAAAGAGTTTGCAATCGCCGCCGCCACCGCCGTCGTAACACGACCACAAAAGACGCGTCGGTCGCGGACGCAGAGGAAGTGAGTGAAGTACATAAATACACGTCGCTCGTCGTTATTGATGAAGGAATACTGGAATGGTGTAGAACCTCATGCATGTTTATGACCGCTATATATCAAACCCATTTATTTCCCTGAGAGACTGCCGGGAAGTTACCGATCCCGGAGAGGAGAGGAGCGGAGCGTGTGGGGCTGGTTGCGAGCGTCGGTTTGTCTTGGGATCCGTGCACCCGCCTCAGGCTGTCTCCGTGCCTTATTCGTCAGCCGCAATGACTAGTCTCAGGTTTGGTTTGTACAAGAGGAACGGATTGCCCTTCTCTCAAAGGAATGTACGCATTACTGGAAGGTTTAAACATCTACTTTTTTCTTACCTTTTACATAGTAAGAATTCGTTTTAGGATTGGATTATTTCCAATCAACAAAACAAAAAATTTCAATTGATCTTATTAAATTGTTTTCCTCAAATCAAGCTTAAAATTCCTTACAAAATTATATCTTACAAATACCTCTGCAACTCTCCAATTCAATCTCGGAAAAATATACAGTAAAAATATTTAAATTTGTCAAAAAAATTTTCACCATCGGGATTAATATGCATTTGTTATTCAGTAACAATGTCAGAAATTGGTATTTTTTACGTCTGCGGAAAATATTTCTGAGAGCAAACGCGTCCAAAAAGGGCACAAGGTGGTGAGAATTATAAGCAAAAGTAGTCGAATTGTCATCCATGAGTCATATTTCATCTTCCCTAAATAAACAAAACAAAATACATTCTTTAAACTCCCCTCAAAATTTTAAAATCAAATGAAATAATTATTTCGTTCAAATTTTAAATTAAAGGAAAAATAACTCATAGTTAGAGGTTTCAGTTTGTCTATTCTTTACCTTCTGATATTTTGCTTCCAAAAAAAATAATGTAAATAAGTTTTTAAAGAGCCAGAAAACATAGAATACAGAAGAAATAAATAACTTTCAATAGAGAATTCTATGATTCATCAGATGTTTTACTAGTGAAGACTGAATATTGAAATGTATTCATTTATGATTATTTCATTGTAATAATTATTTTTCTGTAATTGCCATTTATTATCAAAAAAGCAATTCTTCAAAATGTTTACAATTTTTCAAACTTTTAATTATACAAACGAAAGGCTGAAAACAATATTTTCCTCGATTAGAATTATTTTTTTACCCGCGTAATTTCATTACTACATGAAACTATTACCAGGAACTGGGAGTGCATGTATTATTACGACATGAAGATCAGAACGGGCAAAAATTTTTATTATATTATATATGATATATCAGTCATGTATCTGTCAATGCAATCAATATCTACAGAAGCTGGGATCACTTAAAACTAAAACAATAAAAATATCCTTTTTACACAAGGATTAACGAGTTCGTTTCTATCATCTCGGTTCTTATCCCGGTACCCCATCTGCTTTTACATTATTTCACTGAAATGTCTTGATACGTCGGTACTTGAAATGTCGAAAAATTTGGCAACGTATTCCGTGTTTGTAATCCCTGAGAGTAGCCAGAAAAATATCGTGGTTTACTACCAAATGTCAATGTTCACACTTATCGAACGCAAACACATCAACAGCATTTCTCCCCGTGCCAACGCCGCCGGCGGCGGCATCGGGTGGGTGGTTCGTGAATCGAAAGCCTCTGAACGGAAATCACGCGAGTTGATGAAACGCCAGAAACACGTCGTGGTGGCGGAATCAAGGGAGGGACTCCGAGAGGGAGGCGGTTTTGCTCCCCTAACCTATTGTGCAAGCGACAGTTTCATCTTTCACTTTTTGAGGGCCAATGGAGCGATGACGACGCAATTTCATGGTCCTTCGTGCTCCCAAAGTGGGCGAGGGATTATGAAATTGATCATGGATGTATCAGGAAATGACACAGCGTTTACAGGAAAGTGAGGGAATCTTCAGGAGAACGAAGAGAAATTCGCTTTAGCTGGCGAGATTGAACATAAATTATACGAATAAAGATGTTTCGGAATATTATGTAGTCATTTCTGTTCAAGTAGTTTTATTTTGTATAAGCTTGTTGCAGAGCGATAGAGAAAGCAAGGAAAAAGGGAATGTGAAATAATTTTAGAATATAACGATAATATTTCTAAATAAAATAAAAAATCTGCACCAACGAAATGTTTCGCATAAAATTTTACTTGAGAATGAATATCTCCAGAAATTAATATAACTAAGAGAATTTACTTTTATTATAGGAAAATTAACTGAGTTGTAATAAAAACTGCTATGGAAGAACATTTAATTCCATAGAAAATGTACAAGAAAAATTTGAGATAACAATAATTAAAAACAATAATTTAAGTTTACCTGAATTAAAAAAATATTACCGAACAAAAGAATTAAAGATATCAGGAAATTAATTGCCATCAGGGAAGTTCAATGAAGTTTGTCTCGAAGTCGGTCTTTCCCATTGATGCATCATGTTGGTTTAATTGTGATGACACTAAAGGACATGCTATGCAATGTGTCAGCTTTTCTGAGACGCTGATCACATACAGGCGGGCGCACCCGCCATTCTCATCCTTTTGGCAATCTTCCAGAATTGACACAATAGATTTGGCACCTACGAAAGAACCAACACAATGTGACGATTTACAAGTAGTGGCAATGGCGGTGAAGGTCCATTGCACTATTGTTATTCTTTACGGCAATTATTTTTTCTTATTAAATTAACAATTAGTCATCAGTTCAGAACTGAAGTGAACGGAATGTGGAAAGAACTGAATGTGTTCTCTACATCAGGTTCATCACCCTTTATTCAAACAAAACTGGTAATGCAACAACAGCATACATTTTCTCGCATTATTTCTAACTTTTTCTAATGGACATACGGACGGACAGACGGACACACAGACAGACAGACAGACAGACGAACAGGTAGATGGACAGTCATACGGACAAATGACTAGCATAAAGATAGTCAGGGGAACGAATAAATGGACCGCGAAACTGACAGACGTTTTGCCTTCAACCCATTTTTCAGTATAATATCTAGAATTGGTGTGGAATTTGTAATTTACTACGAGTGTACGTAGGGACAAGATTTATCCACCCTTTTATTGTTCAGGGCAGGCATACGAGGTCCTCTGTTCAGTAATCGTGGATTTATGCCAAAGCGTTATTTTTTTCTTAACTACGTAAGTACGTAATGCGAAGAGAAAGTAAAAGGTAGTTTCATTAAAAAAATAAAAAAAATAACAAATAATGGAGTTTTCTTTAGGATTTCGTCGCGAATACCTTGAATCGTATAATCTGGAAATTATGTTATGCCTAACATTCAATGTAAGTTGCTGCACCGAACGGATGATAGTTACTCGTACGTAGTAGAAAATATAATCTATTTATTGGCTCGAATTTCTTGGTTAAGTGTTATCTCACTTTAATTGCATTAAATGTATAAAATTATTTTAAAAAGATGTAGCACCATATGCACAGAAATAATGACAGAATCTATCGTGCAATATACCACACAGAAAATCCGAAACAAAGACGAGAGCACTAAGTACAACAACTAAATCTTTGGACTTACATTTTCATTAACTGTAAGAAATTGCTATATGAGAAGACCACTGAAGAATTAATGAACATGAATCATAAATTAGATCTTGATCTAATCTAAATTCGACTGGTGGAAGAACAGTGCGCACTATTAATGATGTTGGGGCTCATATGCACAAAATTTATTACGCACAATATTTGCATAAAATACTAATATACTAATATTATCAAAAGAAAAAAACGAATACAATATATATTTGTTAAATCTAAGATGTCACATTTCATTTCACAGGGTTCTCAGTTCCTTATTCTTCTTTACAATATGAGTAGGCATAGGAAATAACGCTTGATGAGAAAATAGCATATTCTTTGTAGCTACTTTTCCTACCCTCACCTCGTCCTTTGTTACAATTACACTCCCAATTCTGCATACCATAATTACCTACTTGCACGTCTCGATTTTCTTCCCGCCATGTTGCGTTCGAGTTCATCTCCAGCCAATGCTATATCTTTCGTAAGCTACGTACCCTCCTTTTTTTATGGCCATGTTAAATTCCCTGTCCCGGCGCGCAGCTCTTCATGCCGCACATCCGAGCCGACACACGACTCGTTATATCCGCGTGGCGACGGAGGCGCCTGTCGACACGCCACTGGGAAGACGCGCCTCGCGGCAGCCCGCGCCGCCCCCGCCTCCGCCCCCGCCCCGCCCCCGCCGCACAGTGCGCCGAAAGAGCACCAAACGCGACCGTTGCAAACAAACGGACAGGGAGTGTTCTTGGCTGCTCGGGTGACGCTGCGTCGAAGGCTGTGATGCCGATTGAATGACTCATTGTTAGTGACCGTTAGTGATTCCGGCCACGTCAACTACTTAGGTAATGATTCCCGTGTTGTGTGTGTTTTCATCGGAAGGTGGCGGTGATATTTCTTCGTCAGATGACGAGATCCGAGGCCGACCTATTGTCGACTAGCGAGGTTTTCCTCTACCTGGTATCTCCCATCAGCGGGGACCGGCCCCAGCCGGGACACGTTCTAAGACCCCGACCGGTCTCCCGGCATGTGTGGTAGTGAAGTGCATGTAAGGGGTGAGGATAGGGCAAAGAAGAGGAAGGAAAGATCGCGCGCGGTCCGTGGCTCGTTTGTTAGGGTACTACTCCGGCATTCGCCTGGTGTTGATCGGAGAAACCACGGTAAACTACAGATCAGAGTAGCCGGCCGCTTGAATTATCCTCCAGACAGCGACTGAATTCGACCTGGCTGACAAGCTAGTGTCGAAACTCCTGCCGCTGCTGAGACTCGAACTTTGAAACTCCTGGTCAGAGACACTGCAGTGACATTAGATGCACTGAGCCTCCTCTCGTGGTATCTGATGTCGACGTTCCGACCGTCTTGTCGTGGTCTCCCTCAGAGCCTCAGGGATAGTATTTGTATTTGTGAACAGAAATTTAAATAAGAAAAGTAAATTTAAGAGAGGCTGAGTGATTCGTCAACATTGTCTTCTAGAACAAACGAGAAAGATTGTATTGTAAAAGGAAGAAAGAAAATAAGAAACAGAAAACAATCTACGAAAACTGCACAAGATAACAATAAATTATTTATTATTTAATTTATGGCAACCTTTCCTTTTTAATCACAAGGTGAGTGTCAACAGATCGTGGTTGTTGTTTTTGTTGCAGCAGCTTCTCTACTACATCCCAACATGTATAACATTTGTAGAAATACTGAAATATTTTGAATACATAATTCTCTAATATGTTTTACAAAATATTTCTCTTCAGTTTCGCAGACAAAACATGGAACTTAACAGATTATTAATACACAAATTCCAATGATGAGTTTTCTCATTATAATTTCCATGGATACCATTATATTTGCCATGCAAGTACATCACTGGTAAGTCCCTCGATACTGAGGAATTAAATGAGTTAACGTTATGAAATTAAATAAAAATAATAGGTTATGTTTAAAACCTAAAGATTTTGTGATAACATACGAATGCATTTGTTTCATTCTGCATTGTTCACAATTTAACTTCTTTCCGTGAGTATCACGCAGTGCATTTTGGGCCCAGTGTGCCGGGTCCCCGCTGCCGGTCCCGCCGCCCCCGCCTCGCGCTCAACCCGGCAGTGCCGCTGGACGTACAGCTTTATTTATGTCTATTTATACCGCTTAATTGTACTGTCATAACACTTGACGGTCGTGAGGCGTCCCGGCGCGCTCACGCTACGGCTCGCGGCGGCCAAGGAAGAGGTCGAGGAGGAGACGGCGGACGGGGTGCGGGGGGCGATGGCGACGGAACAGGCGACTGCTGCAGGATGTCAAGACATGGCAGTGACGCTGAAAGAATGTTTCAGTAATGCTGTAGTGGGGGTGGCACTATTGGAGGTCTAAACATGATGGTGTTGGTGGTAGTGTGATGGTGATGTTGAGGGTAGTGGAGCTGGTGGTGGTGGTGGTGGTAGTGATGCTAATGGTGGTAGTGGTATTGACTGTAGTGATAATAGTAGCGGTAGTGGTGTTGGTAGTGGTAGTGGTGGTGGTGTTGGTGGTGGTGGTGGTGGTGGTGGTGCTGGTGGGTGGTAGTGGTGATGGTGGTAGTGGTAATAGTAGCGGTAGCAGTGTTGGTAGTGGTGGTTGTGGTGGTGGTGGTGGCGGTAGCGGGGTTGGTCGCGGCGATGGTGGTGGTAGTGCTGGTGGTGGTGATGTTGATGGTGGGGTGTTGTGAGTGGAATGATGGTGGTGATGGACACTGGAGATGTGGCAGTGATGAGGAGGGTGATAATGGAGGGGTGGTAGTGACACCGCTGGTTGTCACGGTGGTGAGAAAAAATACGATGTGGAAAGAGGCACGAATAGGGGTAGAAGGAGTGGAAACAGTAGTGTGTTTCAGAGATGTCAGAGGCACGGTGGGATGAGGAAGGTTTGTTTTCCGGGATGGGTTTTGGCTGTTTTGTACTCCGTGACATTGGTCGCTGAGTTTTGAGGAATTGGGTTTAGTGCGCGTGCTCTACGTAATATGGAGTAAGAACTTTTGCTAAGATTTATAGGAGTTCTGTGCTGGGTTTTAAATGATTCAATTTGAGTGACTAGTTTTGAGGATAGGTTTTTACAAATGGGTGGACACGCTTGGGCACAGGAGTTTTGAGCGGTGTGTTTTGCGTGGTAGGTTGGTAGAATTCCATAGTCCATTGAACCGAAGGATTTGACCAGAGGGTTTGGACCATTGGCCTTGAAATATGGGATGGAATTTGGGGTATGAGGCTTGAATTATGATGTTCGGTTATCGAACATTAGTGGGGTTTGGAGGGTAGGGTTTTGGCGGTAAGGGATGTAATTTGTGGTTTAGTCAGTGAGGTTTTGACGATGCGTTTGGAACAAGGGATGGGACAGTGGGGATTGGAGAGTGAGGTATCGGCAGTGGGTTTTTGAAGTTGTGGTTTGGACAATTTGGTTTGGTCAGTGTGAATTGGACGGTGAGAATTGGACTACAAGATAGGTGGGATTTTGATGTGGGGTGGGACAGGGGGGTTTGGGGATGGGGTGTCGGCATTGCCGTTTGGAAATTGTGGTTTGGTCACTGAGGTTTGGCTATGGGGATTGGTCGGCGAGGTTGGTCGGTAGGATTTGAACGGAGTATGTGATTGTGGGAGACTGGGAATGTGGAAGCGGCTGGCTGAGGGAACCAGTTGTTGGACGTTGGGATTGGGGATGTGGGATTTTTGGCGGTAGGGTCTGGAAGTTGCGGTTTGGTCAGTGAAGTTTGGACGGTGGGGATTATCCGCCGCGGAGGGACCATGGAATTTGGACGCGGGGCGGGAGACGGGTTACAGTAGACAGAGGGGGTTGAGTGGTAGAGGGAAGCGAGGGGCGGCCGGGCAGGGAGTGTGGAAGCGGCTGGCCGGGGGACCCAGTTATTAGGAACCGTCAGCCCGCAGCCAAACTGTGATTGCGTGCCACGGCGCGGACGGTGCCTGGACGGACGGGCGCAGCCGGCGTGGCGACGCGGAGTGGGCGGCGGCAGCGGCGGCGGCGGCGGCGGCGGCGGCGGCGGCGGAGGCGGCGGACGGGCCCCTGCTGCAGCCTCTGACGTCACACCTGCGGGGTGGGCGCGCCGGTGATGCCTCGGAAACGAACAAGATGAAATATCTCAACGATCAAAAGAACCGCTTCGGGGACTGGCATTTTCTCAGGCCTCTTTTTCTCCTGTGCTAGTGAATTTTATCTTCAGTAGATGAGTAGATGATGGGAGCAGGAACTACTATCTCATCGCCCTCTCCGGAGGGGAAACATGCAGTACACTTACGAGAATAATGAACGTAGGAGTTGATGCGCTCGTAATCACCAATCAATCAATCAATCAATCAATATTTTAGCATACAGGGGCATGTGCTGGGATTCATTTCTATAAGTCTAAAATCGCAAAAGAGTCAAATTCCTAAAATAATCACAAAATTCTCTGTTATCCGGCTCGCTTACAATGAATTAAACCCACTATCAAATTTCATAAAAGTGGCTACGTTTAACATTTCACAGCGTGGAGGAGCATTTTGAGTACGCTACTAAAACCGCATATGCAAAAGGAATCATGAGTTGAAAACTCGGACGCAAAAGTAGCTACCTGATAGGGATACTATCTCCCTTGCAAATCGCACAACAAACGAGTAGAAAAATATACCTGGGGCTATTTGGGACTGACTAAGAACATATAAATACATTTAAATAAAAATATTATATTAAAATATATTAATATTTTAGGTAACTGTTTTTTGGTTAAAAACTGGTATGCAAGTTTTATGATGTACAAGTTGGTGTCATTTTGAAATTCGAACAAATTCGAACTTTATTACAATAATGAGCACCCTAAAACAATCTAGATTTCATGTAATCAATTATCTGCCAAGCTATGCCATTACCTCGCCAATACAATGTTTCCTCGGCAGAAAATCTAAAGATGATGACAGGCAGCCATGGAGTTCAGGTGGTCGCCACCGTCTCCAGGCGGCAGGTCAGCCCCGCGCCGTCCGTCAGCTCTGCCTCAGAGGACGAATGAACCTCTCGCTGCACATTGGGAGAGAGGGGCGGCTGAGGCATGCATACTAATCCCTGTGTGCACTGACCGCACACGGCATGAGGAAGCGGACACGCGAAACGGAATGGAAAGGGTCACGAAACAGGAAAAAGATGCTTGGAGCAGATGCAACACAGTAAAGGAATCGATAGCCGAAGTTAAGTGGAGAACGAAGAACTAAGCAATGATGACGGGCGAAGATAGAAAATTAATGTATGTTTCTAATGACAATGATGATCAAAAGAAGGAAAATAAATTTAACAACTTAAGAAAATGGAAGAGCTGCATATATTGGTTGGCGGAAGGAGGAAATTAAAACGTTAATAAAATTAAAAGGCACAAGAAAGAAAAAGAATTGTGGCGCAGAGGAGCAGCAACAAACATAAGTGTGGTACACTAAGGGCGCAAGGTCAAAAAGACACAAAAAAGGTTTCAGGAGAAAAAAAGGAAACAACCGAAAAACTTCTACTGTCTGCAGAAGTCATGGATCGATAAAATCTAAAGAAGGAAATAAAATTTAGTGGTAAAGCTGTAGCGTCTTCAGCAAGGACGTAAATAGAATTGACTTCTAATTCAGTAAGAAGTATGAACTGACGATACACTTCAAAAGGACACAAATCACATCGTCTAATCAAACGCAATGAATCAGGTAATAATGAAGTGGAAAACACAGGTCTGGGGCAATAATAATACTTTAAAGAAAGTAGAAGTAAAAAAGGAGGAAAATAAAATTTAGGAATAGAGAATCACGACTGGAAGGACGAAACAAGAAATAGTCTTACTAGTACACTTGCAGTGACTTCAGAATAAAAGCAGTTCCAGGAGGCCCAACGGCGAAGATCAGAAAAGAAATAAAACTCTGTTCCAAGACAGGAGCATATTAGAAAAACATTAGAGGACGGCTCACTGAAATATATTTGGTGCTGATCTGTGTAGAAGATCTGATCTGCAAAATTTGCTGGGAAAATACTGAAACAAAAAATAAAATTCTAAGAAGTACGAACGTTTGCTGATAAAAATAAACCATTATAATTAAAGTAAAGATGAAAAGAAAACGTAGGCACGCATATACTGCAAATTAGGAAGAAGTCAGAGATAAATGGAATAGCTAATTTCTAGTAAGCATACTTCAAAAAATAATTCTATTCAAATAATGGGAATTATTAAGAAACGAGTGAAAATAAGTAGAGTAATTTGTAATGGGAGATGAATTTGAGCGAAGGAAAACTTTCGAGAGAGAGAGAGAGAGAAAGGGAAGAGAGGAAGGAGAGAGAGAGAGAGCAGAGAGAGGAGAGGTAGAAAAAGGAGAGAGGGATGAGGAGAAGAGGAGGAAAAGAAAGACAGTTGGACTCAAAGAGTTTGAAATATTTCGTTGACATTAAGATGAGTACAACTTAAAAGTAAGATAAAGAAAAAGGGAAGAACAAATATATGTGAGTAAATTATATTTAACAAGACAGATCAAGAAAAAAACAAATATTCACGCCACGATAAGGGGAAACGAAAGAAAAAAGACGAGAAAGACAGCAAAATGAAAAGCTCAGCGCATCCCGCAACTTAAGCAACGTAAATAAGCTGTTCGTAATAAGGGAAAACGAGAGAAAGAAGAGAACGAAGGCAAAGAAAAGAGAGGAGCGCGCCGCTTCTTACCATCAGGCGACCCGGAAGCTTGTCGGTTGCCCGCGGGGCGTCGCGGAGGCGCCACCGTCGAGATAAAAGATAATGAGCCCAACGTGTAATCTTCACCTATTTTTCGCTCCGGGCCGTCGTGCTGCAATTGGACGCTTTCTCACGGAAATTCCAATACGAAATGAACCATCTTCGAAAGCGTAGATGAGAGTCATAAAGAAGGAGAAGATCGCACGATTTGAGAAGGCGACGAGCACAGCGCGTAGCTAAATGGAAATGAGTCTCCGGTGCATTGGAAATAACTCGGGAATTTTAGAGGGAAAAGAGAAAGATAGAGGCTTTCAAATGATGGTTTGTTAACACCTTATTCCTGGAGATGAAGACGGATGTGAGCAAGATTCAGAGGTGGTAAGTCATACTTAATTTTGGTGAAGAGGGTTCAATGGCATTCTTTTCTTTCGACACTGAATTTTTGAGTATTAATTAAGCATTGTGCGATATGTTTAGTTTTCCAAAGTAATTATATTTTAAGTTTTTACAACAAATTTATAAACGAGTAGAAAATAATTCAAATCACAAACAGGCTTAACGAATTAAATCGGGTCAACAAATATTATCCCTTCAAAGACGATGTCTGTTACTCGAATTATTCGTTAAGAGATCATTTATTCATTAGCAATATGTAGCCTCCCATTTTCATCAGCCAATATAATTCTTCGCTTGTGGAACATTCAAAATTCACGGCAGTTTCATGAACTACTTTTTTCTCTCCTTCAGGAGTTTTAAGAAGCTGTTTAATTCAGTATCAAATCGAAAGTGTAGTTTTAGAAATTAACAACAAGAAAACATTTTTACAAATTATCAACAAGATACCGTTTCACAAACCTGTGTTGTTTTCTGAGTTTCTGGAGATTTTTTCATAGTTTTCGTTTTATGAACAATGTTCGTTACGTTTACGCACAGTAAATATATTTTTTCGATGGAGTTCGTGAACATTTATTTCTAGTGGACATTATTCTTAATCGATCGATCCGAACCACGAATATATCATTCACATTATACATCCTTACATTCTTCATTGAAAAACATTTCTCAAATATCCGGTATCAGCACTTCAATAAGATTTCAACAAATAATTATATCTTAAACATGATAAAAAGAACAATATATTTTAAAAAAATATTCTCCAACCTACAATTTGCTTATGAAAGAATCATGGTTAAAAACTAACTTATCCTTAGAATGAAAACGAACGTATTCATTCAGCAAGTGTCGCAGTAAATGGGGTTTTATTCTGTAAAATGAACCGAATAATTTATTCATTTTCTGTAAATATTTTCAAATTATGCTGAAAAGAAAAATCGATTTCGTTAAGTCAACCAAATGAGACCATTAGTTTGTTGATTCATTAAACCAAACATCATTTGTGTTTCAAACCTCGGTTTCGATATCCCTTGTTATACTTCTACCTGCTCTCCCGCCCGGACGAAAACGAGCTCAAACATCATGGAGGCTGTTCCCACAACTCGAACAGGCACAACAAACAGCGTCCGCGACCTCCCGCACGCTCACCCTGCTGGCTCACAGCGAGAACGAAAATCGAAACTTAAAGACCCGCGCCAGCCTTTCGGTTCTCACGACTCTCACCCACCTGCGAATGAAAGGAGTGGGGGAAGCTAGAGGGCCTTTTTCGTGTCTCTGCGCCGGACGCTCACAACGCGCCGCTAAGAAGGGAAATAAAACACTAACGCTTTGTGTGTGGTGGACAGTGGCGCACCCAAATGGGGGCTCAAGGAGATTCAGCCTTCCCCTCCAAGTCCACGATGAGAGACATTCACAAATACAGTTTTTACTAATTTGCAATAGTAACGAGAGTCATTATATCTCTCAGTTGAATACTTTAGAAATAAGTATTGTAAATCACACAGAAAATAAAAATTATTTTTAGTGATATGTTATTGCATGTTGCTGCATTTATACAGAGCTCTATATACGCTGCAAAACTTTTCTTGATGGAGAGGATCGTGGTAATGAGGGAAATATGAAAACAGCTGAAGGAAGCCAGTACGTGTTCTCTCCTAAAGGGAATTATGAAGAGGAACTACGGGAGGGAAATACGAAAATAGAAACCGAGTCAAGTTAACATCTATTTACTAAGTAAATCCGAATCAGTAAAACGAGGTAAAAAAGAAAATATTGTATGTACCACGAGTGTTAACTGGTTTTAGTGATCTTGGGCGACCAAAAGCCCTTAGACCAAAGACTCTCCTGCTTTCTTTCGACGCTTGATCAAACCTGATAACGTTCTTGGTACTTATGTCCATTTCAATTCAGCAGAAATGGAAAAATTATGTTTATGAACGTTATACTTTTTCTCTGAAAAACCTGGACTCCGCCCGATAAAAAGCCTGGTTTCGCCACTGTTTGTGGAGTTAATTTAAATCAATGAATAAAGATAACAGATTTTAATAAATTGCATTTTCAAATTACTGATCACATCTAATTAAATACTGTTGACGTGAAAATGTCTTTGAAAAGGATATCATAGGGGATTATTCCAAAGACAGTGATGAAACGCTTTTGTTGTTCAAAAATATCTCATTCAATCTCATGATTCACGGGTTAAGGTACCGAGAAGCGAATTCAACTCAAATAGACTATTGCCGGCGGTTATAGATGTGTAAAACGGTTACAAGCTTATGCACTTACGCCATCAAACGGAGTGGAATCGCATAGGGATTTCGAAATATACTTTGCAGTCGATAAATCTGTGTAATAAGTGCTCACTGGAAAGTATAAGACAAGTGATCCGTACTTTGTGAAGTAGACCTTAAAGAACTTCATTAACAATACACATAACAATGGGACAAACAAGGCAATGTTTTCAGAAAAGCACGACAATTTAACCTAATTTTGTAATGATACCTACGCGATGTTTTTAGGATTGTCTCCTTCGACAATTTTTCATGCAATATTATATGTTCGACAATAGACAGGAAAATGTATCATGTTTTCAACTTATTATTACGGACTTTAATAGCATAAATAATCATTATTAACATGAAGATAACAGCAGGAAAATCGTCCTCAATTTTTCAGTACTAATACCGTGATGCTAGAGTAGATATAGTGTGATCATATTTTACTACATATAAATTTTTTTCCAACCTATTTATGTTAATATATTAATACTTGTAAAATAGCATAATCGAAAGTTGAAAACATCTCAAGCGAAAGGTGAAGAAATGCGCTAGTCCATTCCCTATTTCCAGTGGCATTCTCAGCCCCCGCTGTTCCCGCCCTCCTTGTCCCCGCACCAGCTGTTCCTATCCATGCTTTACCGTCCCCATATCCCTACCTCAACTGACACCGCCCCGTGTAATCGCCCCCTCCACTGTCCTTACCCCAGCTGCCCTCGCCTCCAGTGTCCCCGATTCCGCTGTCCCTATCTCCACTGTCTTCGTCCCCTCTTTCCACACCTCCCCAGTCCTCAACTTCGCGGTCTCTGCACTGCTACCCCGCCCCGCTGCCCACGATCCCACAGTCCTCGCCCTGCTTGCCCCGCCCCAACATCCCCATCCCGCCATCCCCGCCTCGCCATTTCTGCCCCGCCATTCCTGCGCTGCCATCCCCGCCCCGCCATTGCCTCACCCCGCCATCCCCATCCCGCCATCGCCTCTCCGCCATTCCCGTCCTGCCATCCCCACCCCGCCATCCCCGCCCGGAGTCTCCTCCCGCGGTGCCTCCGCCTCTCCCTCTTCTCCTTCTGTCCCCGCTGCCCGCCCCGCTTTCCGCCTTCGCGGTCACCGCTGCCGCTGTTTGACGTTCAAACATAAGATTGTAGACAGGCGGAATACTAATGCTCCGACCCCGTGTCATTAGCCGTGTTGACACAGCATTCACACGGCGAGGCGGCGCGGCGTGGCGGCAGGGTCAGGGGTGCGGGCGAGGGCGGTGGGGTGCACAAGACTGCCAGGGAAGCGGTCGGGCAGCAAACGAGCTTTTAACTGTACATGCTCCACCCACGCCTGAGTGACTGACGGCCTTCACCGGCCTGCTTTGCCCCATTTTCTTCCACGTTTTCCTTTAAATCGTCATTAGCCTTGAATTAATTCCTGTACGACTTCTAACTGCCACTGCTGCTCCTTTTGAAGAGCAATAGGTCGTTCAATAGAATAGACACAGCTTAAAGGGAGATTCAAAGATGGGTCATTCCATGCAAAATTTTAGGTTTTCTGACAGTGAGTCTCAGATTTTTTCATATTTTATTACATTAATCTACTAATGATGAACAGTTAAAAGACAATTTATGGAAGTAATATCTTCAGCAGTTTAGCAACAATTACGGGTTAAACATGGACGATGACACAATGTACTCAATAATGATAATAATTATATTTATTTAGTTCATAAAATGAATAAAACTTTAAAAACGGGCACACTATTTTGAAGATAAATGATCATATTTTAAGCAGTTGATAATATATTAAGGATTGAGACATTTGTTTATAATAAAAAATGCTAATAAATTAAACAAATACATTTTTCTTCAAAAATAATATTTTCTTTTCTTTCATATTTTACACACTGCAGGAAGAACCAATAAATAACCATTCTGCAAACTGTCGCGATGGAATCTTAAAAAATGCGTAAGTTATTAAATAAAAAGTATACGCGCATTTTGCTCTTAAGGTTGAAAGTCGCGTGCCTTTGCCCAGCGAGGGGTGACGCAAGGTCGTAGGCAGGCACCGCAAAGTTCATTCCCTAGGGATATCCATCGATGCCTTGGAAGGGATCCTGACACCAGTTTACAGGCTTACTTTTCGCGTGTTACTGTTCATTGATACATCGTGATAGAAAATGCCAAAGATTGTGAATACGTTTAACAGGCTTTGGTGCTGCAATCCATTCGGACTCGAGAAGCACAAAAGTCGGGTGGATAAGAGAAAGATTACAGAGGCGATGCGGAAGAAAATATCGAATTTAGTGGTAGGGGAAGCAATATGCGATGTGTCGCCACAAAATATCCAAAATGCCCAATGCAGATCTTAGTGACTCAACTGAAACAGTGAAGTGAAAACGTCAAGTGAAGAGGAGTACGTAGCCCCAGGAGTTGCAGAGGAAGCCACTATCAGTAATGTAAACATTTTGTATCCTCTGGGTCAATCACCATTGACATTGCGAAAACAAACCCGAGAGATATCGTACGCAAGGAGAAAGGTGAGTGCCGTAAATAAAGAACAACTTTGACACAATTCAAAGAAAAATTTTCAAACGTGAAAACAGCTAATAAGAAATACATGATTTTAACGTGTTTACCAAAAAGTTGGAGTGAACAAAAAATAATGGTCGAATTTGGCGTATCTCTTCATGTAGCTCCTACGGCAAAATTAACACCTAGAGAAGTAGTTTTGCGAAATCCACCATCGCGCGGCGGAGGAAAAATGTAACGCCGAGCGCTGACGAGGAGCGCTGTGGCGCGGCGGCTCTAGCAGCTGAGACGAGTTCGTTAATGGAGCGCCAGTAAGACACTTTTATTCATAACTTTAAAACCATTCAAGATTCCATGATGAAATTTACAGAGTAGCTTGAAAGTAGTTTCAGCAATTTTTCTTCCAAAATTCAAGAATTTAAAAATATTATATTTCCATTTATTGCATTTTTTAAAATTTGTTTACTTCCTATTGTTAAAGACTCACGGTAAAAAAATATCTTTAGCGTAAAATTATCCTTTACATTTCTTCTACAAATGGTGTTACTTTCATATTTTTTGCTTGTTTGCATATCATCGGAAAAAAATCATAACGGAATGTATACAGACTGCTAACCTAATATTTCAAGTGCCCATTGTTGCTAAACAAAAATATTGTACCTGGTTCATGCAGGTACCATAATAAGTAAGGTGGCAAAATATTTTTAAATTCTGAGATGTAGTGTCAGATTTCCTACTTTTTTGCATGGAATGACCCAGATGTCTTGGATGCTCAAGTTGAGTTATTCAAAAAATATTGTGTTAAAGATGGCGGTGGAAATTGTTACCTGTAGATGTAAAAATATATCTGGTAGATTTTTGAGGAGGAATATAATGCACAATTTTCAACATTTACCGTTTCATCAAGAAACCATAGAATAGTGAATGTTAATACGATGCAAGAAATGAGCGGGCGCAAAGAAGGGAGTCCACCAACATCATAGAATTATTGTATTTATTCATTTATAACTTTTATGGTGTAAATGAAACGGATCTGTCTTAATCGACATCTGATCTGTCGGCAGCGGATCTCATTATCCAGGGGATGGAATCACCATCATATCCCATGATAAAACATTTACTAGCCAGCTCCCAGCTCTCGATCAGTATCCCGACATAGGTGGTAGTGTAATTCATGTGTGTGAATGTGTGTAAATAAGGGATGTGGATAGGACAAGGAAGAGGAAGGAAAGATCGCGTGCGTTCCGTGTCCCTTTTGTTAGCGTACTGTTCCGGCATTCGCCTGGTACGAAGCTAGTTAATGAATTGTAGAAGGAATAAAAAAGAAGTTCATAAGTAAAAGGTAAAGCATCAAATTCCCATTGCTGACAATATTACCCCCAGAGCATCAAGAAATCTACTGAATAATCACATTCCTTTATGGCCTGCGAATGTATTTCATGACCTGTTATGAATATACCTCTCCTTGACTGAAGTCATGTTCGTAGATAGTGGACAGCTTCTATAGTGGAAAACATTCCAAATTGTCCTAATGGCATGAGGGAATCAACTTGTAGCACGTATTCCTATACGGCTCGCGAATGTACTTGTCACAAACGCACCCCTTCTTGTCTGCCGTCGTGTTCGCAGGTAGCTGTCGGCTTTTACAGTGGCAAACGTTCCATGCGCGCAGTGGGACAGTCAACGCGCAGCGGCAGCGGTGGCAGCACCGACGGCCGAGGCGAGTGGCCGGGGCTGCGCGACGGAGGGCGCGGGGCGCGGAGGGCGTGGCGGGGAGCGAGGCACGCGACTGGAAGGAATCGGATTTATTGCTGGCGAAGGCGTCCGGCCGGAATATCGTGGCCGGCTGCGGGGAAAGGGCGGGGCGCGGCGGCGGCGGCGGTAGCGGCGGTTTGTTGGGCGAGTTAGCGCGGGCGGGCGGGCTGTGGGCGAGGGGCGAGGGGGGCGTGGGCGGGGGCGGAGTGACGAGGGGCGCCCCGCCGGCCGGGCGTCGGTGCAGGTGCTGAGTTCCAGAGCGGCGCGGCGGCGGGGCGGCGGGGAGGGAGGCGGGGCTGAATTGACTGGAGGACGGAGGGAAGTCCGCGGCTGCCGGTGCTGCGAGCCGTGCCATTGCAGGTGTCCTGGCGTGTTGAGCGCACGAGGCAGATCGGGCGGCGCTTTGGCGCAACCGAGAGTGCAGATTTGCGAGCTTCGCGTCGTTTCTTTTGTTTCGTTCGCAGGTGCAGACTGCGGGGACGAAATTGAATTTGGAAGTTTCTAAAGCTGTTTCGCGTTTGCGGATATGCTATAGTTTTTTCTCCGTATTTCCTTTGTTTTCGTAATACATATTCATTGGCTCCTCCCACATGAGCTAGTTATTGATAATTAGAGTCTGGTCTTATCGACAAGGGTTTATTTTACTCCTTTTCTGGTATACATTCAAAATTAATAATTATGAACGTATTTCAGGACATAATGAAATCAAGAAAATATTTTATATACTGGGTGCAAGATTTCTATTTCATCATTTGAGCCTAAAAATGCCTAATTGCCCTGTAAATTCCTAAGTAATACAAAATTCTTTGTAATTCATGTAGAGAATAAAGTCAATAACGTTCCTACGCAATAATCCTAATTGAAGCTGAAATCGTATTAAATAATACCCTGGATCAAACCTGCATGAAAAGGAAAGGGGAAGTAAATATATGAGAATAGTTTATGGCTTCAACATTATCAAATGTCCGAGAGAGAATCGTTCAAAAAAAATGTCTTGTTGTTTTCAAAATGATTCAAAACACGTCACAGTGTTAACACTCGCTTTTCAACATTTCTTCATATTACATCATCATAATTGTAATGAAGCACTTTAAATTAACATAAAATGTATGTAAAAATATATTGTAGTGTCAGTTTACCATCTCACTAATAAAAACGTATTTAGACCATATTCGTTTTTGAATAGCCAATAACCGAAGTCAATTGTGATCATAAAAATGAAGCTACTCACGTGAGAAAACTTGGGAGACAACTTCGTTGAAGTACTGACCTTTGTATTCACCTCGACTGTCATAGATGTGACAGATGAATACAAAATGAGGCGTTCCTGTCTCCGGATCTGCGTGAGAAAATTCGTGTCGTCAAGTTTCGTTCGCAGAAATATGAGCACTCGGCTGTTGAGTGACTTCTGAAGACTCTTGAGCTAAGGATTTGAGTAGGAATTCTTCAAACGAATACGAGCAATCAAATGTAAAAACAGTAAACCCTCATTAACACGAATTCCGAGGGACCGGAATTATCGTTCGTGTTATAAACATTCGTGTTATCAGGGTATTATAAATGTCCATATTACCGTAATTCCTTACTTACACCGAAGTTTTGTTCGTGTTATTGCGAAATTCGTGTTAAACGAGTTAGTGCTAACGAGGGTTTACTGTGAGAGGGTACGAGTGCCAAAGAGATAAAAATACTTTGAAGCCAGAGTGAGTAGAGCAGTCACATATGGGAGTATAAAGCGTATTACTATTTGTACTAAAACAAATGATTGAAAAGGAACAAACAGGTACATATAAGGATTCAAAAGCAGAAACTTCAAGTGAATCCCAATATCAGAATTTTAAAAACTTTAGAAGAATTAGGAAAATAATATTTCAAACGAACACGACATTCTGGTTCAGTAATAAACATATTAAAACTAAATACTGTATTTTTCATTTTACTAGCAATTCTTTTTTTATATTACAGTAGCAAAAGTATTAAGTAGTATAAAAAATATTAAGGTCTAAGTGTAATTTTGAAGCATTCTGATACTCATCGTCACTAATCACGATGCAGCTGACGTCATGCGACAGATAGGATTCAAGGAAGAGGCCGCCTGCCATTAAAGATTTGCTATTTATGGTACGTGTTGCGTTATGAAACGCATTCTCGAAAAGTTGGTAGTGATTAAACATTGTTAATACATCTTGCATTTGCGTAAAAAAAGGTGCCTAACCTCCTGTGCACGATTCTGCGACATCTTTGGGACAAATCCAGTTTAAGCCCGTGCAGTTTTGAGTTAGGGGCGCTGGAGATGGCAGAAGAAGAAACACGAAATAACACAATAGTTTTAAACGAACAGTATTTCTAAGTGCCGGGCGCAGCACTGTCCAAACCAGCAAGACAACTGGTCAGAATGAGATACTACGGTTTGAGAGAACTCATTTTCTGGAAAAACGTCAGTTTGCTAAGCTTTGTTAAAACGGGAGCCATTACTAGTGGTTGGAAATGAACGCGGATACTAGGATTCGCCTCGTGTTAAGAGTTTGTTATTCGCGACAAAATTCAGTGCCTTATTGAACTCCGAGACTGCAAGGATGTACATTCTTTTAATGCTGGAACCGCATGCGGAAAGTAGAGTTGGTATGAGCACGAGACTAGCTGGAGAGATCTACGCAGAGTTTTAATAAAAGCACGTGAATATAGTCAAGCAAGTAAGATGTAATATTGTCTTTGAGATATTTAGAATTTGCAACGAGATTCTAGCGCTAGTATGTGCTGGCAACGCAATCAGAATCGTCCTTGCAAAGGTTAACCTCGTTTTGGGTCGCGGCGGCGAAAATTTTACCTCACTGCTCTTCTAAAACTGATAATAATTATATGTTACCCTCTACAGAATTTCATATCAAATTACAAAAACGACCGACAAAGGTTGGTGGACGTGTACAGTGAGAAAAGAACCGAGGTGTGCGCTCCACAAATGAAATAAAAAGATGCAGCATGAAGCAACATGAGCTCGTAAATAAGTGTGGTGTGTTGAACCATGTGTTTGAAATAACTCTATTATGTCATGTATGTATTAAATCAATTTTGTCTACTCGAATTTGTTGAACATTTTTAGACAGATTTACATTTCTTTTGTGTGTAACGTAAAAGGAGAATAGCATTGATTTGTTTAAATGCTTCTTTCTACATCCAGCTTTGAAACTTATAATATTTTATGATTTTCTTTTAATTCAATTTACGCATATTTTCCCTTACCAGAATTCGACATTCCAACATTCCTTATGCTTTAATTTGAGCTCACCTTTCCTGAATTATTCAGAATATTTACGGCCTTATAGGGGACATCTAAAGAGTTGTTCCCAGTCTTTATACCACCGAGAACTAAATTAAAATGTACACATTATTTTGAAATAATAATAACACGGGGATTATTTAAAAAATGAATCAGGGACAATATGTCTCTAAACGTCTGGCATGGGCTCTTCGAGTATAATATTAAATCTTTTGAAAAAAAACAACAGAAGTTTCATATCGGTGAAGTAAAATGAGTGTAGTAACAGAATTAATACAGTTGTACTTGCTTTTTGTTACTAACTTTTAATAATTATTTCACTGTAGGTTGCGTTTTTCAATTTGTGTTTCCTCCCGCAATCTGAAATACCTTGAAGTAGAACTTTTGGTATACCAAAAGTTCTACTTCAAGATACTCATCCCACGTCTGGGGACACCTGCTTTGAATCTCCCTGAACTTGGTCCTCTCTGAACTATCGAAAATGTTTCATAGGGTTAAATCTAAGTTCTCCAATTACACTTAAATGTTCAGATGGATTATTTCAGCCAAAATATAGCGTAAATATTCTTTCGTCAATCATTTAACTGACTATTTAAAACAACAAACAATTTATTTCTAATAAATTCACTCGTTTTCAATACATTAAAATGGAATTCAGTGTCGAACATATTAATCTTCGTAGTTTTGCTTACTTTTTATGATCATAGTTGAATTTGAATTATACAAAGTTCTAAAACTTACACAAGTTGTGAACTCAATAAATACGGTGTCGTTCGGATAACAGACTCTTACTGTGTACCTCCATCTCAGCAAAATTACGAAAGAAAAGAAACATATTTTCATTTTTTACCCACATCTAACAACCATGTTACTTATCATGAACTTCGATAAGCACATTTTAAGTTTTTAAAAGATAGAAAATTATTAATTTATCTAAAGAATTCTTGAAATATGTTAAATGTCTACTATAATATAAAAATAAATATACTATGAAATTATGGGGAAGTGTGGACAATTATTAATATGAAATTATTCTGAAAATATGGGGTCGCAACGCTGGGGTAGATTTGATCGGAGAAGCTTCGGAAAACTACCAATCAAACCAGCTGACCTCTAGAATTGGTCTCCAGACAGCAGGCACATTGGATCAAATTTTGTGCCTACTGTCGAAAATCCGCCGGGACTCTAGGACCTCCCAGTCACAGTCCCTCGTTGCCACTAACGACGTGGATACCGAACCGAGTGGACGTTTCCAATCCACCCCCAGATGGAGGCGCCTTCAAGTGCCAGGCGGCCCGCTCGAGCGTGTGGGTGGCGGCCGGGATTCCCCGAACCTTGGGGAACGCCTCCTCGCACCTCCCACGCGCGCCGCTGTCGCAGCGGCGTCTCGTTGGCATTCGCGCGACGCCCTCCCTCACTCGCCACACAATCGCCCGCCCGCCCGCCCACGCACGCTCCTCCGCGCCCCGCGCCGCGCCATGCGACAAGTCGTCCTGCACGGCCGCTCGCTTCTCTGAACACGCGATGCGCGAAGATACGCCGGGCGACGCAGGCGTGCGTTGTGTAAGACATCCGGGGGATTGCGCTTGCATGGGCAATGGTCTCCGAGGCCTCGGGTGTGCAAGCCACACAATGCGCTTCGGTTTACGTTTGTAGAAGCGTCTATTCTTTGCGGTTACGAAAACAAACAAAAATATTTCGTTGTTAGAAATATAATTGAATGATTAGCGATTCAAAGCATGTCAACTACTAAGGTCAGTAAGGTCATAAGTGTAGAGTATATTTGTTCCTCGTGAGGTGGCGGGGATCTTTCCTGGAGATGGTGAAATCCGGCGACACCGGCTAGCGAGGTTTTCCCCAACCAGGCATCTCCCACCAGTGGGGCACCGGCCCAACCGGGACAAGCTCTAAGCTACCGACTGGTCTCCTGGCATGCGTGGTACTGTAGTGCATGTAAATGTGTGTGTAAGTAAAAGATGAGGATAGGACAAGGAAGAGAAAGGAAAGACAGCGACTCAATTCGACCTAGCTATAAGGCTAGTGTCGAAAATCCGGCCACCGTTGGGACTCGAATCTATAGGACCTCCTGGTCAGAGGCACTGCAGTGACATCAGTTTATGCCCTCAGCCACCTCTACCTGTGTTAGAAATATAAAAAACGTCTGTTTATGTCTTGAGAATTCAAAAATTTTAACATAATTTTTTAAATGTTATTTCACATTAAATCATAAGAACTAATATAATTATTGTTCAATGCATTGCACAAAAAATTATCAAGGAATGTTAACTTCACAACATTTGGTTAGTATTTAGTGGATTATGTACACTATTCTAAAATTAAATTTGTGTCCTTGCCTTCAGTGCGAATCTCCTCACATTTAAGTTTCTTCAGCAATACATCACAAAATAAAATAGAAATCTTAAATTGATACATCTTTAGTGTTCTCAAGTTCTCTTGGATTTGACAGTATTCTCCATGCCACCACTTGTGATCAGAATACATACAAAATAGACACAACGTCATGCCTGCAACGTCATGTTTGCAACGTCATATGTTGCAGACAGGGGTGTACTAACAAATAAGTAAAGCACGTGCTAAAAGTCATTGCCGGTCAAAATACTTCAATAAATGTTTAACAAAAATGTTGATACTAATTAAAAAATCTTAACAATAACTTTTTACTCAACAAAGTTTCCAGATTTTTTCTGTCAATGAAAGGTAGTTCCTACTCGATGTTTATACTTGAATTTTTTGAACTAGTTTCCTACTTGAATTTATTAACAGGTTTTACAAACGTTAAAAATAGTAGAATGAACGCTAATGTAACATTAAGTCACTTTCAAGACCAATTACTTTGTCTTGGTCGTTTTCTTTTGCATGTTGCAATTGATCTATCGAAAACTGTCGGAGTTTCACGGGATTATAAGAGACGATAGTGATATTTTTGAGCTCGAAGATTAGTGATTATTTAAAAACCTAAGGAACAGCAATAGCGTGACTCATTGTCCCTTTATTAAAACAAATCTCTGCTTATAATTATTCGTTATGCACTGCGTATTCAAGTTCAGGTGCATAGCCGAATTCCTTCTTTTAGTACACTACATCATAGATATATAGTTCCTGGTAAACATAAAACATTCCCATTACATTTCCAGAAATAAGTGGTCAGAGTGAATAGGGATCGTATTGTTCCAGAACGTATAAACCTCCCTCATTTCATTAGCCGCAGAGAATAAATTGCTACATAAAACAAGAGTTGGGGGAGATGAAGGTTTTACTTATCGTGTGTATGTTGAACAGTGTGGCTGTAACATTTCTATAATTTTTCGTTTTGTGCGATGTAATCGCAGGGATTCAGCTGGTTTTATTTGCGATTTTAAAAACAAGTTTGTCATTAAAAGATGATAGTTTTATTGTCACATTCATTAAGCGTGGCAACGATTACTGTACGAACATCACTGAAAAGACTACAAAGAATACTGTGATTGCGTTCCGAAAACTGAGTTGAGGACTGTGTGTTTGCTTTTTTCGCACCTAGCCCGGCGGCTGTCATGTAGAGCCGCCGTCCGCCCCGGGCGACGTCGCCCGCTGCCGGGTTACCTGCAGCCCCGCGGGGGACGGGGTGGGGGAAGGGACGGAGGGCGCGACGACTGTCAAGCACAGGGGCTGGCCTAATAGGGCGCCGCGGGCGCAGGACGGGCCGCCCGCCAGTTCGCGTCACCCTTCCGGCCACCCCCGCCACCCCCGCCGCCGTCCACGCTTGCCCTGCGGCCCCGCCCTCGCTGCCGCCTACCCGAGCTTACCACGCGGATTCTATGTCCTCACCAACTCCTTTTTCTCACCGCCCCCCGCCGCCCCCGCCGCCCCCGCCGCCCCCGCCGCCCCCGCCGTCCCCGCCGCCCCCGCCGCCCCCGCCGCCCCCGCCGCCCCCGCCGCCCCGCTTCCCCCGCCACCCCGCCACCCCTGCCGCACCCAGCCGCTCCCCGCCGCTCCCCGCCGCTCCCAGCGTCCCCGCCGCTTCCGGCGACCCCGCCGCCCCGCCGCCACGCCGCCCTTCATCCCCGATATCATATGCCCTTCATCCCCGACGACATCATTCCCACCGCACCCACGCGGTCGCCGCAGATCCCACTGTCCCCTAGTGTCCACTCAGCTCACTCTGCACTCGTCACCTCTTCTAGCATCCACACAACCATCTTCCCCATCTACTTTGCCTACCATGCCGTCAACGCCAGCCCCTACTTCCACCGTCTGGCACGTCTGCCATACCCACCGCCGCCCCATCGGCCCGTACCATCGATATTACCATTTCCATCATGCATGCTCCATTACCGCCCTTCATAATTCCTCTCTACTCGTCTGCCTTTGCGCAACCGATCTCTCTCCCACGATACTTCGTCTTCTGTCGCCGTTGGCCCCGTCCCGCTCTCTCCGTTCCCGCTACTGCCACGGCCCTCTGCTCTCTGACGTGATTTCCAAGTCGACATTGTATATCCTTATTCACTCATTATATATTTGTCCATAATACTCAAAGGACAAAAAAATGACAAATGCAATTTATTGGCATGAAAAAGCAAGTGTGACATCAGAGATTAAGTAAACAGTTCATTAAATTCTAACAACTACATCATTTTGTCACATTATCATTACTACGAAACGCTTAAAAAGAAGTCACGACGATCCAAAATCTTTTAATGAAATACGCTGAACACGTTGCCTCGTTTCCATGTTTTGTCGTTGCAATCGCGGGACAATAGATTACACCCGTTGTTTGGAGAAAATTGTAGATTTAATCCGCTTTATCCGAAATAACCATCATTTCCATTACTATCAGTGACTCCTCCCGCAACTCCAGCCTCCCTTCAACAGCACCGCTACCGCCTCCGCCACCACTACCACCGTTACCGCCACCGCCACCGCCGCCGCCTCTGCCACCGCCATCGCCGCCGCCACCCTTACAGTCACCGTTACCGACACCGTCATCATCTGCCGCTATCCTCACCGCCGTTGCCGCTTTACTGTCACCACCGACTACCGTCACTGTCACCGCTACCTCCATCGTCAAAACAGCCGCCATCGTTATCCACTTCTGCCACCAACCGCCACCATCACTTCCACGCCATCCCCATTGTTTCTTATGCCACGGCTGCTGTTACCGTCACCAATGCGACCATCACCATCGCTCCCACTTCCACCCGCAACAACCACCTCCACCCTCACATCATCACGCTCCCCCCTCGCTATTCCAACCACCCCAGTTTCCTCGCCTTCACTTCCACCCCACTCACTGTTTCATACGCCATGGTCATGCCTGCCGTCCCCACTCCGCTTCCACATCCACTATCTCACCCTTCACCACCTTCACCCACATCACCACCGCCACCCTCTCGCTATTCCACTACTGCAGTCCCCTCACCCTTACCTCCCCCAAATTCCGCTACTTCACCTCCCGCCACACCCACCCCATCACCACCTCCTCCCCCTGGCTTTTCCAACCACCGCATTCCCTTCACCATCACATCCACCCCCCGAACCTACTCTGTTGCCGAAGCCACGACCGCATTTGCTGTCCCCACCGCAACCATTCCCTCCGCAGCCACATCCACTATCTCACCCTACAACACCATCACCCACATCACCACCACCTCCCCCTCGCTATTCCAACCACTGCACTCCCCTCACCATCACCTGCCCCCAATTTCACTACCTCACCTTCCACCACACTCACCCGATCACCACCTCCTCCCCCTCACTTTTCCAACCACCGCATTCCCATCACATCCACCCTACCCCCTCTGTTTCCTATACCACGGCCTCACCTGCCAACTCCTCCGCAACCATCCCCTCCGCAGCAACATCCACTATCTCACCCTACACCACCATCACCCACATCACCACCACCTCCCTCTCGCCATTCCAACCACCGCGCAGTCCCCTCGCCGCTCCACCCGCGCAACCGCCTCGGGCTACGCGGTGAAGAGGGGAGGCGCGCGCGCGCGCTGGAAAAACAATCGCCGCGCGCTGTCCGCAGGCTGCTGCTGCTGCAGCAGCAGCGCTTCCCTGTAGTCTCTGCGGGCAGCTGGCGACGCCCGTCACTCCACCCTGCAAAGGCGGCGCGCGGGGCGCGGCGCACGGGGGATGTTGTCATTAGTGTCTTCTGTTGTCGCAGCCCCCGCGGCCGCTCCGGCCACGCTGCTTCTCTCACAGTAAACTGCTGCGGGCCGCTGCTGCCGACGGAGCGCGGAGACAGGACCTTGGTTGTCGCTATATGCTTCTGGGGACACTCAACGTTTTGAAACAACGTACACGTCACTAGAGATGTTCAGGATTTCCTGGATATTGCAACTGTGTATTAAGGGGTATGTATAGAAAATACAGTGCGACAGGAAATTCTCTCCGCAATGACGCGCATCAAGGTCTTCTAAAAAATGCATTTATATTGGTGGCAAACAGATAACTGGGAAACAAGTGAAGTTTACAACACTTCCAACATCTCTTGTGATTGACGGGAGTGCGCAATTTACGTTTTAAAGTTGCAGCTTGTACTTCCAACAGTTTCTGTTGTAAGCTGTCTCATCAGCGAGGTGTCACTATGGAGAGACTTTCCTGGCGCGTTATACGATTAGTTTCCTAAAAGAAGAGAATAATACCACCACAAAACATACTGTCACTACACACAAAATAATCTGAATTTACTAGAGGTACAGATTATACTGTTACTCCTCTGTTACTCAAAACAAACGATCTGTACCTCAAGCTTCGTTCATTAGTCACCGTTTACAAAATTTACTTATATCCTAATAGATCACATAAACAGTTAATGCCTATCATTACTCACATTCCATTTTTCTACATTATACATCATCTTCTCACATCTCAACCTGCCGAACTTTGCATCCCACGCTACCACATTATGTCAAACAGCACAATTCATTTTGCACCTGTAACTTACACGAAGGATATTACTCCGGATATTACTTTCTTCCCATTACAGGTCCGCCACTACACTACTTCAAAAACAATCCTTCTTCTTCCTGGAACTTCCTCCAAGAATTTTATTCTACCGACCATTACACCACACGCCACTACATTACGCCAAACACCACAACCCTTTTCCCACCTCCAACTTATCCTAATAATATTTCTCTACCGAACATTACACCGCACGTACAGTGCACGTGCAGAACACACACATTGCTCAAAACAGTACAAACTTTTTCGTACCTTCAACTTCCACCACCGACATTAGTCTTTTAAACATTACAACCCGCAACGCTACACTACTTCAAACAAAACAATCTTCCTTCCCTCTTCAACTTCCACAAATAATTTTACTCTACGAAACATTACACCCCCACGTCACTACATTACTCCAAACACCCTAATCCTTTTCGCAACTTGAATTTCCGCCATGAATATTACTCTTTTGAACATTACACCTCCACGCCACGGTACTTCTTCACACAGCACAGTCCTTCCTTCTCCCATCCCCAACGTCTGCACCAATCCCACCACTATGCGCCACCCACCACCACAAATGCCGCCTCCGCTGCCTTCATCCACCCCCGGCATCCGCCGCCATTTGCATATCTCGTCTTGCGTCGGCGGCGGTGGCGCACCCCCGCGGCGACGCCGGGCGTCGTGGCGTCAGCGGCGTCGGTGGCGTCGGCTAGCCCCCTCGGGCACCGCGACGCCGCTCGCCCGTGGAAACGCAATTAAGGAAACAGGATCGCACTGATCAGTTGATGCATTAAATTCTCCGCGGCGCACGATTCTTTCGTGCGTGCTTTTTCTTTTTTTCTTTTTTTTTTTTGTTATGCTAATGCCAGCGTTTGGGTCGTTCTGCCACCGCAGGGGCGCGTCGGCGACTTAAATAGGAAAAGGAAAAGGTGACGGGGGGAGCAGGGAAAATAATCTCACAAAAAGCGAAGGAAACTAGAATTAATGAAATATTCGAGCGGGATAAAGCGTGATTAAATTCTGGAAAAATGTTTACATTTGTTTGAGGGACGCGTCTGGAAGGGTGTCAGGGTGGAACGAAACTGGCGGTTAACTAGTTCACGCTGTTCAGAGGGAGAGGAAGAGAAAAAAAAACACGAAACGGTTCGGAGCACCTGTCTGTCTTCGCAGCTATGTTGTCTTATCTTCTCGATGATTACGAACGAGGAATGTTTGCATGAGATGAAGTGTTGAGGGGGAATTTAACAAGGTGGTCATGAATAACGCTTAGGGTGAATGAGTGAATGACATTCTATAACTCATTAAGACGGCTTGAAGTAAGTTAAAAATGAATGGGCTGTTGGCGAACTGGTGGAATTAAGAAACAAATGATTTTCAAAATTTAGATTATTTTCTATTAAAATAAGAATATCATGTTTACAACACCCTAATCAAACGAATTCAAGTTTACAGATTTTATGTAAATTCGATTCTGTGTGCAATGATATTTATTCATTGATCCAAGTATTTTAATTTCTTGGAGTACAAAATAATACGGTCGTTGCACATACAAAAACAAGTATGTCCACGTTTCCAAAAAGCAAATATTTGCCTTTCATTTTATATTTATTACATAATTATTTATATAATTTGTAACATATAAATGTATTATAAATTTAAATATATTATATTTATTGGTTAATTTTGAAATACAAATTCAGAAATAATATTAATAACATTATAACAACAATAATAATAAAGTAAAAATAAATATGTGCACCTGAACCTCCACGCATCCTATGTCAAAGAACACAAGAGCATGTGCTAAATGAAGTCAGCATCGCATCAGAATTAATGAAAAGAAATTAGTAAAGGGATGATAAGTAGATAAACCGAGAGACGATTTCCTCGATTTACGACACCACATATCAATTATTGTAAAGTTGTCTTACCAAATCACAACCTTTGTTAATTTAGTCTCGTCAATGCTGCTTCAAAAGACGCAGGATATCGGTGTTACTTCTCCACAGGTATTAAAATTCCAAAGAATTTCGGTACAGCATCAGGATTTGACACAATCTTGAATGACTACCGAGCTAAAAACTGAAATTATTCCCGCATTTCACGCGATTGAGAATCAGAAAACCGTGAAAGTGGCGCTTTAGAATTTCTATAGTGGAGATAGCGAAACGAGAAAGCGAAGGCAGAGCGAAAAAAAGTGACGGTCGCGCGGCGCCCGGCGGTAGGGCTCGCTTGGCCGGCGGGCGCGCAGGGCGCTCGGTTTCCCTCTTATGTAGAACACAAGATAAATAGCCTTCATTAAACGGCGAGCAGCAGAAAGGGTCGGACACAGGGAGGCAGTAGGCACCGCTCGACCGAACGCCCGCCTACGTGGCCACCCGCCCCCTCGCTCGCTTTCCCGCCCGCCCGTCTGTCCGCTCGCCCTCAGCGAAACGCTTGATCGCCATCTCTTCTTTTGCCTATGTCCCCACATCCATTCGTTCAGTCGCGCACTCGTTCAATCGCGCACACTCTTTCAATAGCGCACTCGTTCAATCTCGCTCTTGTTCAGTCTTGCTCTGGTTCAATCTCGCTCTGGTTCAATCTCGCTCTGGTTCAGTCTCACTCTGGTTGTCTCGCTCTGGTTCAGTCTCGCTCTGGTGCAGTCTCGCTCTGGTTCAATCTCGCTCTGGTTCAATCTCGCTCTCGTTCAATCTCGCTCTCATTCAATCGCACTCTTTCAGTCACGCGCACTCATTCAATCGCGCACTTGTTCAATCGCGCAATTGGGTTACTCCCACACTTGCACACTCGCTCACTCGTTTACTTGTCCATTTGCACACCCGCCCATTCGTACACTCACCCGTTAGCACATTCCTACTCTCGTACAATCGCCCATTTACGTACTGACCATTTGCATATTCGACCACTCATACACACGGCCATTCGCCCCAAAACATTTGGCCACTCGCACAAAAGCACGCTCGCCCACTACTCGATTTCTATTCCTCACCTATCAGCCTACTCTCCCGCCAGTCAAATCATTCATCAAATTACTTTATCCTTCCCTAACCATCCCCTTCTAGATGCTCACATCTCATCTCTTCATTTTTATCAATCATTATCAGTTTTCTGCCCCCATTTCCTACTCTCCCCCTCTGTCTGTATCCTCAGTCCACGCTTCCAAATACACGCAACGTAACCTCACTCGCTCACTACTTACTTACCCACATTCTCGCACGGTTATCCATCACTTCATCGTCTCCTCCACTCCCTTTTAACCTCCTTGCTCGCTCGTTCGCAAGCTCTCCCGCACGCCCACCCGCCCACCCGCCCGCCCGCCCGTGCGAGCGGCCGTACGTCACGAGACGCGTGAGAAATGCGATCGAAATAGCCATTCGATGGAATGACGCTGCAGAAACGGAGCGGCTCCACCGCCTCTCGAGGGCGGAGGCGGCGGCGGCGGCGGCGGCGGCGGCAGGTGAAATAGAGGGGTGCCGGGACGCGGAGGAAGAGCAGAGAAGTGGGGGCAGGAGGGTGGGACAGGTGCAAATGTAGAAAGGGAGACTTACCATCACGACGAGTAGCCGCTCTGTTTCGGGAAGAGGGTTGCGGCAGATGATCCAAAGTACGCCTCACCAAGACCGTGGGTTTGAATCCCGCCTGTAGCCCAGATGTTTTCAGCTGTCATTGTGGCATGGGTGGCTTTCCTAGTCCTTTTTGAATCACCCTTTAACTTTACCCTGAATTTATTCTTAGACTTCACCACAATTACAAGGGAGAAATGTGCTGTGTTAAAAGTCTGCAGGTTACGGCAATGAAGCAATCCTAAAGAAAGATGAAAGCGCCGAATCATACCCACGGTCTACTTCGAGTATCACAAAAAGTTCAAGCCGAGGCGCCACCTCGAAGGGGCAAACGGGTTTTTATGGGCTGAATTGACCACCATTGACCCAGCCGAGCGATGTTCGTCGAAGATTGCCCATGGAAGTATCGGGGTGCCGATAGATGGCAGCCAGGTAACAAATAAAATGGAACTCAACATAACCATGACTGGTTCCTCCCAGAAATGTCAATTGTTTATAAATTCTTGAACATAGTAGTAAAGATAAAATTAGTAACAACTTAGGTAATATCTTAAACTCTCCATAAGAATATAAAAAAATTAGTCCTTTTAAAAATTATTTAATTGGATAAATAAAAACGATGAATGGATAGAGAAAAGGATAGACACGAGCAAGAAAGAGTAGCGGCAGGACTTGTGTTGCTGACATATAGAATAGAACGTTCAGTAGGAAGGTTATAGAAATGATGTACATTTACCGTAGTAGTAAGGTAAGGATGGTTCATATGAAATATTGCATTAATGTTGTGGATAGGACAGATACGGAGAAGCAAGTATGATTGAATAAGAATTAGCAGTAAGGGAGGTGTTTCTGACTGGAGAAGTATGAACGTAGGAGAGTGTTCAGGGTAGTTTGGGGCATTCATGTGAAACAAATTCCTGTAAAAAATAGCAAAGTTGTGATATGGAAAAGGAAGATAGAAAAAGACATGAATGGTGTAGTAGAAATTAGTACAAACGCAGATGGTGCTTCTGACATGGATATATAAGATCGTGGCAAACATATTATAGCAATAAGAACGAGATAGCGCACTTTGAGTAGCAGGGATTGTAAAGATACAAACATTGTAACCAAAATGATTCATCAATGTGAATGTGTGGGTAGTGTAATATTAGGTAGGTTAGAAGGTAGATGCAGGAATGTTACCCAAGGAATCAGTAAAAACGAAAATTAAGCTATAGACATGGACAAGTGAGAATGTAATAGAAAACTTTTGGCAAAGGAAACGAGGTGGCGCATACGGGTGATGCAAAGGACATAGTAGCGAAGGCGGGGGTATTGCAAAGAGAATGGAGCAGCGGAAATAATGGGTATAGGACGGAGGTAGGGGCAGAAGGACAGAGATATCCCAGCAGATCGGCGAGGGCGGCAAGGTAGCTGTAGGTGGAGGCCGGAAATTTGAAGTGATTTAGAGTTGCTTCACCTGCCCACCGCCCCCAGAGCTCCTGCTCCGAAGCGATAATGGGGGTTTTGTTTCATCGCTTCCATTTATCACACTCCCGATTTTTTCTGGGCAGTTCCCTATTAGTTGTATCTACGCCGGCGTTGCTTTCCCGCGATCTTCTTCCCGCCTAAGAGCAAATGCAGACTTTCTACACTTCATTAACATTCCCCTTGGGGGGAGAAAGCAGAACGTGCAATATTAGTCTCCACTCGACTGCTATACATTTTCTCAAGAGCTCCGAGTTTTTGAATACACCCCTCCAACGTCTTCTCTTATGACATTGAAGGATTAATTACCACAAGGAAATCCGAGCCACTCCAGTCTTAGATGATGAATGTGCAATAATGTTATGATGATTATATCAAATGCACATTTATTCTAGGAACGTCGGCAGCCTTGAAGCAGAAAGTAGGGCAAAATTTATACAGAGCTCATCCTTCTTGTCTGTGAATTAGATACCGAACAGTGTTTTCAAGTAACTAGAACATCATTCACGTTTTGGGCTGAAACATTTCCGCGATTATAGCTTATTTGTCTGTGGAATTGCATTTCCATAGTTTAATTGAAACCATGTCAACACTTTAATTTTCGTAAAAAAATATTAATAGTTATTTTTTAATACGTACGTGTTGTAAATGACAATAACACAAAAATTATCAATTCTTTATAATATAAATTGTAATTATTAAAATAAATAGTTTTTACAGCAGTTCTTAAGTGTTACAGTCGTTTCACTGTCGTTACACAACTGTCGTGGAAGCGTTGACAACTACAGTTATTGAATGTTTACCAATTCAGACGTAAAGAAGGCTGATGATTTGGAATATGTAATATCGTTTAAGTAGTGTAATGTCAAAGCACAAAAAATCAAGTTAGATCACAGTTGAATTAATGTAGTATTTGTCATTTTTACGTCGCCCAACTGTTTATTAAAATTCTGTTATGTTAATCACAATTTAAAATTATATATTTCATAAATTGGTCTCAGTTTTACGTTCAACATTTACATTTCCCGTTTCGCAATTGTCAACCCCTGTTACAACCAACTAGGTAATTAGCACGAAGGAATATTGTTATAAATGTTTTCACAGTTCAAATATGTGATTACTCCAGTCTGGAATCGAACCCGGATATCCAGGTAGAGCCTATCTGTTAACTGGTAAGTCCGAGGTCGATTCCCGTTTAGAACACTTAACATTAAAAATACAATCTATATAATTTTTAATTATACATATGTTCGGGAGGGGTAAAGAAGATAAAGCGCACTGATTAATTCAGAACAGAGCATTCACATATACTCATACTTTTTTTTTCTTTTTTAACGTTTCGTCAAATTTGAGATCTTTAGAGAATATTATGTGATTGAGATTATTTATATCTTTTGAACGTTCATTTGGAGGAAATGGAAAATTGAGTAAAATAAATTTTATCGAACAAGGGTCTTTTTCATGCCTCCTTTAAATTAATTTCGGATAAATAAGCAGCCACATAAACTTACGTAAATATATTCACTTCTCCAGAAACAGTGTTGAATGCATGGTGAAAAGGCATCAGAAACAATTCTCCGTCAATCATCTGTGAAAGAAGAAAATGCGCATTACGGGACACTTCAACATAAAGTTACAGTTTTAAAGTTTCTAAAGTAAAAGAACACTGAAACATGCATGATGAGTGGTAAAATTCGAGATATTGATATTTTTTTATTAAATACTGCAGAACTCCACGGTGTTTGATGTTCAATACATTACAAGTGGCTTCAGCAGCAAAATTCTGCTAAACGTAACAATATTAAATAGTTTTCCATTTCCTAGAAAAACAGTTTTCACGGAAACTGCCATAACATAGAATAATTTTTACACAGAATATCAGTTTTTGCTTACCAAGAGTATCAAAAACGTTCCATAACCGAAGACATGAATAGCAAATAAGAGATCAGAGGTTTCTTTCTGGGAATCTTGCAGTGACGTGACTGAGTCGTAAGCAGTGAATCATTGAGAATTTAGTCAGTATGTGCAGTATAAGAAATAGACAGATTAAAACAAATATTTGCCTTTTTCAGGCAAAATCGATACAGTTTCATTGTTCTTTGTATTTTTTCCCTAGTTCCTGTGACTAACGAAACTATAGACATCTTTCATGGCCGAAGGCTACATAGTTTTCTTTCAAATTCTACGTGTATTGTAAATTAGTATTATTGGTTGACAATTAGAAATACGACGATTTCCAATCCGAATGGTTAAGGTATGTCGAACACGCTATACAAAGAAACTAAAAAAGGGAATCGAATTTCACTATGCTCGTAATTAACAGGGGGAGGCATCTTTGCCAAAATCCCCAGTAGATTAAATGAACAAAGTTAAAATCGTTAAATTAAAGGGATGAATATATAATTTGAGTAATGAAATGTTTCTAGTAGTTAGATGTCGAAGTCAAATTAAACGGAAGCAATATAGTGAAACAACATTAGTACTTCGGACCCAATTGCTTAAGATTAATTGATCGATGCGCAACTTGGACTGGTAGAGTCTAAAAAACGCTCAAATAGAAGCAGGAAAACTGCGTCTGCCTGACTCACGGGCTAGACGTGAGTCACGGGCTAGACGTATTTCAGTCCACCAATCTAAGCAAAAGAGGCGACATTTGATTCACCTCGGTCATTTGGTGGGTAACTTCCCTAGTTTTTTCGAAAAAAAAAAAACCTCAAAGATTCTAAGAAATTTCTTGAAAAAACAACATTTTTTGGGAGCCACAAGTAAATCACGTTTTGCCGGACTTAAGGAAATGAGGTGATCAATGACTCATTCGATTCCTGTCAACAAGATGGATCGATTGAGACTACGCTTAATCGGATCACTCTAAAATATTTTGTAATAATTTTAAAGAATACGTGTTTTTGATATTATTTAAACACTTTTTATCACTGCCTTTTCTGTTTCTGTGGGGTCGGCGTTAATGGGAGCGGGCTCATTTTTATTAATTTTTCTGCACATTACGTTTTTACACTGATTTGGCGATGATTTCACGGGCGGATGCCCTTTCTGACGCCAACCACAGGGGACACACAAGCACATTACACATAAACAGGGCACACACAATCACGAAGCACACACAATCATACAACCATGCCCGAGGCGGGAATGGAACCAACGATCCTTTGGTCCGAGACCACCACGGCACTCCTGGCTTAGCGATCTCTGCTACTCGGATCAGCCCATTATTTACGCACCTACGTTGGTAAAATTCTGTGTCACTACACTGCCTTTCTGGCATAATATTAGTCGTTACGACTTGCTTCATTAGCTTGACGATAATATTTAAACCTTATTTAGTCATGAAACATATTTCTACAAATTTTACAAAACACAATCGATACTTTCTCATTTAACTTTAATTCCCTAAGATAGACACTCCAAGCAACTTTTTTATACCCAAAACCTTTTACTATAAAATTGTATAGCACAAGTAACATAATTTTCAACACGAAAACATTCACCGATGGGGCTACGTTAAGCTAGTAGAACATATTACGCAATTCCGCAGCAAGAGCGCCCCAAATGCATGCTCCAGTGGATTCACCGAGCCCGCCTTTAAAGCTCGACACCTGAAGTGTGAGATTCCGAATGAGAGGGGTGGGGGAGGGGGTGAAGTGGGAGGTAGGAATGCGCGCTGCGTTTAAGAGCGTTGGCTCGCGTTTCGTGCAATCAATACGCTGGGCTCCGGCGGGCGGCGGGGGCGTGGCGGGGGCGTGGGCCGGGGCGGCGTGGGCTGGGTCGATAGCAGTTCCGCCTCCACCGCCTCCGGCACCCACCGCCGTCGCCACCTCGTACTTGCGGGCGGCGTACTTAAATTAAGTGAACATATTGTGCTGCGAGTGAATGACTTCGTTCAAGGTATTCTTTCACCAAATGCTCTGTTTCAAAGAATCAAAGTTAGGGGAGAAAAACTGCTCAAAAGTCGAGTGTGACAGAAATGAATCGTTTGTTTGTAAGAAAAAATGATAGTTTTGTATTGAATAAACACCATTTTGTAACAAAAGAAATGACGAGTATAAACGGAATTCAAAGTTGTAGTAACTCTTCTTGCGTAAGTATGGTAATGATTGGGTTACATAACTTCATAGTTTATATTGCAGTTTGAATGCTATCCACATACCGATAATAAACAGATTTAAAGAAGATTTCAAGTGAAACAGGATTTGATTATGTGAATTATGTTGTGGATTATTACGGCCTTTCTGTTCGTGAGAAAGTCATCAAGGTGTTGGTTCGAAATTCCATTCTGTTTAATTTATGATTGTGTAGATTTTAGGTGTAGTGTTTATGATTATTAGGAACTTTAGGTGATGAGAGGTGGTTAATGATGATTAATGTTGGGATGATGATACGCGATGGCAATGAAAATCTAACCGCTCTACAAGCTTATGATGAGAACCGCCTTTACTCAAGCAGGACTCGAATCTTTAGCCCTCGTCTCGGCGCACTTGACCACTACTTTCTTTCTTTCTCTCTCTCTTTCTTTCTTTCACTTTCTCTCTCTCTCTCTCTGTCCACCACCCAACAAGGTATGCACAGCAGGAGACGTTATTTTTTTTTCAGCATTGAGAGGAACATGAGCATATGTATAGTTAATATTTTTATTGCAACTTTGAATATCGAGGATAACAAATTTTCTGCAATGTGTATTCGAAGAAATTCGTAACTACCGCATGCCGATTGCGATTCAACTGAAGCGATAGTGACCTCAAGCATGGTGATTTAAGTGGTAGAAATAATCAACATGGTGCGACGAATGGTAGTGGCAATTGTAATGGATTCAACGTGATGATAATGATAGCTGTGATGTCAATGCCGGTGGTAGAAGTATTGCCGATGCTGCTCGTGGCAAAATTCTTACTTAGTAGATGTGATGTACTTATTAACATAATTTGAAAATTCTTATTTGACCTCGGTAATAAGAAACAAAGCTTCCTAGGTATCATATTTGTTGTGCCTACGTTTATTTTCGTTACTTTCACTTCTTTCCGGTCCAGACTATTAATTTAAAGTGAATCCTCAGTTTTCACACTCTGCAATATACAGTTTCACACTCTGCGTCCTATATAATCCAATCTGATTTTCGGTTTTTTCTAACATTTAAAACTCATCTTCCACTCATACTTCCAACCTCTTAGAAGCGTTTCAATTTCTTGCTGGCACTATTCATGATCGCTTTCCTTCTCCAAGGCTCTCGTGCTACCCGCCCCCTCCCCCTTCCCCTCAGAGTGTTGGCGACACCAGGCGCTACCCTCGCCAGCAGCGCCAACAGAATCCCCGGAATCTTTCATGAAGCCGCCTAAACGACTGCCGCGACGACACCATGAATTATGGGCCACGTTGTCGCCGGAGGTACATGAACAGTCGGCACCTACCCCTTTGTTATCACCACCACCATCTTCACGTTACCTTCAGAACTACCTTTCTGCTGCCCCGTTACCTTGCTGCCTGGCTACTGCGTTACTCGTAACATCGCCCCGCTTATAAACTGCATCCGCGTTACCCTGCTGTCTCGTTACTCAGCTCCCCTTACCCAGTTTCTGGTTACCCATCTCCTCGTTACCCAGCTCCTCGTTACCCAGCTCTCGCTTTTATCGTTCCACCAACTGTATCATTCCCGATATCCCACCAACCTTAAGAATATTATAGCGTCTTAACGCACAAAGATTTATCATTTCTGCTTGTTCAATAGTTTTTTGTTGTTGCTTTTAAATTTGGCGAAAGAACCCTACAGTTTTCACACTGTGCATGCTCATTTAAAAATTATTACAATCTTTGAAGACCTTAAAGAAATGGTTTAAAGTTTGATGCAGGTAACTTACTTCCCTCTATTTCTATTCGGATGGCAATATACCATTTCCTTCCATTCACGATTATTTTACGAAATATTATCATTGATATTATTTATTTCATTTTATCTATTCCTTCCCAAAATAGACTCTCGTAGTTATCTCTCGCGTTCTATAGTTTTCCATTCTTTCCCGACCCAGCAATCACCACTTTCTCCAGATTCACTGGTCCTGGTGTGTCCTGTTTCTTCTTCCCTCGAGCCTTCATTCCTTTTCCTTCTCCTCCGTATTCTTTGAATGTCACTCCCTCTCCTTGCCTCTCATTGCTCGTGACGTGTACATCGCCACGATTGGCATTTTTTATGACCAAATATTCTCAATATCACAACCTTAACTAATATCTGTATTCAATAAAAAATTGCTTATTTTAATTACTGAGGGAAATGTCGTGGAGTTTTACCACGTTCTCGTAGGTCTACAGTTTGGAGTTGTTTGCATGTAGTTCGTTACCTTTCGAACATCTACGATACCAATTTCGTGTGCTAGCAGATATTGAGAAAACACAATGCAGCCTATTGTCATGTAAGAGGTGTCAATGATTTTGTTCGATACACAGGATATCTGGAAAAGTGATAAAACAATGAAAGTTTAGATTTTTATTGAAAATGCTAATCAACATATCTTTCTGGATACTGCGCGGTCCTCGGCTGGGTACTCTGGCAGGTGGGTTGCAGATCATTGAAATTTATATTGGAATCTCTCATAGGAGTCTAATTACTAATTTCGTATGCGTGCAGAAATTGAAAGGAAACTAACTACGCCGGTTCTGATCATGTAAATTATTTCTTTATGTACCTCGTAACTCCTAAGAAAAAGAAAAGTCCAAAACATGAATGCAATGTTCAACGCGGAAATTTTACTATTTGTTATTCTTGAGCAGTGTGCATGCTACTTTTGGAAAACCATTTTGTGCGGTTTTCTTCAAAAGCATTCATGCTGATGCAGGCTACTAGAAAGATATTCAAAGGGTTTGACTCTTGCAGAAAGAAGATTTGTGTTCGAGAAATATTAATGTTTAACCCCAATAATTTTCGATTAAACAATTGCAAATTAAATGTACTAGAGTGAACGTGCCTCGAAGAATAGTCGACAGTAATGATAACAATGATGATGACGTTTGATGAGTCAAAACTTTCATCAAAAGCAACAAATTCATCGCTGAACATTTTATTCTACTTAGTGATCTTCCATTTTTTTCAATTTTAATGAAATGCCCAATAAACGCACTTTCATGATAACTAATATTTCAAGACAAATTTGTGTTTTAGCTTCGTTAAATGAAATATCAAGTTTAAGTACGAAATAATGTTGCTTTCAATTTGTCATATTGAAGTAGACAATGCATTCATTCATCATTCCGTATTGGATTGCCAGACAGATACACTACTAGGAAGTCGAATGTTGTTGTGCCATAAATCCCGGATAACATGGGTGGTATTCCAACGACAATGGATGTCTCATATGAAAGCCATGTTCTATTACGCTCCTGGGTATCGCTTCATCGGATTCGAGCCGCGGGGACTGACTGGCGAGAAACGTGTAAGACATGAACGGGAAAGAACTTGTTTGAGGGGAATGCCTTGCACATCGTAGCATTTTTTCTTACAAATCAATTTCTTTGTTGTAATCATTACATTGCAATTTTTACATTTTTGCATTTTGTGTGTATATATTATTGTTATTTATAATACAGTAATATAAGTTAAAAGAATAATTTGTATTGTCTTGCAGCAGGATACAAATTAATGGGACACAATGGGCCAGAGCACATTGGGTGAGAACCAATAGGGAGGATAACAGTAGCCCGCTGTTTAAGCGAGGAGGTTTATGTGGGGCGGTTTAAGCGGAGAGTTTACAAGAGGTGATTTAAGCGGAGGTTTTTAGCAAGACAAATTCAGCGGGATGGTTTGACCGAAGCCGATTAATCGAGGCGGATTGAGCAAGGCAGAATGAGTTGAAAGGTTTAAGTGGAGCGGTTTAAGCGAAGCTGTTTAAGTGGTGCAGTTTAAGAGGGGGTTTAAGCGAGGCAGTTGAAGTGGGGCCAACTAAGCAGAAGTTTATGCCGGGCGGTGAAGAGTAGAAGTTATTTGAGAAGTTGAGAATTGAGTGAAGGTTTTGAGCAAGGAGGTTTAAAAGGGAGTTCAAGTGAGGAGGTTCGGCCAAATGATTGAGATGGGAGGGAGTGGCGCGATTTGGGCACGATGTTTGTTTGGGACGACCAAGGCGGTGCGGAGCGCGCGGGGAATGGGTGAGGCCGACTGGGAGGGGCCGATTGAACGGAGCGGAATGGACAAGGAAGTTTTTTCAGCGGGATGAAGGAACATCTGGAACGGTGTGGAAGAGATCTTACGGGTATGGTTGCGGAAGCAACCTGCGGACGCAGGATTGGATTGGGTGGCGAATCCTGGAGTTCAAGGAGGTGTCGGAACTAGGCGAAGGATGCGAGTTAGGCGTGACGTGGTAACCTTGCGAACGGGGACGGGAATAAATGTGATCAAGCAGCAGGAGAAGGAACCATTGAGGAATAATTACCATGATCATGAACGTTACATAAGACTTGTAAGCAATTTGAATAGGTACGGATTTGATGAATGAATAATTTCAGAATTATTTCAATGATAAGGCAGTAATGGTGAAAGGAGGGGCAGAAAAAAAGGAAGTCATCCGGGAAATGCTACTGAGAGTTTGCTGAGTCCATCACAAATTCCAGATGGATTGCCTGATATTTGAGCACCAGAACCCCAGTACTACTTATTATTTACCAATAGTAAAGGGAACTGAACTGCAGTGCCCCAGAACTCCTTACAAGTTGTAAGATGCGCGGTCTGTCTACTACACCATGCGCTGCCCAGACATGGAGGAGTGGATTTGGTTTGCTTATTAGTAATTCCGACCGCGTCAACTGATAAGATTACTCCCATAAGTGTAGTGCATTTTATGGCGGGAGGTGGCGATGATCATCCCCCGCTGGATGGTGAGATCCGGCGCCAACCTACCGTCGGCTAACGGGGTTTCCTTTAACCAGGTATCTGCCACCAGCTGAGCATCGCCTCAGCAGGTACAACCACTAATCTCCGTTTATTAGGGTGCTGCTCCGGCATTCGAGTGGTTTTGATCGGAGAAACCACGGAAAACTACCGATCAGAGCAGCCGGCCGCTACAATTCTGCTCTAATCAGTGGGTGAATTCGACCCAGCTATCTGGCTAAAATCCTTCCACCGTCGGAGCTCGATCCTAGGATCTCTCGGTGAGAAGGATTGGAGTGACATCAGTTGATGCCCTGAGCCACCTCTCCTGGTGAGGGAGTGGAACAGCAGTGGGGTAGGCGTGGCAGGGCGTGGGAGGGCGGGGCGGAGGAAAAGTGGGGCGTGGTCCCTTGCGTGGACGCTTGCAGCCGCGCTCCTGGCGTCGACCGCGCCTCCGCTCGGCGTTCCGTGTGTGGGTGGTCTCATTGTACTCGGACGCAAACATCCTGCCCTGCAGGCGATCGCCTCGCCGCCGCCGCCGCCGCCGCCGCCGCCGCCCCCGCCTGCGACGAGCCGTTGTTTTCGAACCGCGCGCTACAAGTGTTGCGGCGCGCAGAAACGCCGCCTTCAGCTGCTCGTCGCCTCAGATAAACACCGAACAGCATCCGCGCTGTGCGACTGTTTATACGCTTCGGCATGCGACTGCAAGTGTCAACTCGTTCTCGTCCTTCCACTATTGTTACGGCCGGTCGTCGTAATGGATTCACTGTGTGCGCGCGAGACAAACGCGTCTTTGTCCGACGAGCTGTGAGACAGCAGTACAAGGATTATACTCGAGGCCGTGTTTCAAGAAATGTACTTGTATCTTTTTTTTCCTCGGCTGGCGATAGCTGCGTTGGAGACGAGGTATTAATAACACGGCGGTAGCCAGATGAGCTGACAGCCAGCAACAGGGGGCGTGGTCGCTGCCTCGCAAGCAACGGACGTTCCCGTCCCCGCCACTTCACGCCGCCACCGTCGCCCCCGCCGGCTACTTCGGGTGACCTCCAGCCCCCGCTGCGTCGGCAGAAATGCCCTGTAACCTTGCCGCCTCGAAATGATACGTCCCCGGTGACAGTTGTTAACGGGCCATCACTATTCCCCAAAAGTCTTTATTGTAGACAAACCTAGATCCTAGATTGCCCTTGTTTCCGGCGCTCCATAAAAGTAACGGAATAAAGTTATCGATAATTAATTTCATTCTCTCGGGTTCGATTGTGTTCTTTACTTACACAGGCTACTACAGCTGGTTGACACACCAGTCATACGAATTGGCTAGTTTTCTGGAAATTCTTTCTTATTCTGCAACTTAAAATTGCACGTAACTACTAAATAATCAGCTTTGTTCAACCAATACTTAGTTTTTATTGTTCAATTATTATATTATATTATACTGACATTGAGCACATATATTTTTCTGATTATGACTTGTTATTAACTTATTTTATAAAATTAATTAATAGTTCTTATTTTATTACATCAGCAATCTTCGCGTGCTCTTCAACTTTCTCAAATGGAAGTCGCCACGAACATCTTTCTTCATATTTTGTTCGATTCCCATGTCCTACTTCATCATTTAATTGTAGTGTTTCGAAAATTCATCCAACTTCCCTGCATCGTCACCGCAGATGGGCGCCTGCTCCCGAACGTTGTCTTATTTAATTCGTTGATTTTGTGTCCGTCGCTAGCAACATTCCTGTATTTCCCCACTTCACGGGCAACTAATAACTCGGCCGACGCTATCTGCCACCAATGTCTTCATCAGCCTTCCTCGGCCATCTCCGTTCGGTCGTCTTCTCAGTAGTAACAATAGCCATTACCACCTCGTATCGTACATTTTCCTCGGAATCTTGCTGGCGTAATTTCAGTGTCTCAGTAATACCTTTACGAAGATCGGGGTGATTTAATGAAAAAAAATGCATGGAGTGTGGGACACATTTAATGCGAATTGCAACACTTATACCATTAAATCTCCAAAGAAAAGCTTTCCACAATTGTGTATGGTGCTGGGCCCAAATTTGAATCTTGTTCACTGAACATGCGAAATTCTGTTTTCGGTATGTCACAGTAAGGTATGATTTTTTTCCTTAAATCGCGCTTGATATAAAGTTATATTTCTTTAAAAGTTTCAAAAACATAGAATCAGATAGTTTTATCAATGCATATCCTTTATTATTCTCGATTTTTATATCAAAACTTATTTTTCAAAATTTCAGATATTGAACATACATCTCCCGATTTCCATTTTCCTGTCCCTTGAACTAGTAAGATACATTTACGTTATATTTATGTATCTACATTTACCATTGTTATGGCAAAACTAAAAGTTAATAAGATGTGAAAGACGTTAAGTACAATAAAAGTTTATTTAATGACAAACATTCGTAATGTGCAACACATTAAGTCATTACAACCTACGACCCTTTTCATTTGCTTATAATGCTCGCGTTTGTTTAAAAACTTTCTATTACTCCTTCACACCTGACAACTGTTTTTCTCAGGTAGCCATCGGCTCGTACATGTTTCTTAGTAGAATTAAAAAGAAAACCCCATAAATGTGAAACTGCATAAAAGGAGACATACAAGAAATTATATCACAGGCGTCAAATTAAGATGGGATATGAGAGAAAGTCTTTCAGTTCTGATTTCCTTTAGCTTCCGTCTTGAAATGTAGGAATCAACAACCAGGTGCTCTTCTCAAGTGTGACCGTTGCTTACCGGAGTCACGTCTTACCACTCATGACGCGTTCATCTCTCTGAAAAAATAACCAATATATGATGGTTTAAGGAAGCAGATTATTCCCTCCAACCGTACAGTACCATTTGAAAGTCTTCTCTTCTGGCTGCATGAGTGCTGAGAAGGATATGAGCGACCATTTTCAGTGTAGCTTAAAAGCGCCCGCATTTCAAAAGTGGGTAAAAATACATTTTCTAATAGCTGCCAAGTCAAAAATAGACCCAAAAATGTTCCCTCAATCAACAAATCAAATTTTTGAATTGCTCATTACATCCAGAAGAATACAATATGTGAGTTGGACATTCTTCCCTTCTCTGTTCTGACAAACCTCCAAGCCCAAGACACAATAGTAACTTTGCCTGCGACCGCGCGTGCACGAACTGCTTCGTTGACTCCATTTGCTCCTCTTCTTTCATGTCCACCAACATCACGATGTCATCCAATCACAGACATTGCTCTCCCCTGCCAACCCCCGCACCCCCGTCCCTCTAGTCTCACGTACTTCTCTTGTATTTTGTGGAGAGTTTCCGACGAGGTGTGATCAATCGCTATGTCCCAATTTGTCAACAGATTGCTTTAAACGTACTCTTTTCTACATCCAACTCCCATATCCCATTTCCTGTTATATCTAGTATCACCTCCTCTTTCACCATCTGACATCGCCATTTCCCAGTTCCATGTCCCCTTCTTCCCAACATCCCCTAACATCACGCCCTCATCCAATCACGAACCAAACCCTCTCTTCAACCGTCATCGTTTCCTCCACATCCACCACCCTGAAACTCTCCTCCCACATTACTTTCCTGACCTCCTCCCTCCGGTCACACTTCTCCCGGCAAGTTTCTAGAGGGCGCCTTCCGGCGAGGCGTTGACGCTCGCTTTGTTCCAATTCGTCAACAGATTCTTTCTGAACGCGCTCTCCTCCCCCTCCTCCCGCGTGGCGGGGGCGGGGAGGCGTGTGCACACAGCGGCGGCGGCGGCGGCGGCGCGGACCAAAGGGCCTTTGTGCGCGGACTGCGCAAGGAACAAAGCGCGGGAGGGGTCAGTTGGCTGGCGGCGGAAGGAACGGCGCCGCCCACGCGCGGCACTCGCACGGCCCTTCCTTCGCCCGGCCCCGGCACAAAAGAAATCTCCGGAAGCAACTCCGAGATACTCTCTCGGGTCGTAATAGTTACGTAATTAGGGCAGATACAGAGTACTGTACATACGAATGATATATTTCCAAATGAGGCCATGTTATTGAGGAGAATTCGATGTTTTGAAATGATTACTACAAACGCATTTCCGTAGAGTTGCCCTCATTATTTTTCCAGTATCTATGAGTGGAAATTAGTTCTTACATTCATTGGTCATTGATTGGAAAGTGTGTAATTAAGTCATGGCCATATAAAACAATTGATTGCTGCAAAGTAAACAAAACACTGAGGCGGCATTAATCAACAAGGCTCCTGCCTACCATATTGAGAATAATGTCACCAGGATTATAAATTTGTCATTTTCTGTGAAAAGATAAATTTTCTCATTGCTAAATTGAAAAAGGTTGCCTTTAATAGGAAGCAGTTTTTCTGATTTAAGAAATGGAACAACTTTTCTAAAATCACAGATGTTCTTTTCGATCGAGAACACAACTTTTTCATTCACTGTATTGGACAAAGAAAACTAAAATGCAAAGGATCTTTTGATTTAAAAAAAATGACTACCACCTTTCAATTCGCGTCTTCGGCGACAGCGCCGCTCAGAGAAAACAAATTCCATAGAAACACGTCCGTAAATAGCGCGGTACGTGAGAACGGCCAGGCGGCGGCGGCGGCGGCGGCGGCGGCGCGGCGTAGGCGTCCGAGCGACGGTGATGGATCGGTGCAGCTTCGCGGGCGCCGCGTGCTCGCGTGACGCACGCGTGATCGACGTTAAATTGGGCGCAGCCGCACGAGCGCCTGCGCGCGCTCGCGGACGTGCGCAGATGGGCGGCCCGGAAGGGCACTGTCAGCGGGCGCGGAATAAGACCTTGCGGGACACCGGAACGAAAGCGGGATCTGCGCTGAACGTCCTACTAAGGAGATCGCGGAAAACTGTGGATACCGTTTCGTGATTTTTATATTAATATATTTTTGACGCTTTTGGCATGAAGAAACATGCAAACGTCGTGAAAAAATATTATTAAAATAGATAAAACAGTTAATGAGATTCGTTTATTTTTGGGATTTTTGTCGTAAATAAATTTTGGTTGAATGCTTCTCATTCCCTAAAGGGCTCAAACAGGTATTTTGATCGCTAGATCAAGATAAATTGCTGAAATAGATGATCACATTTGAAGCTATAGTCTCAAAAACTCCTAAAATTACATCTTCAACACTACTAAGCTCACTCCCATTAGAAAACTGCTTGCACCATCAGCAGAACTGTCTCAAATTTTGAGTCTCAAATTAACCTTGCTCTGTATTATCACGATACCTGAAATTTTATCTTTAGTGATGAAAGTTAATTTAATCTGTACGTATCGGATGGGAAGATGTTTCTTTGAGGTACGTCAAATAATGAGTAAGAAAGGCTGAATCTACGACCAGCAGTAGAGCACGGTAGTAGTTTAGTGATAATTACCGCTGTATGACAGCTTCAGGTGTGGTTATCTAAAATTCATAGAAACCACGAAGTATAAGATGCATGAACATACCAAAGAAAAATACGAGAACTCAGGCACAAAATTGTCGCTTGTAGTCTTTCAAGAAATTTCAACGGGTCTGCGATCCTAAAAATATGGGAAACGTTGTAATGTCCTGGTTATTACTCGTGTATAAAACGCGAAAGCTTCTGACCCACCTCCCTGACTCCTAATCTTAATCCAACGCAGAACCTGAGTGGGAATAAGAAAAAGTTCCACGAACATCGGATAATTACGAAGGCAGTTTTTGAATGAATAATTGTGGTGTAAAACCGAAATTTTCCTTACCCGAACGAAATCGCTCGTGCATCACATGACATGAAGATTCCCCGCTGCGGTAAACGCCAAGTGATTTCCAAGAAAATACCGAAGACTGTAAATTTGTTTTTTCCTTCTTGGTATTTTATTTAAAACATGTAGTGTATGATCAGTTTTGTGGCGCTGACAATGAGCCGTGTTAATAATTTTGTTCATTTAGTTACAAATGAGGCAAACACGTGATATATTCATATAACTACATATTTCAAAACATAGTCTGAAGTTGAAAATAAATAATCGATGGTAAGCTGTAATATTGTTTAGTTTATATTAATACATCTTGTCTCTGTTTATACTAATATCGTGAGACACAGTATATGATTTCTACCTTGCGTAATGTATTGTAATTATTAATATCTGAGATGCGCGAAAAAAGAAGCTTTCCTAGGATAAGGCACAGTTCATCCCAAAACAAATACTATTAGGTAAAGAGGAAAGCAATGGTAGTGTTTGAAGCTCAATTAAGTGTGGTTAGAGGGAGTTAAGTGGATGAATTTGTTATCTATTAATTTAAACTGAACTATTTATACAACTGTGAAAAGGGAAAATACGTTTTCGTAAAAAACGCCATTTAATTCATACCTTCACGAGAGAGGAGAGATGATACCTAATTATATGAAAACGGAATATAAACAATCCTCTTCCATTGTTTCCACTCGCTAAAACGTGCAATTCTCCCGCTCGTGATGGTGACGACAAAAACGAGAGTGAGACAGGTTGTATCCAGTTGCAACAGAAAGGCTGCCCAGATAGCTGCAACCATCAGATAGCCAGAGGGGCACTGTTAGTGATAATGCTTAGCCCTGCGTTTCAAACGAAGTTCTTCTATTAGATGGCTGGGAGGGGGTAATTTTATCTCGCTTATATTACACAATTTTTCGTCAGTCACTTTTAATTTTAATATTACAAAGCTCTTTCTAGAGTTCAAAAATAAAAACAAAAGCATCAGGGTCAGTACATTTATAAACTTTTATTTAAAAGAGGAGTTTTTATCAGAGTTCAATTATGGAGTTCGTAACAGAGATGTGCCTCGAAAAGTATTTTTTGCGACACGGTAGCTTTCGCTTATCTCCTGCTCGGGTAACAAAAATGTTAATGATCCCACGGGAGCGGAGTAAATTTACTTCACAAAGTTTTGCACATACGCGGTATCACTCTTCCGCAACACGATGAAACCTTTTGCATGGCTACATTACAACACAACAAAGTATGAGTTTCGCGGAAATCCACACAGGCAAAGAGACACGCACATTTCTCAGCATGAACACGTGAACACACTCCATTTCATCTGTGTTTTTTCAAAGAAAAGATCTTCTTGATATACACAAGCTGCCGGACGTACTCAAATTCACGTTCATATATTTGGGTTTGATATACGATACAGGAAAAAAATAGAGTTACGAAACGCAGGCTTGCCGTTATTTTAGTCAACTTTGTGATTGTTTCGTGTTGTTTTTGCTATTACAATAGCAGAGAGCACGTGCGGACGCGTGCGTCACGGAATGTGCGTAACCAGACGCGCGCTCACGCACACACACAATGCGTGGGCGCAGAAAATCAAATAGCCCGCAGGCGCCGTGTCCGCCGCGCGCAGAAACCCGTTCATTATTTAAACTGGAAATACCGCAGTATTCATCCCCATTTGTCGAAAGTATCCCACACACCGGCATTTCAGCGCGAGGTTTCAGGGGTTGCACGGGGGAGTAAATGTAAAGGGGTTGAAGGGAGCAGAGCGAGAGGTAAAGAGGGGGGTTGAGAGGGGGGAGAAGAAGCGTGCAGCGAGGAACGTAGAAGAGGAGAGATGTGTTAAATAGCGGGGAGGGGGGAAACAGACGAGTCGCTAATAGGGAAAGCCAAATAAGCAGAGGTAGAAGGGCCGGTGATGCAGGGTAAATACTGGGGAAGCTGGTCTGTGAGTGTTCAGCGAAGACGCAGGTCTTGAGCCAGTGAATACTTTTACTTTTTGAGCCAGTGAAGGTCAGGTGAGAAAGGCGAAAGGTAATCAGAAATTGACGCAAGCATGTCAACTTGGATGCATGACTATTGAGTAGGAGAAGTTCAGAACAGCTAGAAAAGGAGGTTCGTGAATGAGCAGAGCAGGGGGTTGCACCAAACAATGAGCGAGACGAATAATGGAACGTGGAAATAAGGGTAGGAAGTTACAATCTGCAACACGGAATCTGCGCAAAGTAATATAATATCATTAGTGTTAGTGGGACATTAATGTGAAAATGGATACGTGGTTTTCCGTAATTTGCAATATTCAATCATTACGAAGTTAGCAAGCGAATTAGCAGATGATGATAGATTTGAGTCGCCCACACCTTCTCATCAAGATAATTCGATGAAATCTTCTGATGCCTGACACAAACCACACATTTTTATGAAATAGAGTTAACAACGCAACAGTCCCACAGCCACAGTGATGTAATTTTGAAAGATTTAATTAAAGAGAAGATTGAAAGATTTGAAATGAAAACAAGCAACGAACCATAATTTCGATACTTCAATTTGCAATGAATATAATTCAGTTTACTATAAAAACTAGATTGAAATTTTTAATAAAAGTATTCACCAAAAGCCTAAAATTACAACAAAATTACAAAAAAAGCTTAATCGTAAAATTACCACCAGTAACTATAATGACACGTTAATATTATATATTATAATAATGAAGACTAAAATAATGTGTACTCTTTTTCGACAAATATTTAGAAGAATTGAAAGAATTATGGCAATTATTAAAAAACTTACTATTAACAAAACCATCCTGTAGTCAAAATTGTACGAGTTTGACCCTAAATCAATGAATACAAACCGATCAATTTCTCTACGAGAAGTTGAGAAGTATCGTAATTGATGAACGTGCAGTACATAACTACAACAACAGTGAACATAAGGGCGTTGATACAAGTAGTATTTAACAATTAGACGAAAAACTCGTTTGCTTATGAAAGTCGGTTGTCATAACGCTTGCAACACACGGTGTCCATTATGCATCATTCCAAACAAACGTTTTCGGGACTGTCGAGGGAAACCGAACGAGCTGGTTGTGGGGGGCGAGCGAGCGCCGCGGGGGCGTTGCGTGGGGTGCGCAGCGGGGGACGCGGAAAAACAGAGGGGAAAAATTATTTTAGCGCGGGACGGCTCCCGAGGGCGCAAAGTGGATATTTGCGGCAGTGGAAGAGTTGGCGGCGGTAGAGATGGGGATGGAGGTGGCCAGCTGCAGCGGCTGATGGTGTTTCTGATGATAGACAAAGGTGGCTATGCTGAGAAATGGTGACCATGATGTCAATAGTGAAAGTGGTAGAAATTGTGACCATGGAGTAAATAGTGGTAGGGATATAAATAGTGATCATGGTGTCAATAGTGATAGTGATAGAAATGGTAACCATGGTGTCAGCAGTGTTAGTACATCGTTGTCGCTTACCTATATTACTAATGGGCTTGGAATTTGGAAGTAAGTTTCATGTTAGTGGATATGGTTGTGTGGAGACGACATATTGGTGTTCGTGACGTTGGTGATGGTGATGGTGAAGGTGATTCATGGTGAAGGAGGTGGGATTATTGTGGGTGTGGCAATTAGGATGAGAGATGCTAGTCATATTGGCAATAGTGATAGTAGTGAAAATATGTTTGACGTGGTTTTGATGTTGGTTTTGATGTGAGGGTTTTGATCGATGTAGTACGAAGTAGTGGCGGTGGTATGATCAAAGACGGAGATGGAACATTCACGGCTATGATGGTGGAGAATATGAAGAAGGTGACGTCATCGTAAAGATGGTCATAGACCGTTGTAGAAATAGGGAGTTTAGTTGTGGTTCGTTTCGTAACCCTGCTCTCTCATACCAATTTATTTGTGATACGTATTTGTTTCACTGTACGTTATTCCAGGCAGTCTCTTACCTTCCGCATTTCGGATCTCATCTTATTTTGTGCAGACTGAAATTTCTTGGAATTCCTTGGCAGATTCATTTTAGCAGTTTACATAATCAGATGCAAAATCCACTATAGCGTTGGTTGTGTGGTGCGGCGTGGAAGAAGAATAGCGGTGAGCCGGGAGGTTCGGCAGGGTGGTGTGGCGATATGACGTTGAGGTTGAGGCGCGTGTCGGAGAACGGAAGCGGAGAGAGGATTCATTGTTTCACTGATGTTTCTGGGCACATCAACTGCTACGGCCATTGTTCCCGATTGTATAGTGAACGTTTTATTCCGTAAGGGCGGCGGGGTTTTTCCCCCGCTGATTATGACATTCGGCGCCGTTTTACATGTTTGTTTACGCGGTTTCCGCCTTCTGAGTGAACACCCCAGCGGGACACCGCCCTCGCCGAATCAAACTCTAAGCTTCTGAATAGCCCCCGATAGTGTAGTGCATGTAAATGTGTTAGTGTGATTAAGTGTGTAAATGGAGTTAACAACCCAACAATCCCACTGTTGTAATGATGTAGTTTTGAAACATTTAACTTTATTAATTAAGATTTAACCGCCCTCGCCGAATCAAACTCGATGCTCTTGAATAGTCTCCAGACATACGTGTTAGTGCAGTTCATGTAAATGTAAGTGTTAGTGTGTGTATGTGTCTAAATGGAGTTAACAACGCAACTGTCCCACTGCCACAATGATGTAATTTTGAAAGATTAAATTAAAGAGAAAATTGTAAGGTTTGAAATGAAAACGAGCAACGAAGCATAATTTGGGTAAATCAATTTACAATGGATGTAATTCACTATTCTAGAAAAACTAAAATGAAAATTTAAAACAAATTTCACCTAAAAATTAAAATACAACACGTACGGCTAATCTTAGAATTAACACTAATAACTACAATGTCACATTAATGCTATACATTACAATTATTAATATTAAAATAATTTGCAGTATATTTTCAAAAATATTTTGAAAATTTGAAAGAATTATGGCGAATATTAAAAAAATTGCCATTAAGAAACCATTCTGCAGTTAGAATTGTACGAATACAACCCTAAATTCTTAAGAATCAACGGAAACAAATCGACCAATTTCTCCATAGGACAAGGAAGGGGAAGATTGTCCGTGCGCGGTCTGTAGCCCCGTCGTTAGGGAGCCGCTACAGCATTCGCTAATACCTATCAGAGAAACCACTGAAAACCACCGATCAGAGCAGCCGACCGCTAGTACTTATTCTCCCCCAGACAGTGTTTGTATTAGACCTAGCTGTGTATCGAAAATCCGCCACGATCGAGAAGCGAACCTTAGCACCTCCCGGCCAGAGACACCTCACTGCAGGGACATATCTAAATCAGGCGGTGCGGCGAGCGCGCGCGGCATAACAGCGTGGGTGGCATCGACGCGGTGCGGCGTGGGCGTGGGCGCGGCTCGGTCGGTGCGCGCTGCCCCTTGCAGCCCGCGCGATTGTCCGCGCCGGCCCCGGCGGCTGCAGCGCGCGCGAGTTTTGTTGGAGGGTGATTTACTGGAGGCGTCCTGCCCCTGCGGCCGACACGGACGCAACCCGCGCACCGCAAACGTCCCGACCGGAGGCCGCGCGCTCTATTGTGCTCTGTGGTTATGTGTACGTGCGCGCTCTGTGGTCTGTTTTCTTCGAGCCTTGTGTACGATATGTGGGAAGCAATCATCAGTTTTGCTGCTATAATTTTCTTTCGTAAAGAATGTGAAATTTATTGGTTGCAACGCCATTAATGCATTGCTAATTTGTTCTGTATTGTCCATCAATTTTGCAGAAATTTTACTTTGTGTTTAATTCGTGAAATTTTCCTCCATATTAATGTGTTTTTGTGTCTTATTCTAACTTAGTACAAATTGTTATATTTGATGTTGTTAGAACAGTTATTCAGTGGCAATTCTCTTAATTATCACCCATTTTAGTTTCTTCGGAAAGATATTTTTTGCGAGCACTTTAGTAAAGCAACAACACATCTAAGTTATATTGGGCAAATTCTAAGATATACGGTTTCAATACCACAATCTTTGAACCAATTTTGCATTTTTTGTTTCTTTATTTTATTTCAACTCTAATTGATTGATTTTTAATGAAAAAACTAGATGATAGGACGAATTAGGTTAAATTGCACCGAAAAGCAGTATGATGAGAACGATAGAGACGGCTATGGAACACGACGCAGTAAAGGTGCGGGTTTCAACTGGGAAAAGAATTGAATTGATGCCTTATTTTACGTGGCAAGACTCAGGCCATGAGACCTGCTCTTCCATCTGACAACACATATTTCGCTACACAAAGAAGGGATGAGGGAGAATGAAGATGGGTGCCCGAACAAAGAAGGGGTCGGAATCAGAAGCGTGATGAGAGGCTCGTGGTTAAGGAACGAAGAGAATGATGTGGCAGGTGGAAACACATTATAGATGTGAGAGGTACTTGCAGAATTGAGAGGAAGCATAGCAAAGACTGGAATGTGCGAATGGCACGGGGAGAGGAGAGAATGAATAAGCGTAAGTGGAAGTAGAAGCGGAGACCGAGAATGCGGCACAAATAAGGTCGGGAACGATAAAAAAGCGATAAAAAATAATGGATCAGTGACGAAGTCAATGAAGAGACAGAAAGAAATGGAGATGTTAGAGGTGCAATCGAGGATGGGAATGACATTGCAAACGCCCATGCCAACTGGCAGATGCAGAGGTACAGACGAGAAAGATCCCGTCTTGATGAAGGGATTGATTGATTCGTTCATGTTTCCGGGTTCGTCAACTACTTAGGTCATAAGTCCCGTAAGTATAGTGTGTGTTTTTTCTCGGAAGGTAGCGGTGATCTTTTCCCCGCTGAATGGCGAGATCTGGCGCCGACCTACCATCGACTAGCGGGTTTTCCCCGCAACCAGGTATCTCCCACCAGCGGGGCACCGCCCCAGCCGGGACAAGCTGTAAGCTCCCGACCGGTCTCCCGGCATGTGTGGTAGTGTAGTGCATGTTAGTGTGAGTGTGTAAGGGGTGAGGATAGGACAAGGAAGAGGAGGGAACGATCGCGCGCGTAACGTGGCCCGTTTGTTAGGGCACTGCTCTGGCATTCGCGTGGTGTTGATCGGAGAAACCACGGAAAACTACCGATCACAGCAGCCGGCTGCTAGAATTCTCCTCCAGACAGCGACTGAATTCGACCTAGCTGACAAGCTAGTGTCGAAAATCCTGCCGCCGTTGGGACTCGAACCTTGGACCTCCCGGTCAGAGGGACTGCAGTGATATCATTGTTGCACATCATTGGTGAACAGTTGATGCACTGAGCCATCGCTCCCGGTGTAGATGAAGGGAGAAACACTAGGTCGTGACGGAGATGGAGGCGGGGCGGGGGTGAAAACGGGGGTGCGTTCAGAGCCAACAAGTAGCGGACGCGGGCGGCGCGTCTTATCGGCGAGTTCATTTGTCAGACCCCCCCCCCCCGCCTCTCACACTGTTACCAACCTCCCGCTTCGTCCCAAGTCGTCCAGAGGGCGCTGGCCGTAGATTCCTAAGCGAAGTCCCTTCTCCCGTCCACGCCTTCAAAAGAAAAAGTGTTTGCGTTTCTAATGGACTAAATCAGTTTTATTAGTACAACACGATGAGTAATCAACATGGTAAACATATAATTTATTTTCCGGAGATATGTAATTTTTCGCCAGATCTAATTAAAGTAGTCCGAAGATCCGATTTGTTACACACCTTAATATTTAATCTCGGTCTCTGTTTTACGATCTTTTTCTGAGTGAAAAACACGTTGTTGAATTCATTGTATCTGAATATGATCACATTCCCGAATATTTTTCTAAGACGTTATATGACTGAGTAACTGAATGTAGAACATTACAATGCCCCATACACCGTGCCCCATGCCCCATAAACCAGGCAGAGACAGGAAGCAGTGGCATCAATGATAAAATATATTTGAAGTAAAAAAGGTATTCATGAAAGAAATCGCATTGGACTTCTGAAACCCCCTATTTGATACGAAATTCAATTCAAATAGGGTTTTTTACTGCAGCGTTATTACATATTCAAAAATAGGTCAATAAATTAACGAAATATTATATTTTAGTGCAAATAATGTGTGTAAGTAAGTGTATAAAATTAAACGTCACTTTGAGATAATGTTATTTACTACAATATGTAAATTTGTTAAAAAATTATTGTTGTTTCTAAATAAAGCTCAGTAATTTTACATCATCGTTTTCATGTTTATGATTAAACGTTCTGTTCTTTGCAAAGCGATTTACCAAATACCCAGTATGAAGTGTTTTAATTTTCGTAAAAAATGAAATAATAACAAATGCAAAATTCCCGTATCATATAATTGCTTCTCAAATAGGAAAATACGAAATTAATTTGAAATTCCAATCGAAGTATCACATTCCATTGAAACCAAAATATATTTCATATCAGGGATCTTCTGTCAAAACATGATGATTCTGAAGTGTAATTTTGTCATAAATAAATCAAATGGAGATTATTATTTGTCAGTTTAGATTATATTGTTTGATTCTGACGGGAATCATAATGCCTTACAGTAAGATCTATATTCTCGGTAAATTGAATACATAAACTGATGACTCATTCATTTTCTTATTAAATTTATTTAATGTATATTTAATCCAAGGTAATGTATATTTTATCGAAGGTAAAAATAAAAGTTACTTTGAGAATCTACATTTTCTTGATTGAAGTTGTCAAAGAATATATTGGGTTTCGGTATCAAAGTATATTGATACTAACTGTAATATATATTGTATACTGATACTAACTGTAAGATAAATATAAATATATATATATATATATATATATATATTATATTGATATATAAGTGTAATATACACATTAAAATTCTTTGACATACGATTATAATATTATTCGTATTATAATTAATATTAACCCGCCGTTACTCGCGCTGTTGGAAAAAATCTAACAATTCTCGATTTGTTTCAATAACATTGACATCTTTCAACGCACGGAGATAACGCTTGATCAATGTCTAGCCATATCATACAACTCTGCATCCGTTCATTGTTCTTATCGGTTCTGCGAAGGGAAGAAATATGAGAAGGTGCTGATTAGCGCGGCGCGTCATGTTAGATATTTTCTCACGCGGGAGCAACCGCTTTATATTTCGATACGATCATCACATTCACTCTTCTGTCAGTTATACACTGTTTTTTGTGTCTTGAATGCTTGTGTGAAGATTAGAAAAGCTTAGTGTCTCATCTTGATCTTGTTTTTTATACCTTAAATCAAAAATAACATTCATTCAGTAAGAATATCGTCCGCTATCCCTTCGCTATAGTTTCTGTTGTTGTTTTTTTAAAAAAAATAATGATATGACGGGGAGCAGCGAAGAGAGAAACGAAGATGCGCTTTTTGTCCAAAGAGGAAAACCATGTTCACATAGCATTGTTGTTATATTTGCTCCAATCCTTCGGAAAAGAACCCGCAAGAAAGATTTTTTGTTCGCAATGAGTGTAGTTCTGAGGAACCTTATTTTAGTTCCTAAAAGTCCCTGTATGTTTCAATGTTGTAAAAATATATTGTTTATTGCATTAATTGTATTCTATGATTTACCTTTCTTAACCAAATTTACTTTATATAACATCATGACCTCATGACTCTGATTTTGATTTGATTGCTCATTATAACCAAAAATTATGAGCCTACATATCATATTTATGCATTATTTCATTTATAAAATGTGTAGAAATTAATAACAAATGTCTGGGAATATTAATATAAAAATTCTATTCATAATAAAACAGTAAATACAACATAAACAGTTGTTAGATGAAATCTAACGCGCGAGTAATCGCGTTACAAAAATATGCGCGAGTAATGGCGGGTTAAAAGTATATTCTAAGTAACAATTTAATTATCCAATTCAGTCACTAGATGCAAAAGTACCTTCGTATAAAATGTTTCTCATAAGAAACCAATTCGGCCCCAAATAGAAACCTAAGGCAATAAAAATAGAACACGGAAAATGTAGACCCCGTGGCTAAGTATTCCCTTGCACAATCAATGTCTGGGAAATTAAATTGAATTCCATGCGCAGATGTTACCCTGTTTCCTCGTTGAGACAGAACTGTCTCTTCCCAACATATTCACATCGATTGTGCCACACTAACTTCAGCAACACATGCAAAGCACCCCCGGCACATCGCTATACATCTCAACGAGGAATCATAACTCACACTTTGTGCCACCCCAGCTGCCACACCGGCGTTCGAAATCGTAATTTATGTTGACTGAGAGACAATTAAGATAGAGGTCTCAGATAAAGAGAATATAATTCAATATATCATTGACGATTGGATTCTCCACTATCCATGAATATTGATAAGCACTGACAATACGACTAGCTGTACGGGTCAACTGGAAAAAAAAAATCTCCAAAGAATTTTTCTCCATCTACGCCAAAAGGTACATCGTTCTGATGCATCAACAGAGAATTAATTGCAAGTCCAGTGAGACAAACAATAAGTGCTGAAGCGAACGCACCGAAGTAACAGCTGAAACAGAGTAAAATAAATCAGCCCACGCCGACCGCATTGAAGACATGCATGACGCTCTCTTTGTCATCATTGCCTGCGTACCTGGGCCAGTCCATTCCCTTGCTCCAATAGAGTTTGAATAATATGAGTGATTTATCTATCAGTGCGCCCATGTACACATCCGGCGCGGAGCATGATTTAGTGCAGCAGCTCGCGCAGAGCAGGGGGAGAGCAGCAACGATGTAGACACCAAGGGAGCAGGCAGTCTGGAAGAGAGAAGGTGAAGGAGAGAGAAACAGAAGGAGACGAAAACAAAAGTCATGCAAATCAACGGGTTGTACTTTAGAGGACGTATTGTTTGAGAATATTTTTGGGCAAAATGTTTCATTTTACGTAAGAAGATTGTCATCAATTCACTATTTTTCTGGCAGGTTATTTTTGGTAACTTTCTCACTCGTTTGACAATTCACATCTTTTGTTTTATACTTTAAGTTTGTCTCATATGAAGAATCACAAATGTGTCACAAATTCCACAGATCATTGACTAAAATGTTAAGATTAAGAATAATGTGTAAGTAATGTGACAATGAATGAAAACGTCAAAATTTGCCCATAAAGCTCGGAACATGATTAAGAAAAATGATAGATAAGTAGATGAGGATAAGTAGATAATTATAAGAGGATAAGTAGATGAGTAGATAAGTAGATGATTTGAGTGAAGTATAAAGTTATTTTTTATAAACCCGAGCTCCTATCACTCCAGCGCAGGCCATCCCGGAGGAAGATCATAACGTGATGGTCGACATGTCGGCCTTCGGCGTGGCGTCACCCGGACAGCCAAGAGCATTCGTTAGGTAATTTATTTTACATTCAGATTTGAAAAGTGGGAATATACTCATATGTGTTATTCCAGGTCAGGTCAGGTCTCAGTTCAAGAATTAAGCAAAGATAGAACTCAAGAACAGGAGAGAAGCAAGTCAAAATAAAATAAGTGAAAATGTTGATAAAAGACAAAAAACGAGAGTGGGTGTTCACTGACAATACGCAAAGAAGCTGTCGAATTTTCTATATTAAGCATTTCCAAGCAAAGAAATTGAAAGAAAGCTTATGCAGTATCTGGCCTTGGGAGGGGTGTCTACAGTGTCATTAGATACCAAGAAACTAGAGAACAATCCAAAAACAATGAGAAAGTTTTGTATTTTGACTGAAAAATGAAAATATTTAATTATGTTACTTCGCGCATTTTCATACTGCAGGTACTGACTGATTTCTCATTCTCAGTGCATCACTGCTTGCGATTCAACTGTCGTCATTTGTCAGGATGACTCTAAGAAAGGGGTCTCACGCCATTAAAAAATAGTTGCTACTCAGACGTTGGGTTATGAAACAGAGACCTTTTCATATTCTCGTTATGTAAAGAAATGCTGTACTGTGTATTCTTATATACTGTGGTAGGTAGGCAACTCTTTGTTAAAATATTTAATTTATTGCGGTGCTACATGAGTGTATTTTATTCGTTGTTCTCAAACATTGTGCGTGCTTTTTGAAAAAAAGAATGTGTAGTTATATTGATCCGCATTTTTGCTGCTGCATGTCACTAGAGTATTCTACATGAACACACCTACAATTGACGCTCAGTTCCTAGAGGAGAATGGTGAGGAGGGGAGGGAGGGGACAGGCGGGCAGTGACTGCGTAGGGCTTATGGCTGGCGTGTCGGGCACTTTGGGGCAGGCTTAATGAAGTGACTGAGTGCGCAACTTCTTATCTGGGCTTCCCCTACCGCCCGCACCACACCTTCGCCTAGGCCCGTCCTCGCCTGCGCCTCCTCCAGGCCGCTCTCCCTCCCTTTTCTCCTGCACGGTTTGACCACCATACGCACCTGCTGCCCTCTTGCATTTCCTCCCTCCCCTCCATATCCTTTACCGCCTCCGTTTCCGTGTCACCTCAGTTCCCTTTTGTCCTTTTTCTCCGCGACCATCTAAATATACTCTCTTGCAATCCACTCCACTCCATTCCCTTCCAACCTGCCCTTTTTCTCCAGTTATACCTCTGCTGCCAAATCCATAGTGTTACGTCCCGTAATATTATGTTCAAATATACTGTAGTTTTTGATACAGCAGGAAATGTAGTTTAGTATGTTTTTTGTACCCATTTGGTAAAGAGTTCTTTTGTGTTTCCATTGTCAAATCTCGTTGTAATGGACTTGAATTTCAGATGATCGACTTAATTTTCCTCACGAATTGTTTTACAAGCGATCTCTTAAGAATATATTTTCAAACCAAAGGTTTTGATACTTATTTCGTAGAAGAGACAATGACTTTTGGCTACGGTTAAGTAAATTTTTGACAGCTTTACTTCTTGAATTTGTCGCGATCGGTCAAAAGTGAGATGAGTAGTTCTTGTCCGTGTGTATTTAGTTCCGTTTGCTTCCGTCACGTTTTCGACACAGTACCTGTTCTGCTCTTCCCCCGGTTCAGCTTCTGATCAAATTCTGCATCAACCTACTTCTCCCCTCCGTCACATTCTCCTCATTGTCTATTCCGCCTCATCTTCCTTTTCTATAACCGTTTCGGACTCCCTCCACCTCCTCTACGTCTGTCTCCCTTCTTTATCTATCCCTATATATCTGTCTCTCCATCTATCTATTTCTGCCTCAACCATATTGTATTGCCGATTGCGGAACTCTCAGATAAACTGTTACACCTTATCCTGTCTGACCAATCATTGTTTCCAGGTCCTTTCATATTCTATTCCATATACAATTTTAGTCCAAGTTGTTGTTTTGATTTAATTTGTAATGATTTTATCTCTGTTAATTTTTTCTTCTTACTCTTGACAGATCATTAGATCGTTGAAATTCTAATTGTTTAAAGATGACATCTTAACTTGAAGACCTTGATATTATCTTGGGAGCAAAGAATGCCATAATACATACCATAGTTACTCCCGGATCGTCAATTCTTTAAAGAAAGTACAGTTTTCTAATATTTACTTCTATATCACAGATTTGGAGACAGAGAGAAACACGATATTCCTTTTGTGCTTGCTTCATTTTATTTTTTATAGTATTTCTAGCCTTCATTATTTACTTTAGTGTTTCTCGCGTTCTGGTTGCCTACACGATAAACATTTTGTCACTTAACTTCATAATATCGTTTCTTCAAATAATAATCTCTTTCTTTTGAAATACACAACTTCCTTTGACTTCTTCCTTCCTATCCGTATTTCCCAGGAACTTTTCCTTAACCTCTGCAAACACATCTATCACTCTCTACTACGCTATTACTCTTTGAGTAGCACGTCTAGTAAACTTTCCAAATTCTTTCGCGAAGCGCTTTCGATTTCTTGCGCAGTGAACATCGCATATTACCACAATAATTCCCACAATCACCCTCCGTACATGATCTCACTGCTTCTATTCATCCTATCCCATATCACGCATTTAACATGTTTAACGTCTCACACTACTCTGTGTAAATAGTATGTTACTTTACAAGTGCAGAAATAAAGTATTTTTGGCTCGTGTTCTGAATGTTGTAATCTGAGGCTGGATTCCACATCGGAATACTGCAACCCGAGATCGAGGGTTGCAATCAAAATGAGAGCAAAACATCGTTTCTCTCGTATAACGTATACTATTTTTCGTCGTAATTGCATATATTAGCCTTCATTTAAACGATGTACATGATTTTCGTAATAAATAAATGACCAGGTACCATTAGTAGCGATCTACAGCGCAACGATGGAGGGATCAATTAAATGTATGGTAAGTTTATATACGGAGGATCGCGAAGAATACGAAGAAATTATGGAAACGCGCAGAAATTAAGGAAATTCCTCCAGAAATACTGGAAATGGTAGAAGTGAATGAGAAATTACTTCCTAGTAAGTCGAGATGATGTGGATTTTGCCCACTCTCATCCATATATTCCACCCTTCAGATAAGCAGTCCGAGCAAAACACACTGTGCACTAGATCGCACGCACAATGCCCTGTAAATTGTAATTCACACAAGTCTTCGCAAGTACATCCGCATCTTATTCCATACTACACACTGTACATCTTCTCTCAGCACACACCTGAAGGCGGTCATACTACTCTACGACCCGTTCTCCAAGCGTTATGCGCGAAGTATCGGATTCAATAGAACTTGTATAACACCTCCTACACCACGTACTATTCCTATTTTTCCTCCTCACCATACATCCCAGATCACGTTCATCTCTCCATGGTCATATCACTCCAAGCATTACATTCGACGCACCCGATGCAACAGACCTCATACACCACATCTTACACGCCATGATACGCATCCAAAACCCTGCCTTCTACTTCTTGGTTAGAACTTCAAACGACGATGTTCATGCGACGCGTCCTATTCAACCCTACTCGTCCTACACCCTCACTTGTACACGTCGTGCGTAGCGCACCATACACACTGACCAAAGCACATCGCGTAACGAATCTCTTGTATTGCACTCTCCGCCACGCGCTCATTCCTTGCCTCCTCGTTGCAATCCCTCGCCCACCACACGGCACTCAGTTCACCGTGGTCACCCGGTACGTACCAAAGGTGGCCTCTCTCTAGTGCCTGAGTGAACCGCCTTTCCATACCGCCTCCGCCGTCGCTCTGGTCGATCGACGGAGTATTCTTGGACTGTTTAGGTGGCAACGGCCACCGCCGGCCTTTCCGGGAGCCTAGTCACGAGGCCACCGACAGCTCATTAATGGACAAGAGCCTCCGGCTCGGGGTTCGATCCCCTCATGCTGTTTTTTTCTGTTTGCAAACGGTAGGGAAACTGAAGTGTACTTCTTGAGCGGAAATGGATATTCTTTTGCTGTGTTTGACACAAAAAAACTACTTTGTGCATAAAAGGTGTTTTAGTAAATATGAGTTATTTTTATTTACCTCAAATGAATCATAAAGTTATTGCAAATTGTCGTTTTTCAGCTACAGTTTACACAACAATAGAAACTGTACCTTAACTGTCCAATAATATTCTTATGATTAACTGTCAAGTAGATAGATTGACAGACAGAGAGAGAGAGAGAGAGAGAGAGAGAGAGAGAGAGAGAGAAAAGAAGTGACAGGGAAGATAAGATAAATTTTAAGAGTGATATCATCGGAGACCAGGTAAAAGAAGAGTTGAAGTGAATGTGGGGAAAGACGAAATTGTCTAGTGAAAGAGGCATTGAAAGACGGGATGGAGGAAGTGGGAATGGAAAAGTGAATAAGAAAAAATGGAAATCCCTCCATAAATACTAGAAATGTGTGAGAAGTGTGTGAGAAATATGTTCCTGTTAAGTTTAGAAGAGCTTAATAAATTTCCAAAAAATAAATAGATGATCTGAACGAGATGAGTGGGAGATGTACTGGAAGACAGAAAAGACCCCTAAAGAAATATTTGTGTGCCCACTAGGAAGAAGATTAATGGTACCTTAAGCACAAGACTTCAGAAGAAGATGATAAAGAAGACGAAAAATAATAAAAAAGGAAAAAGTAGTAGAATCTACATTTTGTTTCATTACAATACTTTCTCTGTAGTACGTTTAAGTATGCGAGAAATTAAAACAAAATTATACAAGAAAAATAATAAAATTACGTAATAGACTAGGTAGAAGAAGAGAAAAATCACACTTAGAAGCAAAAACAGAAAAACACTGCTCTGAAACAAGATGGCTAAGTCCATCCTGCTGCCAAAGCGCAGCCCCAGTGCACGTGGGCCCTCCCACGCATCGTTCCACTGCGCCTTCCCCTCACACGCGTATTTTTCCCGCGACACGAGGCGACAGGGCGCACGGCCAGCGGAGGCAGATCCAGGGGCGCTCGCACGAGTGGACGGCGCGGCGCGGCGCGGCGCGGCGCGGCGCGGGCGACCCTCCGCGCAGGCAGTTACGGCTGCCCATCACGCACCGCACTCTCCTTCCCTTCTCTTCCCGCCCCACCCCGCCCGCCCCGCCCACCCCGTTCCGTCCTGCCTGCCACTCCCCGCCAAACTCCTCCATCCCCGCGCGCCGGCCCCGCCCCACCCGCCCTTGCCCCGCCCTTGCCCTTCCCTGGTCCCGCCCTTGCCCTTCCCTGGCCCCGCCCTGCCCTGCTCCGCCCCGCCCCACCCCGCTTCCCACCGGGAACCGCTCCTCCTCGCCCACTCTACCTGCCTGCACCGCACCCTGCCACTATTCCCCGACCCCTCCAACCCGCCCTGTAAATTTCCCGCCCGCCTCACCACAATCTACCCTGCTCCTCGCTCTCCTCCGCCTCATCCCACTCACCTCGCTCGACCTTTTTCATCCCTTCGCCGCTTGTCAGCCTCCATCGTGTTTCTCCCATCCTCGGCTCGCCACCCTGGGCCTGCCGCACTTCGCCCCACTCCTCTTCCACCGCTTAGCAAGTCCTATCCCGTCCTGATCCGTCCCGTCCTCCAGTCCGTCCCGTTCTGTCCTGTCCGTCGAGATGGCCCATCCTGTCCCGTCCTGATTCGTGGCTCCAGGTTCCACCTCGGCCTACTCCCTCGTGTCACCTCCCCTCATCTCAACCCTAACTGTTCCGACCCCTGCCGCGCCTCCCTGCCCAGCACCGGCGCGCATCAGCTCGCTCCCTGCCAATTACACCTCGTTCCCTCTCCGCTCTGCCATGCACTCTACAACTGGTCCCCTCCCCGCTCCGCCTCGTATCTTGTCCATTATACCTCGTTCCCTCTCCGCTCTGCCATGCACTCTACAACTGGCCCCCTCCCCGCTCCGCCTCGCATCCTGTCCATTACACCTCGTTCCCTCTCCGCTCTGCCATGCACTCTACAACTGGTCCCCTCCCCGCTCCGCCTCGCATCCTGTCCATTACACCTCGTTCCCTCTCCGCTCTGCGATACACTCTACAACTGGTCCCCTCCCCGCTCCGCCTCGCATCCTGTCCATTACATCTCGTTCCCTCTCCGCTCTGCCATACACTCTACAACTGGTCCCCTCCCCGCTCCGCCTCGCATCCTGTCCATTACACCTCGTTCCCTCTCCGCTCTGCCATGCACTCTACAACTGGCCCCCTCACCGCTCCGCCTCGCATCCTGTCCATTACACCTCGTTCCCTCTCCGCTCTGCCATGCACTCTACAACTGGCCCCCTCCCCGCTCCGCCTCGCATCCTGTCCATTACACCTCGTTCCCTCTCCGCTCTGCCATGCACTCTACAACTGGCCCCCTCCCCGCTCCGCCTCGCATCCTGTCCATTACACCTCGTTCCCTCTCCGCTCTGCCATGCACTCTACAACTGGCCCCCTCCCCGCTCCGCCTCGCATCCTGTCCATTACACCTCGTTCCCTCTCCGCTCTGCCATGCACTCTACAACTGGCCCCCTCCCCGCTCCGCCTCGCATCCTGTCCATTACACCTCGTTCCCTCTCCGCTCTGCCATGCACTCTACAACTGGCCCCCTCCCCGCTCCGCCTCGCATCCTGTCCATTACACCTCGTTCCCTCTCCGCTCTGCCATGCACTCTACAACTGGTCCCCTCCCTGCTCCGCCTCGCATCCTGTCCATTACAAGTCGTTCGCTCCCCGCTCCACCGTGTATTCAGTCCCCAACACGTCATTCCCTCCCCGCTCTGCCATGCACTCAGTCCTCCACAACTAGTTCCCTCCCCGCTTTGCCATGCACCCGCTCCTCTACAACTAGTTCCCTTCCCGCTCAGCATCGCGCCCTCTCCACTACAACTCGTTCTCTCCCCGCACCGCCTGGCCCCCTCTCCACAAACCTCGTCCCTTCCGAGCTCTACCTTGCAGCCGCCTCGTTCAGTTCGGTGACTACCAACTTCGTTTCACTTTCTCCGCACTCGCTTCGCTGCATCTCCGCTCCACCATGCTCCGGGTCCTCTTCTCCACGCCCCCCCCGCGCATCCTGCCCCCTCACACTCTCTCCGCAACGCTCTCTCTCCGTTCCAACCCATTCCCTCCTCACTTCGTCCCGCTGTCACCATCTCCACCTCGATCTTTCCCCGCTTTCACATTCTCTCCCCTTCTTAACCCCCTACGCTATCTCTATCTGCTCCTTCTTCCTTCTTCTCAACCTATCCCACCACCCTCTTCGCATCTCGTTTCCTCCTCGTTTCACTTCGCTTTCTCGTCGCCTTAGCCTCTATCATCTTCGTCCTGCTCCCACCCCGCATTTCCCTGCTCCCTCCACGGCTCCTTCCCGCCTCGCCCGCGAACCCGCTCCGCCTCTCTCACTCCTCCTCGTTCCTCCCCGTCCGGTGTCGTGCCTCCCTCTCCTGCTCCACGACGGCTCTCCCCTCCCGCGCCGTCGCCTTCGCGTAAATCACGACGGGCAGATACTCCGCTAATTTATTAATAGGGCCGCGCAGGTGGCTCGCCCCGTGTCACCGCCGCCGACTAACCCTTCATCCCTCGGGAAGGGCCCGCCCCTGTAGCATACGATTGTCGCACTACTCGCCCTTCTCCTGCCTCTACCTCTCTCGTTCTACTTCTCTGTTTCTCTCTCTAACAATGTGGTTCCCTCTTTCTCCCTTCTCTCTCTTTTTTCCATTTCCCATACGTATTGCTTACTTTCCTTTCTGTCTTTTACATAGTAACATGTTACAATTCGACACCCCAGTGTTCAAAATGTGAGCGGCGATTCGGACTCGGAATTTCACGTGGAGAAAATGTACTACGTTAAATGAAAATATACGATGGTGTAGGTCTGTTCCTACGCTTCATTCGTTCGTACGTTCCTACGCTTATTACGATTCTGTGGAAGACGTACAGCCAAATTTTGATTTCGAGGCGATTTACTTGAACTAACTCAGCTTAAGCCTGTAGTTTCATTTATGAGACTGTGTTATTTAAATACAGTTGTGGATGGTGTCCTTGATGACTACTTCATATTTTAGAAAAGGTATGTTGGCACTTAGAAATGTGTTGACGTATTCCCAGTATTACATATCGTTTGATAAATTGAAAGATTTAACTTCGTGGTAAGAGTTGCATTGGATCAAGATAAAAATGAAACACGTTTACATACCGCATAACATCCGAAAACATTGTCATATCTGTATTACTTGTCTCAATGCCTGTATTAGTTCCTCTCTTCCCTCATTAGAGTGAGCCCGTTTCTACCCACTTTGCAAAAGTCCCATTGGGGTCACTGCAATCACTACAAAATGCTAAAAAAATTGCCACACTATGGAAAGAATGCATTTGTCTATGCATATGTATGGTTGAATTCATTTAGTGAAACATATGTTTATGTTACATACTAAGTTAGAAAATAAGTTAAGCATTTTTCTCACACTACTTCCAGATGTCACAATTATCTGCGGCATTGTAGACTGCATAACCCAATAAAACATCTTTCTTCTTCTTCTTCTTCAAAACTACATTTTCTTCGTTCAATATTATCCCTTTCTCTTACATTCTTACACTTTTATCTTCCATTCTTTTTTACTCCCTCCCTGTATTTCCTTCCCTACCAATATATTTTATCCCTTGTCCAGGACCTACCTCGTTCTAATATTCTGGACTTCGTCTTCTCTTTCCTCCTCCAGCATCTATGGTAAGTGCCCTGTCGTCTAACCAACGTAAGCTAAAGCATACGTATCACCTCTGTAAGAAATCCTAAATTGTTCTCCAGAATGAAATTCTGAATTATTTATAGATATCTATATTACTAATATACAATGCCCACATAAATTGAATGTAAGGCATTCAAACTCCGGCCGTGTGAGAGGTGTCCATGGTTTTATTAGATACCTAGGATCTCGGGAAAAATACAAACAGGTTGGATTTTGACGAAAAATGCAAGGTGGCAAAGTATTTGATAGTGTTATTCCACCTCTGTGAAATAACATTCTCTGTGGAATAACATTCTCATACTGTGTTTATCGATGAATTTTCATATGGTATGCGCCACTATTTACAACATAGCTGATGCCATGCGAAAGCAAAAGTCCTAGATAGAGGTCCTCTGCCATGAAATACATACGCGTTGAGTTAGAAACAGCTAATATTTTGCGTTCTTTGAATATAAAGAACAGTCGTACTGTATACAAAAACTTTACTGCGATGTTGCAGTATTCGTGAAGACAGATTTGTTACATTTATTGTTGTGTAAAACGAGGGTACAGGAAGGTATTAGTTGTTATTAAGTAGTGTGCTTGATAGGTTTTGAAAAACCATTGTGTATATATTGCCTGATTTTTGGGCAGCAGCGTTTTTACTGCTGCAGGCCACTCTATTTCAAAATATTTGGCGACAAAATTAAAACGGTCCTCATTCATCTCTAAAGCTAGAAAATAATCAATGTAACAATTACTACTTGGTTTTTATTCCCACGAAAAAGAGTTCTTTAGTGGTTCTGAAAGATAGTATTCCCCAATAATACTTTGCTTTATATAAACCGGAAAAACTCGAAAGGTATCCTTCATTCATAATTGTGGGTATAACAATATATTTAAAATATTAACTTGTCAGATGAAATATCATGCAATAAGACTAGACGTTGACAAATATCACGGATCTATTATCGGGAAGCTAAATAACAAAAGTATACACCCAACGAAGTGCATAGCAGTTATAATCGACGAAAATTCATCACTACCATTAGAAACCATAAACTGATAATATCTACCCTACGAGTACGTGATCCCTCGCGTTAATCAAATCACAGTTATCCGTGCGTGTGCACACATACGTATTTCACCAAGTAACGCACACGCGCCACGCAGAGCTCTCAAAGTTGGGTTGGTGGGGGGTGAGGAAGAAAGAGAAAGAAATAGAAGATTGTGAGCGAGGGAGGGAGGGTTACAGAGAGTAACGGCAGAGAGAGAAAGGGGGAGTTGAAGGGGGCGGAAATATAGGGGATGAAGGGGTGAAGGAGATGCTGGGACGAAGGATGGAGGAGTGGAGGAGATGGAGGGGTCGAGGAGATGGAGGGGTGGTGGAAATGGAGGAGTCGAGGAGATGGAGGGGGATAGAGAGGAAGGAGTGGTAAGGATGGAGGAGATGGGAGTGGGGGAGATGGTGAATAGGGATGGAGGGAACGTGGAAGTGAAGGGGTGAAGGGAGTCACAAACAAAGGGCGTGAGGGGAGAATATGGTAAGGAAGGTCAGAATCGATGGATAACACAGGACGGGAAAGGTGGGCAAGTGAGTGGAGATTTGGGGAGTGATATGGTAGAAGTGAGAGAAGACGACATAAAAGGGTCAGACGATGTTAGGGAGGGGGAGGGGGAGAGGAATAAGAGCAGAACAAATGCACATACTCAGCACGTGAGACGCAATACAAGAAGGCAGTCGAGGTATCATGGTACACAATCAACCAGCTACTTCGCTACGAATTGAACTTGCTCGCGACGTAAGAGCTTTCAAAAGGACCTCATACAATAAATCCGACAATAAACGTGAAAACGTCTACTTCACGAGACATTTAGATTTCTAACTTTTATCGAGTGATATATTTTCAAACTTCTCAAAGCTTCTTTACAATTGCAATCTACGACAAAAAAAATTAGAGTTACCAAAGGGTCTGCTATAACATTAAATAAAAACCGATCACATATTTTTCACCACATATAAGTGTCGTATACAGCAAAGTCCATAGCATCGTGTTTATAAACCATTCTAATTTTAGAGGTGCGTTTGTCATATGAGTCTACAGATTGTAAGTAATACCTATAATTCGTGATTTAAATGAAGATAAGATTCATTTTTTTATTTATATAGAGAATGCTGTTTATGATGCAATTTTCATTAAAAGAAAGCGTTACATCATTAATATTAATTATTATTGTGAATAATCTCTTGATCGCACGTAAACATAAAGAAACTTCTGGCGAAAGTGACACGATGTACAACATTGCTTCGTTCTACGATTTTCAAAGTTAAAGACAAATCCAATTACCTTCCCCACTTACGAAAAATCAATGATTTATCATATATTTTGTATAAACTAAAAGTAATTCACTTTCAATAGTAGTGGGATGAAATCAAGCACTTCAGCGAGTCTTTCTGTTTAATCAGAGCTTAGGGTGCAACAAAAAATAATACTCATTATCTATGGGAAATACCGAAAATTAATCTAAACTGCTCAATAATTATGAAATGGTTTTAGAGAAGGTGAATTAAAACAAAAAAGTTAAGTGTAATTTTTATATCTTTGCATTAATAAAAATGCGCTTTTAGTTCATTCGAATAAATGGGTCGCAAGTTTTCACTTTAAGTATGAGGGAGTTTAAGCGACTATAAAACCGCATTGATGAAACACGATAAATTACTGAAACTGTTATGTAGCACTGACTTCTTCAGAAACGCGAGGAAAAACCGAGCCAGGAACAGAGACGATCTTGCTTGATTCCCCCTCCCCCTCCCCCCTCTCCCGAGCATTTTGCATTTCACCGTCTCAAAGCACCCGCTCTGCCTCCCCTCTCGCCAGCGACCTTTTACAAGAAGGGCAATTCACCTTTAATTTGCTTACAGCCGCTTGCAGTTAAAGTCGCTTGATAAAGGAACTGTTCGTTCAAGCTTGCACGCCCGTTCGGCAGCTTGCAGTATATATTATGCAAGCGAGCACAGAGCGGTTTTGTCCATAAAAGCGTGTTACGGGTTGATGTAAGCCTGTAGAATTTGCATTACAATACGCTCCGTTCGCGCGCGAGCTCAAGTGTGGAATTATTTAAATCGAAAATCTTGGCGCGTTGATTCAGTCGATTCGCGAGGAGGCGTGCCATCGCCCGTCATCGATTTGCATCCAAAGCGTTAAATATACTTTCGGACACATAAATCGCGCTGAAACAACATTCGTCGTGCGGGTAGTGGGAAGGCGAGCAAAAATGTCGGCTTGTTGAGGGCAGGTCTCGAGGGGTATACGACACGGCAATGCTCCCGTTTCCCCTGCGGTCGCCTCTGATGAATATTCTAGAGGCTCAGTCCTTCCGGCCGAAGAGTCACGCACGCCACTGCCGACGACGGATGCTTCAAGCCCGAACGCGTGGTCGCGGGTTCGAATCACGCCCGCCGAAGCAGAGCGTGGGCGGGCGTTTGTGGGCAGAGCGTTTAATAAAAATGATGGGCTATTGGAATCCGCTGTAGATTTCAAGCGTTGGTTTTAGGGGAAGGTATAGCTCCACCAACTTGGGAATGATGTTTACAGGAGCGCGCCACCGTCTGTGTTTACAACCGAAACCTCAGAGACAGAGATAAAAGGATACTCAATTCAAAATTAAAATGGTACCGTGCCAAACAATTGCGAAAGAAAGCGCGATTTATTTCGTTGCAAATCTAGTATCTTCCCAATTAATATTTGAACTATATTTGGACATGTCTGCGTCTCATGTTGGAAAAAATAAAAGTATACTTTTCTCGGCAAAACGATTCAAAATTTTGAAACTAATTCTTTCGATGAGCAGTAACATTCATGTAAATCGTTTATTTTAACTTAAGTAATTTCTCAGAATATATACCGAATAAAATTCTTTTTTATGTAAGGGGTTACTACCACCATTATGAAGAATACTGTAGATACTTATGACAGTAAAGTTAATGTTTTGGTACTTTATTGCATACCTAACAAACCGTCTAAAGCCTATGGAAAAGAAGATGAATGAAGGAGAATATAAAACGTTTAAATTCAATGAATAAGTATTAAAAATTTAATATAAATAGAACTTTTTATTAAAGTCTTGTACTAGAACGGTGAAAAGTAAAGAAAGCAACGTAAAGGGACAAAAATAAAAGTCAGTGCAAATCTTGCATGATGTGTCTCTGAAGTTATATTTTATCAGGTGATTCACAACGTCTATGAAGGAGGCCATGGTGATTCCGTAGGAGCAGTCTCTGAACTCGCTTCCCGCTCCTGGCGACTTTTGTTAAACTGACTGTACAGACCCGTTTTTTCACTTTTAGTTCCACGATGCGCCGCAATCGCAGCCTTCATTCTTCGCTTTGTCGAATTATACCGTTCATTTAAGACAGTGTTGTCAAGGTCAATGTCACGAGGGGGAGTCCGTGGCACGAGTGCCACGACGAAATCACCTCTCCACGCAGTTCATCACCCCGCCGCAAGAGACAGAGCTATTGTAAAACTACGGGGTTACTAATAGTTTCCTCTCCAGACGCTAATGGCGCAGAGAAGCTCGTGGCATGGCACGGTACCGCGAGGCGTGCCACTGCCACCAGTATGAGACCTTGACACCACTGATTTAAAAGGAAAGTAGGGTCGTGTGGAAGCTCAAAACAATTCTCGCTAAGAAATGTATGTTTTGTTTTAAATTATAATGACTAAGAGTGATTTAACAATGATTTTAATAGATGACTTATCCAAGAACACGTGGAGCATCAACAATTAAAGATTCCAAGATTCTAAGATTCCAATTCCACACTCGACCAAATGTTTTTTGGATGCTGATCTTTGCGTAAAAAATAGACAATTTGAATCTACTATGGTTTTCAATCCGTGTCAGTATAGATGTCTGGAGAGAAAGGTTGGTCGTGTATAAGTTGAATACAATTTTTGCTAGGAAAACATTTTAAAAAATACACGTTCCCTTGTTTTAGGGCCGGAAAGAAAAAATGAACTAACACAAAGCATCGCTTGGATCTTATGTCAACAATAGTAAAATTATTATTGGTTGAAGTTTTATCTTATAGAAATTCTCATTCAAAACTATTTTCACATTTCACAAAATAACATGTCACAAAACATTGGTAATGATGAACCTCGTAGTTCTTGAAGAAAAGAAAGAAAACAATCGTCAATTCCAGTTTACTACACAGTTCTCCGTCACCGTTCAGTGAAAATAACCTCGCTGAGGAACTGATAGTATTGATCAGGGAAGACATAGAATTCAATTCGTACTTCACCGATTGTTATTAGGCTGACCTATCATTTTCAGCATTAATCCTAGCAATGCCAAGGTATATGAGTAAATGGTTCCATGCATTATCGTTGAGAGAGCGAGGTTTCATCTGCTGCTTAAATTTTAATTATATTGAAGTATTAAACAAAATGACTAAAGTAATAAATTGAATCAATTTATATTTTTTGTCTAGTTTAAACAAAAAAACTTTTTTAGCTTCTGAAATTTGAACCAAATTGCAAAAATATTTCCAATTAAAGTTAATGAAAAATCGTATTTGTATGGTAAATAAATCTCACAATTAATTTGCAATACCGATAAGACGTAATATGTTATACTACAAATATTTCCAAAATTTATTCCAAATTATCAGTCTTGAGCGAATAGTTCCGAATTTTATTTCACCCTCAGCCAAGGACGCTGTAATAATTTACATTCTAAAAAATATTTGTAAATCATTGCTTTGTATTTTGAACAAAATGTACGAGATAAGCAATACGAGTGAGTTTCAAATTCTTAAACCTGGAATAATGATTCGTCGGTGGCTCAAAGAGGCCCTCCTCCATCATAATGCCCGGATTAACTCCTTTCGTAATCTACAATATTTTCCGACATATTTTTCATAGTTCCAACTCCAACCTCCATTTTATCGATTTCATATTTCCAACTCCTATGATGGCACATTTCACCCTGATTAAATTTGTATCTCTTGGAATAAAGTTTGCTCATTGAAAGATGTAAAGCGCGTAGTTCTCGTAAGATATAAATAAAATATTACGTAAATATATAAGAAATAAAATAACAGTTTCATAGTCCATATGTCAGCATCTAATTAATGAATGAGATCATTTTACATTCAAACAAAGATGCAATTGCAAATGCCAATTCACCTGAGCATCGAGAAAGTTAATGAACTTACCTTTAAACATTTTCAAACATGCATTTTTGACATTTTGACAACACAACGACAACGTATACTTCAATAGTTCTGTATTCATTTTCATTTTTCCGTAGATTGAAATTCATTTCCAATTCCTAGTACCTTAAAGATGAAATCGGCCATTTGTACAGTGATTCGATCTACGTCTATGAAATGATCGAGTATTTGCATTAAAATTCCATGAATTTTTAACAACGCTATACCAAGATACGAATTACGAGAAAACTATTTACAATTTTATTGGAGGATCTAAAATGGCGGAGCAAATAAAGAGCGCGGTTCGTTTTTATTCTTTTACTCCGCGTCCATTTCACGGAATGGAGGAATCGCCTCCCAGAATAGAGCGCGAGTGTCGCTGTCCACAAACGGGGAACATGCGAACTAGGACGAATGCAAGTTCAATGTAGTACTTTAACAGTAAATAACACAGAATTCTCTATTACTACTGCTCGTTATTGAATAATTTCACGTTATTTACAAATGCAAATAGAAAATTGATATTACATTCTCATCTTTGTAAATCGATTGGAGAAAAAAAATCAGTTTTTAAAAGCGGCAAACGTATACTTCCAATATAAAAAGTAATGTGTTGAGTCATTAGAACAGAAATGTCTATAATACAAATTTAAGTAATGCAATAAAAGTGCACGCTTCTATGAATACCTGCGATAGCGAACCATACTTGCTGAAGAGCACAGCTTGTATCTCTGATCCTGGAAACCTGTGCCGATAGAGAAATTCCGTCTGTTTTCTCAGTAAACGTTAATACGCCACATCATATTGTTTCTAATTTATCACTGTTAGGTTGTAAATATGACAGAAAATTATATTATTTTGTAAAATATGTATGTAGGAGTGGAAAATATGGCAGAATGAAACAAAAGAACTTGCTTTTCATTTACAAATTGGCTGCTTATTTAATGAATGCACATAAAATTAACATAAAAATACTGAATTTGCATACGCACGGTGATAATGACAATGCCTTACGTTTCAGGCTTGTCAGTGATTGGGAGGTCTTGTATTCTATCTTGAAACGTGGGTACTGGACGCTGACGTATTTAACATTGTCAGTTTGTGGACATTTCCAATTGAAATCGTAAGCCTACTAAACTTATCAATGGTTTCTGCAGTTTCTATGGTGATTACAGGCAAATGCCGGGGCAAAACACTGAAGTGTGGGTCACTGACCGTGTGTGATACTTTCTTTCCTATTCTATTCCCATTCGCATTCTTAGGTTGTTCTCTTTCCCACGTATGGCCCAGTCCACTGTTCAAATAAAACTTCCGAAATGGTCAATGCCTGAAACGGACGTAGCCATCCTTAGCGATTTAGCGACAATAATAATAATAATAATAATAATAATAATAATAATAATAATAATAATAATAATTTATTGAATCACATTTACAATTAAAAATGTGTATGACGAGTTAACATTGCTGTTCAGAAGCAAAATAAGCGGACCTTAGTGACAAGACTTTCTTAGTCGCAAATTGTTTACAATAGTTGCTCGCTTTCTAGGAACTAAATAATTACAGAGCAAATCCGGAGTTGTTTTTTCTCGACACGCGGACGTGAATTTGTCATACATTCCTGTTATTTACTGAATTACTTCGAGTCTTTGTGAAGCCGGCAGCGCCTTCATCAGCGATGATTGCTTAACCGCGGCATGGTGGCGTGGCGGTTGGTATGGATACTTCGAGAACAAACCAGTCTGCATGTCCTCGAAGAGCACAAATAGCTTCAAATTTCTATTCAAAATGAAACGCTTCACATAATGACATTATTAGCAAGAAAATTGCGGTAAATAACGACAAAAGTGCGCCGAACGGCTATTGTCTTTCCTGACCTTGTTTTATTTTATATTACTGATCAGCCGTAGATGTAAGAAAGGATAGGAATGGCTACAGTGCAGGCAAGTGTGTCGGCATTGCACCTTCGCGGCCACACGGAACTCTGCCACGCAGCAAGAGGTGAACGAGTCTGCTTTGGTATGAAAGCATCTCTTTTTCAATTGATTGATCGATTAATTAGGTATTCCGAGGGCGTCTCTTATTTGAAATAATGTCATTTATTTCAAATAAATTATGGGGAGAGTAGTGTTACAATGTGTAAAATTATGTTAGGCTAAGATATTTAGAATATGAAAATTAATGTAAGGACTCATAGGAACATTTTCACAGGTCAGGGTCGATGTGAAAATCTACGTAAATATGTGAATAAAGTTTCTTTCTTTTGAACCCATGAAGTATTAAGTACGGACGTTATTGAATATCTAAAATACAACAGCAAATCAACTGGACGAATCCTGTGTTTAATTTTCCCTCCGTGTCAATTTCACGAAAAGGGATAGCGACCTGAACTAAACCGACTCATCCTCGACCTCAGACCCTGAGAATTGTAACAAAGATTCTTCTTGTTCTTCTTCTTCTTCATTTGGCGCTACAATCCGATGTGGATCTTGGCCTGCTCAAGTATTTTACTCCACTCCTTTCAGTCTCTTGCTTGTTTCTTCCAGAAACCAACATTCAGATTATGTTTATTTTGGAAGTAAATGATACTGTGAATTTCAATTATTTTTAATTATATCACGGAAGATTTGAAAAAAGTAAAATTCAATTTAGTAAAGCTAATGAAGCAAGATAATGATTAGATTTTTTTTTGTACTATTTATTCCGAATTCCCTTTCAAAAGGTAAAGTATTAATATGAAAATGATAAATTGACATTTAGTATTTATAATAGGTTCACAAATTCAGTGTTTAATATACAGAATGAAAAGCGAGATTTCGATACAGGTATCTTTATCTTTATTGACTTCTATAGCAGCGTGAAAATACCCTAGAATATAAGTTAATAGTGATTTCTTTATTGTGTACATACGTGGTAAGAAGCTTTTGCGACGTTATTATGGATATAAAATGCGCCAACAAATAAACCGGACGAATCCCTCGTTTTATTTTTCCTCCACCCTATTTCATGCAGTGGAAGCGGTGCCTCTCATAGCAGCGCATGCGCAGAAACCGTCCTCGCCGTCCTCGAACTGGGAACCCGGGAGCGCAGAGGGCGCACTCTGTTTGCCGCGGGCTCCAATACGATTATATGGAGAGGACGGGAGGCGGAGGCGAGCTTTATTGCAACGCCATTTTCCGCATGCGACGTCTTTTATGAAGCCGAGCGCTCGAGCGCTTGGCGGCGCTCGCGGCGACCGAGGAACTGGAGGACGGGGTGAGGACGGAGCGAGGACAGGGTGAGGACGGAGCGAGGACAAGGTGAGGACGGAGCGAGGACGGGGTGAGGACGGAGCGAGGACAGGGTGAGGACGGAGCGGGGACAGGGTGAGGACGGAGCGAGGACAGGGTGAGGACGGAGCGAGGACAGGGTGAGGACGGAGCGAGGACAGGGTGAGGACGGAGCGAGGAAGGAATGAGTGAGGGGTGCAGAACGGGTGAAAACGAGGTGAGGAAGGAGTGAAATAGGAAGGAAGACGCGTGAGGACGGGGTGAGGATGAGGGGAGGATGCGCGGAGTACGAGAAGAGGAGAGAGTACAGGGCGAGGACTGGGTACGGATGGGTTGGGTCGACGGGAGGAAGAGGGAGTGAGGACGAGTACACATCACTGCGCTGCCCGAGTTGAGAGAAAAGGGAAAGGAATATCTTGAGTGGGCCCGGAATTCATGATTTTGGAGGCGTACGGAAAAAGGAACATGAAAAATCGACGAGCGTGCGGAACAAAATTAAAAGAAAGGATTATAAGTTTCAGGTAAGATGCCTATAGGAAAGGGCGACAGTAGATCTCTCAAAGAATAGGAAGACGACGGACCATTACTCACGATTACAAGTAATACAAAAATATCATTGTAGCAGGTTAAATTCTAGGCATATTAATAGATGCAATTCAAGAGAAAATAATAGGCATGAAAAGAGCGACGACAACTTATAACCGAAGTCTTAGTGCTTTCGAAACAAATTAGAAATTCACAAGCGGTTGAGGAGGAGGAAAAAGTTCAGTGACGTCTGATTCCAGAAAAGGACAGAAATCATTAAATAAATAATTTTACATTTTTTAAATTTAATTTTAAATTTCGACTATTACTGCAAAAACATTAACTTCAAATTTATATCACCGCTCAAAAAAACAACTAAAAATGATGGGAATAAAAAATATTACTAAAAATGACTGAATAAAAATGGAGTTTGTAATAAATTTTGCCAGTACAATAAATTAACTCCCCCAAGCAAAGACACAAGAAAATGAAACGGTGTTAAACGCAATAATTGTGTTGATGATAATGATGGATGCTCGACAGAGCGTAGGTGAGAAATAAAGTTAAGATTTTACAATTCCTTCTCTCTTAAGCAAGTCGTCAATGTGGTTTGTTATTCCGTTCCACGAACGTTTGTGATTATCAAAATGCGCCAATGATGAGAACAAATGATTAAGAATTAGAGGAATGATTATGACTTAATAGGATACTTAATGCTTCGTATGTGAGTCGGGTTGGTGTGAGAAGCGAGCCACCAACCACCACATCGTGATTTCGCCCATGCCTTACGAGTGACACGAAACCGAAAAAAAATCCCTAAGGAAAAGGACACAGCGAATAGTGACATAGAATTACGAATCGTGTTACCGCGTGCAGGGAAACGACATGGGCGCGAGAGGGTAGTCAGATCAAAAAGAGTGGGTCAACGACAGCCGTGAATAGGAAATTCGCGATGGCACGACGTTGCTGGCGATTGGGTGGGATAGGAGCCCGGTGCTTGAAGCGAATGTGCTGTACAATAGCATCTGGGGAAAGGCACCGTGCCGATGGCCAATGTAACGACAGCTGCAGCGGAGCTACAACAATATAGACGACGGGAAGTTCTACTGATGTCGTGTGCTGCTGGAGCAGCAACGACGCAACAGAGCGAGAGCGCCATATCAGTTCGTTCCGGGCGATGTAAGGTCGGCGTGAGGGCAGTCCGAACCGAGTAAAGAGTGTGACGACAGTGCGACTGCAGTCGGCGTTAGCTCAGTGCGAAGAGAACGAGGACGACGTGAAGAAGTGTGAAGGGAATGTAAGAATAATGTAAAAATTACAACAAAATAAGCACAAACGACTAAAACAAAAATTTGCGAGATAGGATTTTGACTCTCCACGATATTCACTTGATGTTCAATAACTCTAAAATTCATGTTTACAATAAAATGTCTGAAATAGTTTTGTAAAACTACAACGTAAGATGCGAAGAAAGAACGATGCGAGAAAGATAGGAGGGAGGTATGAGAACTCTACGAAAAGGTGATGTCGAGTATAGGGCAGAGAGAGAAATGTAACAGCTTTCTGATATCTTCTGATGTCGTCGTTACGCTGCGCGATCGCTGTTCTTTTCTGTTCGCAAACAGAAGACGGCGCTGCCGACAAGCGAGACGGCAATCGGATCAAAAGGGACATCGCCGATAGGAAATCGCTGCCGCTTCAAGTTGTATTGATAGGAGTACATGTGGTGAAAAATAATGCAGTACCTATTGGCGAGAATCACGGTGAGAGTTTGCCAACATTATGATGAACCCCATAATTGACAAAGCAGATGAAAGTAAACGAAAAATTGCTTAGTCCATTCTGTGCTAAACTTCAGAACCCGTTCTGAATTTTAATACATTAATTCTGTCACAAAAATTTCAGAGTGAGTTTCAAATTAATATTATAAATATTTTTATATTATTAAAACTCATATGAAAATACACATTTTTTCTCTTTGAAGGTGATATAAATTGAATCTGAAGAAGTACAAAGTCAATAACATGTTAGTCCGTGTTCTCTGTACCATATATTCATGAATGATATTTCACAGTCTCGTCGAAATTACAAATCAAATCACAATGGTAGTATTGGGAATACCGCTCCGCTCTATCAAATTAAAGGCACTAGGATAAAACATAATATTTAAAAACAATTACTTTATTTAGCTTGTAGATAATACATTTAACCGATGCAAACGTAATCAAGAACTCGTACGAAGTACAAAGTAGGAAGCAATTACACAGCAAATGAAAATTAAGGGAACGCAAAATAGATAAAAAACTTATTCGAAACGAAATCACCATTTGGCTGGCCTGGAACTAAAGTAGTCTATTAAACATTTTGGGTAATATCCAGTTTATGGTAAATCTAATCTGAACAGGTAAACATGTATACATTCTAAATTGGTCTATGTGTCATTTATCGTTGTAGGTACCGCATAATACAAGGACCACTTTGGTTTTGGCAGAAGGTTTTAATTTTACTAATTCTTAATTGGTCTAATTGTACTATTCGTAACGTAGACCACTTTAGTTCCAGGCTCGCCATTTTATTCACATTCCAGAAATGGATATTAGAAAGACACCCGCAGAAGTCACAACGAGGCCCCTCACCCGGCAGACACCTCGCCTCGCCTCGCCTCGCCGCGCCGCGCCACACCCACGCCTCAGCCAATAGTTGGCCCGACTTTATCTGCGCCTCTGCGCGCGCCCGCGGTGAGCTCGCGTGCTCTAATGGCCGCTTAGCTTTTAGGGAGGTTAGTGGGCGCTGCGCGGCCACCACTACATTGATTTTTTCCCTCGGCGGACGCCGCCACCACCGCCACCGCCGCCCGCAGGCTGCCAGGCGCCCGCACGCGAACTCTTTCGCCCCTCGCCCTCGCTCCGTTCCACCAGCTCCTTCTCGCTCCACTTCGCTCCGCTACGGGGTCTCTTTTCCGCGCCTCTCACCCGCTCCACCCCACTCCAGCCCGCTCCACCCCGCTCCGCCCCGCTTCACCCAGCTCCACCCCGCTCCACCTAGCTGCGCCCCGCTCCACCTAGCTGCGCCCCGCTCCACCTCGCTGAACCACCACCCCACTTCGCCCCGCTCTACCCCTCTCCTCCTCTCTCCACACTGCTCCACCCCGCTCCGCCCCGCTCCACCCCGCTCCACCCCGTACCACCTCGCTCAAGTCCGGTCCTCCTCGCTTACCTCTACTCAACCCCACTCCACCCCGCTTCGCCACGCTCTGCCCCGTCCCACCAGCTCCTCCTCGCTCCACCCCGCAGCTCTTCCTTCTCCACTTCGCTCCGCTACGGGTCTCTTTTCCTCGCCCTTCCACCCGCTTCACCTCACTCCCGCCCGCTTCATCCAGATCCGCCCCGCTCCACTCCGTACCACCTCGCTCAACCCCGGTCCATCACGCTCAACTCCACTCAACCCCACTCCACCCCGCTCCGCCACGCTCTGCTCTGTTCCACCTGCTCCTTCTCGCTCCACCCTACAGATCTTCCATCTCCACTTCGCTCTGCTACGGGTCTCTTTTTTCGGCGCCTCTACACCCTGCTCTACCCCGCTCCACATCGCTCTACCCTACTCCACCCACCTCTTCACCATTCTTCGCCGCTTCACTTCGCTCGACCATGCATCGTCCAACGCATGCCAAGCATCGTCTAACTCCTTCATACTACGCGATGACCCGGACCGAATCCCGACTGGTGCCGTCCCGTCCCGTCTCGTCTCGTCCCACTCCGCAACACCCAACCAGATCTCTCCCTCTCCGATCTGCCACGACACGCAACAAGCCACCTATATCTTGTCACGTGTTCCCTTCATTCTCATCCCGCTTGTGCAGTGTCCCTGGCCGAGAGGTCGTGGATTTGAGTCCGGACGGTGTCAAGATTTCCGTTCTAGCTGCTTAGCTAGTCGAAATCAATCGCTGTCTAGAGGAAAATTCTAGTGGCCGGCTGCTCTGATCGGCAGTTTTCCGTGGTTTCTAGGATCAGCACAAGAGAAATGCCGGAGCAGTACCCTAATAAAAGGGCCACGAACCGCGCGAGATCTTTCCTTTCTCTTCCTTGTGCTATGTTTACAGTTTACCCACATGCTTATAATTACATGCACTACACTACAACACATGCCGGAAGACCGGTCGGGGGCTCAGAGCTTGTCCCGGCTGGAACGGTGCCCCACTGGTGGGAGATACCTGGTTGGGGAAAACATTGCTAGCCGTCAGGTATGTCAGCGCCGGATCTCTTCATCCAGCGGGGAAAGATCACAGACACCTACACGTACGAGACTAATGACCTTACCAATTGACGTGCCCGGAATCACAAATCAAACGTCCCGCTTCTCTCTCTCTCACCTTGCCCTATCCCCTCTATTTCGCTCCGCATTTTGCCTCACCCGCTTGTCGTCCATCAGCTATTTGAAATTATCCCACCTGCGGCAACGTTGACGAATTTTCCTCTCGAAGTTTTTTCAGATGTTGAAGAAGAAAGGTCTGTCATTTAAGTGATGATCGCACTGCTTGTGAAAATATAAATTATTTAAGATTGTTAATTTTTTTCTTTAATTTCATTTCACCTTATATTCATTTATTTAATCGATGCACACACCTTTTTTTCGTCTGCAATATTTGATACTATGTAATTAATACACTTACTTCTTTCAAATGTATTCTTTATTTTTTTACTTCCAAAGTGTACTCTCGTGAACCTATTCACAAAAATGTAAATGTCTGACTAATTCTGCAGTACAGCACACATGCTCCATCACACGCGGAGCACATACTCCACGCACGTGAATGTTTGCCAATGTAACTACTATGAACTTGAGTTTTAAAACTATTTAATATTTACAGCAATCGAACATAAATTACGTTGCAATCAATTATACATCAATACAAAAAATGTCGTTCCCATGTTAATGATTATGAATTAAACTTTAAAATAATATCAAAAAAGTATTATTAAGTCAAATTAATAATATATCATTTCTCCTGCATAAAATTCTCAAGAAATTTACGGTCAATTATTTACTATTTTTAAAGACTGTAGTTAAATAGAATAACTTATGTTAATAGCGCATATTTCGCCATCATAGCAAAAAAAGATAGATATAAAACATTGTCCAGTAAATACTATTATGTACAGTACTGAAATATAAGAAACATTATGAATGAGGCTGGCAAAACCGAAATACAATCTGAATGAAAATTCAAAATTTTATTCCATAGCATATTATTCACAGCCGTGTAATCGTGCCGTAAAAACCACCACCGAAACATCAATGTATAACGAAATTGTAACAAAACAGACGAAAATTCATCATTCCCAGCACAATAACGTAGTTAAATAACAGACTGCGACTACCTGAATGTCGTCGGTAGGCGTGATCTATTTCGTATTCCATTCTACACACTAGAAGTCACCGGCACCATAATGCGAACCTACACCCGCCCGGTATGTGAACACCTGGCACCTCGCACAGAAGCCCGAGCACACAAATCCTCCCATGCTAACGGCATCACGCACTAGCAGTTATTTTAATACCCGAAGGCCAGGGAGATATATTAGAGGAGGTGAAGAATTGTGAGTCTGCCCTGAATGCTCACGGCACTGCTCCCAACTGCTTGATAGCTATCGCGAGTTCCATCGGACTGTTGCGTGAATGCAAAGCTATGTTACCAATTCGCATAGAATTAATAGAGCTAGTTGCTGCAATAAAGTCTAATATAACGCTGTGTTGTTGTTTCCTCTGAGAAATTTCCTCTGGCGTGTGCATTCTAATAGTTTGCCCTTATAGCAATGCGCTGGAATTTTAGGACGTTAAAACACTGCCACACGAATATTCTACTACACGGCATGAATACACATTGCTGAAACTAGTAAAGTGGTTGAGTATAACCTGGGAAAAGAACCTTCAAATGAGATTTTTATGGCGGCAAAGTTACGAAGTCATTTCAGAGTGTAAAGAACGTCAAATGCAGGTGTTTGCGTCTGTCCTGAGGAGATCAACTCTCTTTCTCTCTCTACACATTGTGCGGAGAAGAGCCAATGTATTTTGCATGCATTTTAATAGTGATAAATTGCTTAGAAATAAACAAAGTAATAAAGTAAATCTTTTCCGTCCTATCATGATGCACACAATATGCAAAAATGTACGACAGGGAGTGGGTTACGAATTAAATGGGTATGTTAGTGGAAACCATCAGTCAAAAATTCAGTCATGTACAATATAATATACACAAATTCCACTCTCCATGATTTCTTGTAGTTGTGTGTTAGAAAGATACTGTATAAAATGAAACCGTATTCCCTCATTTCTTCTTTTCCGTGATAACAAATGAAATCGAAACTTATTGTCTTCATTTACAGTAATCCCTTTCATGGAATTTAAAAAAGAAAGTGAGACCAAATTACCTCTTCTAAAACGAAGATATTTTGAATTACCTCTTGTGAAAGAACTCTATTTAAGTCATTATTACAATTCCGTAGAATCACCAATGTCAGCTGTCTCTCTTTCCGTCTCAGGCTTAATAATCAATTCATTCTGGCCAAAAAAATCATTATTCCTTTTATCTGTGGTGCCGCTAAAATGTCGAGAAAATGGCTAATTTTGGAAATTAGCCACTCATTTGCATATTGTTCAGACGTTGGGGTACGTTTGTGTACTGAAAGAAATCCAACGAATCATTGTGGATACCATTCGGCAAATGCTGGCATTAGCCAATGGACGGTAGCTAATACGTGGTGAATTTCTTAGTATGAGGTGTCTTGTATGCAGGAGTAGTAAGAGTTTGGATAGAAGGCAGGAGGAGTAGTTTGGGATAAAATACGTTGAAAATCATCCGTTGCATCATTGCGAAACGAAAATAAATCGTGTTAAAATTTTATGACATTATGGCCCTCCCAGTTTTGCTGTATGAATGTGAAACTTGGGTTCAAAAACAAAAAGATTTTAGGAGAATTGAATCAGCAGAAATGAGTTTTCTGAGAGGAGTAAAGGGTTGTACATTAAGAGAGCAAATAAGAAAGTGAAAATAAGAGAGGGACTAGGGCCAAAGGAAACAGTACATCACAAAATTAAGAAGTACAGACAGCAATGGGAGACACATATTGGAAATATGCCACAAGACAGACTTCCAGTACAAGCCCTGACTTATAAGCTGCGAGGAAAGGGAAACATTGGAAGGTCAAGAATAGATGGAAAGAGGCTGGAACATTCAAGTAAAGGAAGATGATCATTGCGAAACTGAAGGATTTTTAAAGAACAGGTGATAGCTCAAAGGACTGAAACTCGTTGACAACTAGCTATACGCCTTGTAAGGTTTGGTGAGGTTACGTTTGGTGATACCGTGTAAAAATAAATATGTAGTTCACAATAGAACTTGCACCTTATCCCTAACAACATCAAAAAACTTTCATACACCAGTCTAATTTACATTTATTACATTAAATCTGGTCACCGTAACACATTTCACCTACCCAAACGACCTTCTGTGGGATAATGTACATTTGTCCCACGTCCGACAGTATGCTTCGAAGCTGTCACTAGTTCAAACTTTATCATACACACACGCTATCGTCCTCCATATGTTTAATGACAAAAGTTTTCCGTAATGAAATTTCGTTGTTGCTGCGCAGTCTCACTCTATACACGTTCTCGTAAAATGGAACGCATAAAATTGTATAAAGCGGAGGTTCTTGTGCGGCCCATGAACCGCTGCATTGGGAAACTGCACGCACCTGTTCCCTGGACGATGGAGGGGCGGAGGGGTGGGAGGGGAAGCGGGGGGTGGGAGGGCTGTCAGCTGGCCCTCGCGTGAACGTGCGCTGTTTTTAACGCTCTGCTCTTTAAGCCCGGCTGAGCGGGCCAGCCGAGTGGAGTGGGCAGCGGCGGGGAGGGGAAATTCAGGGTTGGATTGAACGGGATGGAGTAAAGTGGGATAGATTTAGTACTGCGCGTCGGGATGAACCAGGCTGGACCAATCGAAGTGCGGGACGAGGAGGCTACAGGGTGGCGGGGAGAGGAGTGGTAACGGGAGATGACGGGGTGAGTCGCTGCGGGGTGATGTGAGGCAAGGGACCAGGGTGAAGAAGGGTGGAAAAGGGTGAGCCAACGTGATGCGGGTGATATTGTTTTGTTGGATGTGTTCCGTCAAATTGCTCTTTCATCCATAGAAACCATAAGCAGATAACTGATAAAAGTCCATTTTTATCAATACAGTGAATACAATTTTCTTATAAAATTAAAAACTATTTCTCATAAATCAATACTAAAAATAAAATGTGCGATAAAGTAACTAGACATAGCTGGCAATTATGTAACCATACTGAAAACATTTTTTAAATACTGAAAATAAAATTCAATAAGCAATTTCCGCTACACACGTATGATAGTAAAAGACGATAATCTGAACTTTATTATGCCATTGTTACGAAATCGGGAATAGTCAGATATATACATAATTTTATTAAAATAATCCACAACATAGTGGTGGAGAGAAATCTATAAAAATTGCTCCAAGTGTCTTGCAAATTCTTCGATACATATACATAAGACACCCCGATAAATCGCTGCCAGCTCCACTTGGTGGAGACGAGGCAGGGCCGGCTGGCTTATTGGCGGCTGATATTGGCGGAGGGCGGGGCGCGCCCGGGCAGGGGCGGGTCCCTGCCTGGCAAAGGGTTGCTCTTCGGGCCATGGTTTGAAGAGAGCGGGGGGGGGGAGGCGGGCAAGGAGAGGGGAAGGGAGGGAAGCGAGGAGTAGGCGGGGCGCGAGGCTCCGTCATTGACTCGGGATAAAATATAGCCACAACATAAAGTTTAGAATACAATGGGCGGAGCAGTCCCTCGGGGCTCTAGCGACCGCTGGCGCCTTAATCAGCTTCGCTGGCGGCGGCGACAGCGGTAGTGATGGTGGTGGTGGTGGTGGTGGTGGTGGCAGTGGTGGTGGTGGTGGTGTGGTGTGGTGGATGTAGTGGTGGTGGTGGTGGAGGTTGTGGTGGTGGTGGTGTGGTGGTGGTAGGGATGGTTGTAGTGGTGGTGGTGTGGTGGTTGTAGTGGGGGTTGTAATGGTGGTGGTAGTGGTTGTAGTGGGGGTTGTAATGGTGGTGGTAGTGGTTGTAGTGGGGGTTGTAATGGGGGTTGTAGTGGTGGTGGTAGTGGTTGTAGTGGTGGTTGTAGTGGTTGTAGAGGCTGTAGTGGTGGCGGTGGTGGTGGCGGTGGTGGTGGCGGTGGTGGTGGTGATGGTGATGGTGGTGGTGGTGGTGGTGGTGGCGGCGGTGGTGGTGGTGGCGGTGGTGGTGGTTGTGGTGGCGGTGGTGGTGGTGGTGGTGGCGGCGGCGGTGGTGATGGTGGTGGTGGCAGTAGTGGTGGTAGCGGTGGTGGTGGTGGTGGCGGTGGTGGTGGTGGCAGTGGTGGTGGTGGTGGTGGTGGTGGTGGTGGTGGTGGTGATGGTGGTGGTGGTGGCAGCGGTGGTAGCGGTGGTGACGGCGATGGCGGGAGCGGGGGCGGCGGTGTTGGCGGTGGTGATGATGTGGTGGTAATGGTTGTGTGGGGATGGTGGAGGCGGTGGTTATTGTGTGGTGGTAATGGCCTTGTGGTGGTGGTGTTGTTATATTGATAGTGAGCGTTCTGGTTGGCTGGTGGTGCAGTGTGGAGTGGTGTTATTGTGGTGGTAACGGGGACACGAGGGCGACCATGATATTTACATGCTGGCCATGTTAGGATGGTAGTGCAAGGTGGGCGTTGGTGCGAGTGTGCTGTTCGCAGCGAAGGTGATGGGTGTTGCGATGAAGCATTGCAAGCGCGAGCAGGAGGGTAGAATCCGTGATGTTCGAAATGGCAAAGGAGAAGGCTGTGGTGGTAGTAGCAGAGACAATAGCTGTAGCAATGCCGGTGTCGGTATGGGCGTAGGTGGAGGGTATTCGAGCTGTAGGGGTAGCGTGGTGGCAAGGGCGAGTAAAATGTGTTGCAGAAAAGAATTGGAGAGAAATGGAGAATCTGAGGTGATGGATGTCCTGAACTGATCACAGAGAACTCAACACATTCTTTTCCGCAAAACAATGTTTGTTATAAATTAAGAAAGGCTTCAAAACTTTGCTTTCAATTTCAAGTATTCAGTTACTTACAAATAATGCCAATATACCGAATTATCAACTGCCTATTTAGAAAGTTCGACACTGAAACATCCAGTGTACACAATTTGTCGATGATGAAGGTCTATTAAAATGCTTTTGGAGACACATTTTGAGAAGAGTCCTGTGCCTTGTGCTCTGGTGGGCGTGTCTGCTGGCCGCGGGCGCTGCAATGCCAGACGAATCTGAATTTTGTATAAACCGGGTTCTAATTATCCCAAGTCCATAATAACCCAGAACAACCCAATGTTCAGAATAACCCAAGCTTAGAACAACCCCCATAACTGATAATTCGAAAAGAAGATAATCCGAATTTTGGATTTTCCCAATTTTCAAAGATTCGATACTGTTGCACTTTCCGGCCATTGAATTGAAACTTCCAGGCCACACAATTTTGTCGACGAAGGCCAATTAAAAAGGTTCTCGTGACACATCCTGAGAAGAGCCGTGTGTCTCGTGGTCTGGTGGGCGCGTCCGCTGGCCGCGGGCGCCGCAGGGCCAGACGCTCAGGAAGCGCAGGAAATTGTGCGTTCCGAGAGCGACCACGCGCTTTGTAGACGCCGTTCAATTAACTGCAGAAGTTCTGCGGCCCTGTTCCCACAGAGCACTTCCGCTGCAGTGGATGGAGCGCTCCGGAGACACGGGGCACTGCCGTCTCTAGGGTGCAGGAAATCGAGGAGAATGTCTCCAGTTTGGGGGAATGTTTCCAAAAGGTAACGATTCTGGAATGTATTGGTAAATATGTGAACGACGGTGTGATTATACTAATAATAATTCTCAAGAAATTTATGGAAAAATATAAACAAATTCTAAGAAAGGAAAAAAATGTTCAACATTTGTCCAGATTCCTTTGATACATTGAGCAACTCCTGCGGTGCTCCTCTTTTTTATGTTTGTGGACCCATGTACATGCTTTACAATGACGATCTGCTTACAACGCTCAGCGTTGTCCAGAAACGGACGGATGGATGGCTGGATGGACGGACGGACAGACTTGTGGACGGACGGAGACGGACGGACAGATGTTTGGCTTTCAGTAGATTTGTCGGTATTAAGAATTCACAAAAACATGAATTCTGACTACACAACGGTTTACAAAAAGTAATTTAAAATTATACACAAAAAAAATTTAAGTTTTTTGTTATCAGCCCGACAATAAGAGTTCCTCAGTCGCAAATTCGCTATTTTGCGACTCAGTATTACTATGCTTTCTCTTCTTACGACGTAAGGACGGGAAAGTAAAGACATAAATCGATTTCAAAGCAGTAAAATGTTATATTGGATTAATTTAATCCATTGAATGCATTTTGTATTAAATTTAGGTGCGTCTAATATGATATGTAATGATGATACGTAATGTAGAATCGTAAAAACACGTAACGTACTTTTCATTCAAAATAAGTTTGATACTAAACAATAAAAGCAATTTTATTTCTAGAATAAAATAAGATAAAATAATATCACTGTGGATTTAGTTTATTAATATCAGTATCACGGTACATCAACGTACCGTTATTACAACGCTGTATAAAGCGTGTGTGTCTTAACGCACTTGGAAAGATAGATTCACTCATGTATGCATCGGCAAGTACAAATTATCTTCGTGAATGCCCCTTGTTAAGTGACAATCACTCTGTGTCCATCTGGTACGCTCTGAGCAAACACAGAACGCATTAGTAATGAAAGACTGAGTAAAACGTTATTCTGTGTCTTCACAATTGCCAATTACATGCACTGTTTTGAATCCTTTAATTCGTTTAACATTTCGGCACTCTCATTCTGTAGAATTAGCTTTTGTTTAAAAATGTTCAACGTTTTCGCGAAAATCGTGTATACATTTACGTAAATTGTAAAAGAGATATATTGCTTAGTATGTCAGTTTATAGAGTTTGTTTTCTGAGAAAAATAATTAAATAAAAGGAAATTAATGGGGATTTAATAAGTGATAGTGACGTGCAGCAGCAGAAATAATGCTGAGCCACACAAACCACACAAACTGGTTTTCCCAAAATGTAGTACACATTCTGTCCAAGAACGTGAAATAAAATACTCTAACAGTGCGTGGTACATTACGCACTCTTTTATCAAATCTGTATCCATGGGAATGTGCGTATGCAACTACTCGACCGATTGCGCTGAAAATTTCACAATTTGATATTATTAGTAATGGTAGTGTTTAAAGATTGGTTTGAATTAATTCGGACATGTGGGGGAGTAGTTGATGATTTATTCGTTTATGACGTCTCAAGCGCCCCTGAATATACAACCTGCTGAACAGGCACGGATTAAGCACGTCTTTACTGCATACAAGTATTCTGCCACTGCGATTGTGAATTATCGTCCGGAATTGTTACTTGAATCTCGGACAAGAAAATCAAATTTCTCTAAGGTAGTGTCATAGCAAATGAATGCCCTATTTTGAGGGAAAACGTTTTAACAATAGGATATTTGATAACCATATCCATACCAGGACACAGAATAAATCCATACTTGTGAGAAAGTCTTTCATCCGATAGAATTTTGGCACAGCCAAGTGAAAAATGTGATTAACCATCACGTGGTAATTAGTGTGTGATGTGTAACACAGTGCAATAGCGAAGCATTTCCGGGTCTATTAGTATTTTATTAAAAATTCAGGATTAAAACAGTATTATCGTTCAGAGTATTCAGATACCCAGAACACAAGTTCTTTACACACCAATAATATCAAAAAAGTCTTCCACAACGCTACATGTGAATAGCAAATATTTATTTATGGGTAACCTCTTTTTACCTTAGCTGTTGCATGGCGTCAACTGTCTCCTAAGTATTGATACCCTGAGTTTGATAATTCAATCGGTAAGCACAGTTTAAAAATAGGTAGAACAATACAATCAAATATTTGAATTTTTCAGAAAAAAAAAGACCACAAAGGTTTTGCTGTGTCAAAGTAGGCTGTAGAAGAAAGCATATACCCGAACTCTTGTGAAAATATTATGACTTTCACTTGCCAATCAACTCGAAAATATTTTCAGAAATGAAACATTAGGTTACTTGAGTGGATTTAAAAAAGATGAAATCAGGACTATATTCCTAATATGAACTTCTCGCATTTTCATACTCATAAAATAAGATCTTTTCCTTGAGCATTCCAATCATTTTAATTTTCATTCTCCGTCATTCTTCCACTTCTGTCTTCCATGTAGAATGCCCAAGAGCTAAAACAAAGGAAACTAGTGGTGCTAAAACAGTAAATACTCTCTCCCCCGTATTTTCATCCTAAATTAAGCGAAAAGTACTCACATTTTCGAAAAATTATACGTAAGACAAAAAACTCCAACTTTAATATGTTAGTTGTAGGAAGACACCATTAAAAGTTTGAATGTTGGCAACTTCCGAAAAATTAGGGTTTTCAACGAACATGAGACCTACACAATTCTCTTAAACGTCATTCATACTATCCACCAAAAAAATTTAATCAAAAATGTTGGAGCCATTTTTTTATTTTGAAAATGTCCCAGGTTCTTCATGTAAAGTACCCCTCAAAATTAAAAGATCGGTTTAAAATTCACGAGGACGCTTTATTAACCACATCGAATGGGAAATATTAATTTTGGAGAAAATCGGCTGAACGGTTTAGCCGCTAGCGTTTTTCATAGACGATTGGACGGACGGACGGACGAAGTTTTGGCGTCATTCGATTTTTTGGTATCAAGGACTCACAAAACAAGAATTCTGGCTCCATCAGTGTTAGAGGATTTTTTTATAAATTTAACAACTGAATTTTTCCACTTTTTCGTTACCAGGGTCCTGTAATAAGTGTTTTTCTGCCAAAAAAATTCGCCGTTTTTTCGCTCAGCATTACGTAACGTTCTCTTTTTTCCGTAGAGAGGAAGTAAAATGAGACTTAATGCTGCAAAATATATAGATCTGGCGTCACTGAAGACTTGAACATGAAATGATTACATGGGTTTTATAGACGTAATAGTCACAAATGAACGTCGACAATTTTTATTTTCTATAAACAGGATATCAAGGAATGTAGTTTCTGTTTGCAACAGTGACTTACGTGGTCAACGATGCCAAATTTACATTTCTACACTTTATTGTATTGTATATTTAATTCAAATTGTGAGAGTATTTTTCAGAACATTTTTTCTCCTGTTTCCAAGAAAATTCTTACCCCTCCCCTCAGACATATTAAAACTGTATTTCGTCATCACAGACCCCATTCCCGGTCACTCTCTCCCCAACGCCAATTTGGCCCTTCCACTTTCACCAGAGAAAGCTCTAAGCGATATCGCAACATGCGTAACGCGCTATATTGATAAGGCACACGTCATTGTATATGACCTGGCGATTAAGCTTCGCTGGCGCCGGCAGACGGGACGGAACCCGTAAGTATATCCAATACTTCCACCACCACCACCACCGTAGCCACCACTATTTCCCGTTCCCACAGAATCTCAGAACCCTCGCTGCCCCCAGTGCCATGACAGCCTTGTCCTCACCTTCCCTGTTCCCACTGTTGCCGCCTCAACTCGCCGCCAACCCGGTCCCCGCCACTGGCAGATCCAGGGAGAAGGGCATGGAGATCATAGACACCCCTAAAAAGCCTAGAGTTTTCATTAGCCTCCCTTTATTTGATAAAGTGGATTTAAATATTTATGTTCGAATTATGCAACAATTTAAACAATAAAATTTTATAGTATTATATCAACAATATACAGGGTTTCCAGAACCTCCCGTTACAAAAAAATACCTACAGAATACTATCATTTACGTGGCAATCTTAAGCCCACAGCACTAGTTCATATTAATATGTGCTAAAAATAACAATTCGAGCATTCCAGGAGATTCAGTCTTTTTCATAAATGTTGGATCGTGTTCATCATTTATGTTTACGCCGCCGTGAACTGTGGCTATCATTTTGAACAAAACTCGATATTCTGTACGTACATTTAAAATATTTATTGAATAGAACCTGCAAATACTTGATACCATTAAGTATTCTAGTGTAAGCAGCGCGACTCCCGGCTGAATGCTAGTCTAGTGCTTGTAGCGGTCCTGAATCCGCTCAGGAACGCTCATAAATTGGCAAGAGTAAATACATCGCCGGCGGGACCCGCTGCGTCCTCACGCGGTCGCGACGACGACCTAGTCGCCTTTTCTGCGGTCGCTAGAGGGGAGGCAAGCGGGGTGAGCCGCCGCCCCTACACGGGAAAGAGGTCCGTTAGATCTGCCTCACAACGTTTTTGGAGCTCGGAGCGGCAGTTTCTACGCAACTAGTCTGGTCGTGAACTTACGTAAGCGAGGAGGAAGAGGTTGCTGTGAGCACGAGCCGAGGCCTACGATAGGACGTGCGCCGCCACATTTCTTCGCTTGGGAGTTTTGCGATAGTGGCGAACGCCACGGCCACTGGATTCAGGTCGGTGTTCCAGATAATAATAATTTTGAATAGGACGTGATAAAAAAAGTAGTAAGAAGCGGAAACTGTTTGACCATAGAATACAGTTTGGTGGATTATCCCTGTAGTTCACTCTCAAAGTCTATTACCATTAACATTTTTGCATATTGACCGGCATACCCATTCCATTGGTATTTCCATGGTCATTGTGAACTATCTTTTTTTTTTTAAGAGGCATCAGAAGTAATGTGCTTTTCTTGGAGGGGAACGGCATTAACTTGTGAAAGAACTTGTTTGATTAATAATACGCAAGTGCAGTTTTTGTGATAAATGAACACGTGGAGTTTGTTTCCTGCAATTTGTGGTAACATTTCGTGTTCTTTAAAACTATTTATTCATTTCAATTGTAATAAATGAACACGTGTAGTTTGTTTCATGCAATTTGTGGTAACATTTCGTGTTCTTAAAACTATTTACTCATTTCCATTGTAATAAATGAACACGTGTAGTTCGTTTCATGCAATTTGTGGTAACATTTCGTGTTCTTAAAACTATTTACTCATTTCCATTGTAATAAATGAACACGTGTAGTTCGTTTCATGCAATTGTGGTAACTTTCGTGTTCTTAAAACTATTTATTCATTTCAATTGTAATATATGAACACGTGTAGTGTGTTTCATGCAATTTTGTGGTAAAATTTCGTGTTCTTAAAACTATTTATTCATTTCAATTGTAATATATGAACACGTGTAGTGTGTTTCATGCAATTTGTGGTAACATTTCGTGTTCTTAAAACTATTTACTCATTTCCATTGTAATAAATGAACACGTGTAGTTCGTTTCATGCAATTTATGGTAACATTTCGTGTTCTTAAAACTATTTATTCATTTCAATTGTAATATATGAACACGTGTAGTGTGTTTCATGCAATTTGTGGTAAAATTTCGTGTTCTTAAAACTATTTATTCATTTCAATTGTAATATATGAACACGTGTAGTGTGTTTCATGCAATTTGTGGTAATATTTAGTGTTCTCAAAACTATTTATTCATTTCAATTGTAATAAATGAACACGTGTAGTTTGTTTCATGCAATTTGTGGTAACATTTCGTGTTCTTAAAACTATTTATTCATTTCAATTGTAAGAAATGAACACGTGTAGTTTGTTTCATGCAACTTTTGATAACATTTCGTGTTTTCTTTAAAAAAAATATGTATTCATTCCGATTGTATGTGAAATATTCTATGGTAACTCCAGTGAATTCTTTGCAAAGAATCAACTAAAGAGTGATTATGCAGTATATGTGGATAGATAATTGACTGCAATTTCTGTGAACTGTAAGCACCACGGCATTTTACGCCTGTAATACCGGTGATATTTTCCTGTAAAGTAATTTCGTTGATACTTGATAGGATTTTTATTAATGCATATTTGAAATTCATATTTTGCAGTTAATTATCCTCTCCAATGCATTTTTTGGGTAATGATCAAGGGTTTTGCTTGTTTTTTTTTATTCTATGGCCAATGTTGCTGTCATACTGTATTTTTGTGTTCTGCCATCAAAGCTTATTTAATTAAATGTTGTTCTGTGGTAACGGCTTTGTGTTTATTTTTCCAAAATTTCAAGAAAAGAGCCACTTTCCCACGAATTCCAAACGACCGACCCATACGGCTGTAACTGTGTAAGTTAGGGGTGAGGATAGGACAAAGAAAAGTCGCGCGCGGTTCGTGACCGGATTTTTAGGGAATTGTTACGCCATTCGTCTGATATTTAACCGAAAAATTACGAAATCTAACGATCAGAGCAGCCGGTGGATAGAATTCTCCTCCAGAGAAGGGGCTGAATTCGACCCAGCTATAAAGCTAGTGTCGAAATTCTCCCACCGTCGCGTCGGGACTCGAACCTAGGATTTCCTTGTCTTAGGCACTGCAATGATATCAGTTAATGCCCTAAGCCATCTAAGCCGGTCCCCCCATCTGAGCCTCGTTCGCCTGCGCTTTCAACTGCTCCCACCCCCGTCCCTGCCAGCGGCGCTTCAAGACGAAGCGGGGCTCCGGGCGCGGAATCTTCCAGAAAGTTCCCGGCTTGGGGCGGCTGCGTGGGGCGCCGCTAAATATAACGATATAGGGGCACGGCGCCGTCGGGGATCGGACCGGCCGGGGGCGGGCAGTTGAGCGGGACGAGGGTGAGTGGTTTGGCGGAGCGCGGGTGGACGGGTGGTTTGGCGGGGTGGGGGCCGTCGGTTGGGCGGGGAGAGCGCGAGCGGTTGCGCGGGGCGGGCGTGGGCGAACGGACGAGAGCGGGGGTGGGGCGGGCGGGCGGGCTGTTCGGTGGGCGGTTGGGAGGACGGACGGACGGACGGGCGGGCGGACGGACGGGCGGGCGGATAGACGGGCGGGCGGGCGGGCGGGCGGGCGGGCGGGCGGGGGGGGCGGGGGCGGGCGGGCGGGCGGGGGGGCGGGCGGGCGGGCGGGGGGGGCGGGCGGGCGGGCGAGCGGGCGGGCGGACGGGCGGGCGGACGGGCGGGCGGACGGGCGGGCGGGCGAACGGACGGGCGGATGGGCGGGCGGACGGACGGGCGGATGTGCGGATGGACGGGCGGATGGGCGGGCGGATGGGCGGACGGGGCGGAGGGGTGGGGCAGGGCAGAGCGGGTGGGGCGGGGCGGGGCGGGGCGAGTGGGGAGGGCGGGCGGATGGGCTGGCGGGCGGATGGGTGGGGCGGGGGCGGAGCGGGGCGGAGCGGGGCGGGGCGTGGCGGGGCGGGCGGGCGAATGGGCTGGCGGGCGGATGGGCTGGCGGGCGGATGGGCGGGGCGTGGGCGGGCGCCGGCCCGCGGCCGGCCGCTCCGATCGCCCCGGCGGGCGGGCAGAAGCAAGGGCGGAGGCGAGGGCGGGGCCGCGTAAACGGGTTAGGGTGCCCGCAGCTCCGGAGAATGTTTAATCAAGCAGCAGCCGAGCACCGAAGGCGGAGGCGGTGGAGTAGACGTGAACGGCGAGACGGACCAAGAGCATCGGGCTGAGATGGGGCTCCGAGGACGCTAGGACGAAGGCGAAAGTAAGGAGTCTCACACTCGCCTCTTATTGCTTCGGACACCAATGACAAATCAGAGTAATACTCTTCTAGATAATATAGAGTCAGAGAGAAGGTGATTTTGGTCACGTAATGGTGGCTTAAGAAGTGTCGTGGGTCACATCAAACATAAGTAAGTGCTATTTCGCAGAGAGAAGTGTTGGCCGCCGGGTTTCGAAGTTGTAAGTTGGAAGAACTTAATTGAATAATGTACGCACTTGAATCCAAGTGTCTCATTAGAAATTATAGCAAGAGTAGGAGATGAATATGACTGAAAAGACATTTTTTCAAGAAAAATGATGTTAATTTAAATATTGGGTTAAATATTTTTTTCCTGTTTAATTACACTGCTCAACAAAAAAAACTTTCTTTCATTTGCCAGGATTTTGCAACGAATTTACAGTAAATTGGGTATGCTGAATCCAGATATGTCATTAGTTTCATTGAATTAGCTCTAGTTTTTGTGCAACGAACGTTGTAATGAATAATGATATCACAAAACTCACAAAATTTAATGCAAATATCTTTATACAAACATATCATCATTCATTTAAGCATTGACTGTCGCATTATTTTCAGAAAACTTTGATTGAGCGTAGTTAGGGAGTTAGTTTTACTAATACATCTTCTTTTGTTAGAAAACAATGAGTTCTTCAGGAAGACGTGGTTTGAACGATTCTAATGTATTTTAGTACATTTGTGAGGAATGTACATTACAAATACAGAAAAGAAATATTAGAAACTTTAGAGAAAATATATGACACATATTTTGGTATAAAACTGGGTGATCAAAATAAATCTTGGGTTCCCCATATGGTGTGCAAAACTTCTGTGGAGTGTCTCCGTCACTGGAAAACTGAAAAAGTGGAGGGTTTAAAATTTGGTGTACCGATAGTACGACGAGAGTCCTAAAATCATCATGATGATTATTTTTTTCTGCGAAAGTAAAAGGCTTCAGTTGTTACAAGAAAAAGAATTGGGAGTACGCTGACTTGCAATCAGTAAGGCGACCTGTGACTCATGGACCTGATGTTTCCACACCAGTGTTCACCACTGGAATTCTTGTGTCAGAAAGTGAGAATATGCAGATTGTAGGGTGAAATGCAGAAATTAGGAGTGGCAGGGAATAAGGATTGAAAGTGTTATTACAAAAGGGCACTTCTCCTAAAATAAGCTTAGTGATTTAACACGAGACCTCAGTTTCCCAAACCAACCATATAGACTAAAAGAAAAGTGCCTGACATCGGAAGTTATTGGTTACTGGTTCAGCTTTGTCATTGTTACCAAGAACTTTTTGGGTAATCATAAAGCAGAAAATTACCGGTGCAACCGATGCACGACTTGATTTTAAACTTTCAGAACTTGGGGATTAAGGAACACTATCTCCATAGCCATTTAGACATATTTCCAGAAAATCTTCGCAATATAATTGAGGCACAAAGCGAGCAGTTCCATCAAGAAATTAAGGTAATGGAAGATATAGGGCAGACATAATGGCAGACTACTACTGGAGCCTTCAACGTGATTGTCCTGACTTGCCGCATAAAAGGATATCATACAAAGTTTTTCAAACTATTAGTTGTAATTCATTTCGGGCTTTAAATATGAATATATTAATATTAGGTATTTCAAGAGTTTTATTTTGTATAAATAGACATATTTAGTTACGTTTAGTTCAAGGTTTAAGCAATTTACGAATAGTCTGTACTCAATAAAATAAAACAATATTTTTCCATGCGATTTTCATTATCTCAAAAACTAGAGACAATCTACCGAAACCAATGCCATATTTGGAATCTGTGCATCAAACGTACCCTAAAATGACTTTAAATTTCTTGGAAAGAAAATGTGTGTTGATCAGTGTTATTTATTATTTTACACCATATTAATACTATCAAAATACTCAAACACGACCATCACTGATTTTTCGAGATATGTAATAGCAAAAATCACCAATAAGTTGCACACCGCATTTTTCCTACATACCCTATAACTACAACACACTTTAAGGTGAATGTATTTTCAAGTTACGAGTCATGACATCATCATTACGATGCATGTTGGTGTTAAGCATTCATCTTCAAACTAAGATAATACAAAATGGCTGACGCCCTTAGTAATTATGGATAAAGTGCAGACTTAAAATATGGTAGAGGAATAGAAATTAGCGTAAACCGAGATATATTAAGAAAAATGAAAACTTTTTTTAAATGTCTATGTCAAAAATGTAAGAAGTGGTATTTGAAAGAGAATACACTGATAATTTGGTAATGAAAAGAATACAAATAATTTGACTCTCCTCGCTTGACTCACTTTTAAGTCAATGGCAAGGCTCCGGCCTGCGATTGCCAGAAAACATCCCTGAGTGCAGCCACAGCAAATGTTCCATCCAGCCATTCCAAATTCCAGCATACTCCAAAATATGCATCCTGACTCACGCCCTTCGCGTTAATACTGGAATGTTCATACTCAATTAGCCACATTTTACACGTCACATCTTTGTCCACGTGCCCTTATCACACAACGTTTCGCGCGCAATGCTCGCTGAGCAATGACATCGGCGGATGCGAGGGGTTGCGTAAGGCAACGATAGACGCACTGGTAGAATGACGGTTTTGGATGCACGATGGAAAAAGCATTGACTAATGATAGAGACCGGAAAAATATGTAGTATTAAACGATAAAATATGTACATAAATATGTACTGAAAACAGAAAGAATATGTAATAAATATGTAAAATCAGATATAATATGTAATAATAAAATTTTCTGATGAAACAAATATTCACATAGAATGAAATTACATTTAGGAAAAATGTCGTAAATAAATTTTAAAATTAATAAAACGTTTTAAAAACATTTTGGAGAGCACAAGTTATTGCACACTTTGCATTTAGATTTCACCAATGTAAGGGAAAATGCAATTTTTTTAAAAAAAATACTTATTTTCATTAAAAATATGTAAGAAAATTGAGAGAATAAGAAAATTTCTTGTGAAAACAACAAAAAATGTAAAAGATGTAATATAGTTCTAAAAATGTAAAAATATGTAACGACAAAATTGGATATTGTGTTAGGAGGGCGATGATTTGCCAAGATTAAAATTTTGAGAACGGTAAGTAGGAAGACAAGAAATATGTAATTACATAAAAATCCGTTATCTACTAATGAAGAGGCGTCGGACGCAGGAACGACGGCTGTGACAGCGGTAGAGTCGGCGGGATGACGGCGGTGTGGATGGGCGACGGGGGGCAGCGATGACTTGGGGGGCGGGGTGGGGACTTCGGCGAGGGCGGCGAGGGCGGCGAGGGCGGCGAGGGCGGCGAGGGCGGCGAGGGCGGCGAGGGCGGCGAGGGCGGCGAGGGCGGCGAGGGCGGCGAGGGCGGCGAGGGCGGCGAGGGCGGCGAGGGCGGCGAGGGCGGCGGGAGCAGTAGAGGCGGCAAGGGTAGCAAGGGCGGTGAGGGCAGCGAGAATGGCAAGAACGGCGAGGACGGCGAGAACGGCGAGGACGGCGAGGACGGCGTGGACGGCGAGGGGCGAGGACGGCGAGGACGGCGTGGACGGCGAGGGGGCGAGGACGGCGAAGACGGCGAGAATGGCGAGGACGGCGAGGACGGCGAGAATGGCGAGGACGGCGAGAATGGCGAGGACGGCTAGGACGGCGAGGACGGCGAGGACGGCGTGGACCGCGAGGAACGCGAGGACGGCAAGGACGGCGAGGACGGCGAGGACGGCGTGGACGGCGAGGACGGCGAGGCAGGCGAGGACAGCGAGGACGGCGAGGAGGGCCAGGGCGGCGATAGCGACGCGGGCTGCGGGAAGCAGTTGGGTCGAGAGGCTCCTGTGCCGCCGGGAGCGGCGCGGGGAAGCGGTGCGTGGCGATGCGTGGGGGTGCGTGGCGGTGCGCGGCGGTGCGCGGGGCTGGGGCGGAGCTCGAGGGGCCGAGGGCGCAGAAAGTGTTGGGGCTGATTACTTAGATGAATGTTGTTATATTTAACGAGAGGCCGCTGGGGGCGCGGGGAATCCGACGCCGATCGATCAGCCCTTGACGGCCCAAGGGTCACCCGGTGCGCCCTCCACCGCAGCCCTTTCCCTGGTCACCGAGGGCTGCCACCGTCTCGCGTTCATCCTTGCCGGCCCTCGTCGCCATCATTGCCAACGCTCACATCGTCCGCGTTCTCACCGACATTCACCACTCCTGCTCTCGCGTCCTCCAACGCCCCTTAGTCCACGCGGTTCCCATCGCTTCCCCCACTACCTCCGTCCTTACTGCACCAGCTATTCCTACTATCCTCATCGCCCCCACCCCTCTCACTGGGCCTTCCGTCCCTCCTTTGCTGTCGCCGTTGACATTCCCAATCTCCCTGTCCTCACGGACCCTGACGCGAACGCCAACCCTGCTTCTCTGACCATCGTCGCCATCCCTACCCAACCCCCTCTTACCCATCGCTCCCTTCTCTGTCAAAATCGCCTCGTCTTCCCCTGTCCCCTTCGTCACCGCTTTACTGCTCTCTCTGCCTTGCCGCTGTCCCGCTGGCTCCTTTCAGCGCCTCTTTCGAGCCGCCCCCTCAGAAACCGTTCCCAATGCCGTCGGTACCTGCGGATACGTCCAAGGTTGGATATAGAGTCTCTAAGGAATGCCCCCTTTATTCCTATTCCTAAGAACCAACGGCTTAAAAAACATTTTAAACGAATGTTTTATTAAAAATGGTCTTTAACGTTGCACATTATTAGGTAATACAATGTGATAACGAAGTGTATCTAATGTGATATCACAGTGTAGGAATGTAGAGAGAACAACCCTCTCTTCTTCATAAACAACAATAATTCAGTTTAACTTAAAATGTCTGATACCATTATTTTCGTATGTGTATAATATTATTAGTATAATGAGTCACGTTAACACCTGAACATTTTTTAAAACTCTTAACAATATTTATACATAGCAAATTTTTGTAAGACTAAATAGTGCTGAACAGCAAATTTTAATCATTCACAGACGAGACACACTACTTCGAACAAGAAAATAAAGAATACTAAAGGGAATTCCCGATCGCTTTCAACACACAAAACGAACAGTATTGTATTTCCAGAAAAGGATTATTTGTGAATAATACATTCCTGTAATATGTTGCGTTGCAAAATCATTATGAGAATAATATTATATTCATTGTACTAAAATTTTCAGAAATTTCCACATATAGAACATATATGCATAAAGAATCTTGAAAAGGAAATCTAAATCTGATATTTTTTTTCAACACACTCCCAAAACGTCTGTATTGAAGAGATCGTACATTCAAAACAACAGACAGCAGCACAAATTCAAGTGACTGTGGCGGATGTGAAAGGTATGTGCACGAGACACTTTTGATGTTACATGTAGCGTCATCTCCCAAACCACGAACATGCGACTTTGCCAGGGCCGAGCGGGGCGGAATATTTCCACCCTCATGCGAGCAACTTTTGATTTCATGCCGGCCAATCAAAAGTGTCAAACGCACCCGATCGTCGAAGGCGGCAAAGTGGCTATCGCGACCTGCCCTGCGACATCCCCTCCAGGGAGCGGGGCTAGGGGTGGGGGAGGGGGAGGGAGTGCTTCCCGTTGTCATTGCCCAGAAACGCGTGGCACTTATCGACACCGAGCTACGGCTGTCAATTCCATTCAGCGCCCGGCGGGAACGGGCAAACGGAATCCGGGGCGGTCATGCATTCGAAAGTGGAGGGAGAGAGGGAAAGCGTTTGCCTCGGAGCGAAGAAATTGGTAGTTTTAGAGATGGAAACCGGGAAGACGGGGGAGGGGGATTGGAAAATAACTATCCCCCGTACAACGATTTATCTTTTGTTTTACGTTATGTTCAGTTTCACGTTGCATCATGTTATGTTTTGTCTTTTACCACCTGAGGTGGCTCAGGGCATCAATTAATGTTAGTGCAGTTCTTTTGATCGGGAAATCCTAGGGCTGTCCCAGAAGGAAATTTATTTATATATTTTAATTTACTTATGCATACAACTAAACAACTTGTGAAGTGGAAGTTTTCAACAGCTTTAAAGGGAAAACATGATTTAAATCTATTAAATATTGTCCATTGAAAGTGAATAGTGGAATCGTGCAGAAAAACAAGTATGTGTTTACGTCTCATGAAATGTAAGTAACCTAACTGCGAAATAAGGGGTAACAATATTTCTGTTGTACTTTTGAACAACTTTCCGTCTTTCCTTTCTAGGTCTATTGTAAAAGTTAAATATACGTAACTCGGGGTTATTTTCTTTATTATTTCTGCATTTAATTGCAGAGCAGGGCACCCCTTTCGACACACGCTTTTCTATTAATATGTTAACTGGAGAAGTTTAAGAATTCAGTAGGTGCTTGTCAAATATGTTCCGATACATGTCAAATGTAGGATTAAAATTTAATGACATGCTATTGAAATACTAGGAATAAAAAACAGCGAGATCGAGAAACAACGCGAATTACTTTTTAACCAATGGTTAATAAAGGAAATTTCACAAACAAATTCGTATTTACTTCAGTAACAGCTATCCATGGTTTTACTTCGTATCAACTGGGATCGTTAGCTCTACGCGCGCTCATCCCTAACTAGCAAAAAAATAGGGTGAGGTGTGCTACTATATTGATACGTGGATTGAAGGAAGATGCCCAAAAATTCCACTTTTGCAATTTTCAGAATGTCTGGAATTTCAACGAACATCAATTTCAACATGAGACATGCGCCATTCTCTTAAGCGTCTTGACGCTATCCGAGGGCAAAATTTGATCAACAAATTTGGTGCCATTTTTTAGACAATTTTAAAAATGTTTTTAATGCATCATGTAAAGTTCCCTAAAAATCAAAATCTCGCGTTCATTTAGATTGATCGCGAAATATTTTGAAGAAAATCGGCTGAACGATTTAAGCACTATCGTTGATTTCAGACGACAGAGAGACGGACGATCAGTCAGACGGACAGACGTTTTGCCGTCAATAGATTTTCCGGTATCAAGGACCCACAAAACATGGATTCCCTACATAACGTGCTAGAGGAATGTTTTTCTAAATTTACCAACAGGATTTATCTACTTTTTCGTTACCAGGACCCGGCAATAAGAGTTTTTCGACCGAAAAGTCGCCGTTTTCCGGCGCACGTTTACCTAACTTTCTTTTCATACGAAGTACCTGTGTAAGAGCGAAAAAGTATTATAACGAGATTAATATGAAAGCGTGGTGCAATATATTACCTCCTTTTCTTCAGTTTCTGCTTCTCAGAGATGTACAGTATCTCAGAATAAATGCTACAAACTTCTAGGAAAGGTAGAGGGATATAAAATGATAACATTTTGCAATCAACACACAGTGGGAAATTTCGTATAACTGAGTAATAAAAAAGACATATGCCCATTATTTTGTAATTTTGTAATATTAACACAGAGGTGTTCAACATGTCAGGCATTATCGTAGTGAAAGAGATTTCATGTAACTGTCGAACATAGTGCGTACGGGAAGCCAATATCACATACGTAACCATTACATGACATTTCTCATACGGACTCCCACCCCCTCGTATTGTCATCGTCAAAAAGACATGGGTTTTGAGCCTTCTTGATGTCCTAGAAGTTTGAAATACTTATAATGACATTTATTCAAAATGTGCAGCGTAACTTCGCGATAAGATGCTGAATACATGCAAACGTGCAACACTTGCAAGAACCATGAGTTTGGCTGTCCAGAGCACTTAACTGTCCAAGCAAGTATCTTAGAATACACTATACTGTGAACGTAAGGAATGAATGAATGAAAAAAACTTATCTGGAAATAAGGCTCTACGAAATCGTCGAAATGAAATAATCAAAAAACGTTGATATAATGTAATATACAAAATATTACAAGAAAACAAACACCGCGCTTTACTCTGGACGGTGCGAAGCGGTTACTAGGTGACGAATGTTTGTTGACAGGCATCGTTGTGGTAGCTGCGCGAAGGTTGTCTGATTAATTTAAGTGGGACATCGCCGTGTTATATTTAGAGGGCAACCCGGTGGCAACCAGCCTGCAGGTAAGCGTGGTGTCATCGTATCGAACCCAAAACTGAGCTAGCAAAATTAAAGTAAATAATTCATCATTATTATCACAATAACAAGACGCATGAAATCAATCAACAAACTCGCACACGAAGACGTAGATGATCGTCCGTGCAAAAAACTGCCCTGCACCCCCGCTTGAGCTCACCCCCGCGCGACACTCGACAATTAGAGCAGTACAAAAGAGCTGAGTGGAGAGGGAATCAAAGAACGCGCCGTCCGCCGCGTCCCCTGCCGGGCTGCGCTCCCTTCGCCCCGTCCCCCTGCCGCCCGCGCTCGCTTCCGCTGGCTGCGCCCAGCCCTTTCGCCCCTCCCCCTCCCCCGCGTGTGCAATCCCTGTCATCCCAAGCGCGGCGCCCGCACGTGGCAGCCGCGCGGAGCCGCTCGCGGGCCCCGCCGGCGGAGGGCGTTCGCTGCGCGGGGGATGGCGCTGGATCCGCAGAGGGAGTGCGGGTGGAGATCGGGATGGTGGTGGTGGTGATAGGGTAGTAGCGGTTGTGGAGAAGAGGTGGTGGCGATGGAGGTGATCGAGTTGGCGGCGGTGGTGGTGGTGGTGGAGCAGAGGGTTTGTTAGACGTGTTGGCGGTGGTGATGGAGACAGTGACGGTGTCAGTGATGGCGGTGGAACGATGGTAATGACGGTGATGATGGATGTGGTGGTGATGAAATGGTGATGTTATGTGATGGAGGTGGGACAATGGTGATGGTGGTGATGATGAATGTGGTGATGGTGTGATGATGGAGGTTGTTTAAGAGGTAATGCATGAGCTTCATTTATGTTATAATTAATAAAGTTTATAAATGAGCAAAAATCCGAGGTATTTGTATTAATACTTCAAGTACCCTTAACGTAAATATTGATTATGTTGGTAGTGACAGTGGTGCATCAAATGACAACGGCATTTTCAATACACGTAAAGTGCCCGTATGTATTCCGTGAAGAGCTGTTGCTTCGTGTATCTATTACTGTTGGAACCTCCCAGGTTATGAATTATAAGAGGCAAGCAGCTTCATTTGTAAAATTACTTTTCCATCGTACAAATGGTATATTAAAAACAAAAGCATTGTTTGCAGAAAAAAATCAACAGATGTTGACACAATCACGATAGTAAAATGTTCTAGGAAACGCCAACGTGTTAGATATACATGAATTTTTTCCATCAGTCTAATATTCAAGTATTAAAAAGTTAATTAAGTGAAAATTGAATCTAATATTTATCATAAATATATTCTAACATGCATTATAATATTCTACAAGAAACTTATGATATCTGAACTCAGAGTCAAAAAGTTAATGATGGCATACCCAAAACTATTACTTTTAAATTTACGCAGGTTAAAAAAGAAGTTCACTGTCACTAATACTTATCAGTATACAACATAGTATCCAAGAAACCGACAGATTCTAATCATAACACCAAACACAGAAGTGTATATGCTGATTTCACGCGCCAACGCGTCGGGGGGGGGGCGCATTCATCTCAGCGGCACGTGACTGCAGGCAGCGCTGTGACTGTCGAGGGGAGGGGAGGAATGAGGACGTACGAGCAGCGGGCGGGGGCGGGAGGTGACGGCACGCATGCGACACTAGCGCGGCGCACGGCGGCGAAGTTGAGGGCTGAAGCGGCGGCGGCGGTAGGCTGCGGTTTGCGAATCGATCAGCGAAGCCCTGTATGATGTATAATTTGCTTAACAACCCCCGGGCTGTGTCGTTGCTCGTAATACGCCACTCGGTATTAGAGGCCGCGCCGCGCTCAACGCTGCCTACTGCGGCTGCCTCCCCACCGCCCCCGCTGCCTCCGCCCGCCGTGTCCCCGTCGTGCAGACAGCCTGGCTCTCTCCAAGAACGCCGTCGTTGCCTTCTTCCTCTCCACCCCACCGCGCGCCCTCGTCGCCTCCGCCGCCCCCGCCGCCCCCGCCGCCCCCGCCGCCCCCGCCGCCCCCGCCGCCCCCGCCGCCCCCGCCGCCCCCGCCGCCCCCGCCGCCCCCGCCGCCCCCGCCGCCCCCGCCGCCCCCGCCGCCCCCGCCGCCCCGCCGCCCCCGCCGCCCCCGCCGCCCCCGCCGCCCCCGCCGCCCCCGCCGCCCCCGCCGCCCCCGCCGCCCCCGCCGCCCCCGCCGCCCCCGCCGCCCCCGCCGCCCCCGCCGCCCCCGCCGCCCCCGCCGCCCCCGCCGCCCCCGCCCGCCCCCGCCGCCCCCGCCGCCGTCACCGATCGATGTGTGTACGTTCCATGATGTGGATCGCAAAAAGGTATAAACGTCCAATATTGGTATTGTAAGTAAATAAACATCTATTTCGTTATTTATTATAAAAATAAAATATATTTTGGTCAATGTGATGTTAATATCATTTTAATCAATATAATAGTATTGTAAATTCTCATACTTTAAACAGTTTCTGCAAGGCTCAATGAAACAAATGTTAGAATTGTTTATTGACCGTCGTGTTGCCAAATATATAACTTCGGCCAACACAACGGTTTCATTGTTGGTTTCATTGTTAAAATGGATCGTTAATATGTACCTCCATGCAATTAGCATTGACAAATAGTTTGTGAAATATTAATTTGCCGAGTCCCTCCCAAAAGTCTTGCTACTACACCGTTGAGTTCAAGTGAACAAACGGAATTCGCGTTTTTGCCCCACTGTACATATCCTCCACAATCGCACCATCTGTATTTCCTGTTGTCAGCGCGCCATCGCTCCTCCGACCCCGGCGACGACCTGCTGTCGCCGCAGTGCCCGATTCGCTCTTGTTCGCCCCGATGAACACAACTGCAGCCGTCACCTTTCCGGCAGCAGGTTCTCTCCTCCTTTCATATTGCGTCACTGAGTTTTCAACACTTTCTTTTCATGAGTCTGCTTGTTAACTGCGTATGAGTTCTAAAACGAAAATGTGTTACTCAGAAAATTTTATCTGATGTAGTACATTATTTCATGATATTCCAAAAATTTGCGAACATACTGCTCATACTGCTGTTTCAATTATTTTATTTCTTTATATTCATAAAGCTAATCGAAATGTGTTTAAACCCAAGGTAAAGCACAAGGCAGTATACAGTGGAAAAATACTTTTAATTACAAAGCTCATACATTTCAGGGAAAAATATTTTATACATCATTTTGTTATTGTGTAATATTGTCGTACCATTTTTAAAACAAACTTGGTCATACTTTTTATCAATAAAGTTGATCGATTCACATTTTTCAATGTCTCTGACTGCTAGTCGTCGCATATCCGTAGAAAAGCTCTAGTCGCAACTGCACGACTTATCAATGGAAAACTCGTACAACCGACCATACAGACGGTATGCTTTGTTTCAACGAAAAATACGTTCTTGTGAAGATTTGTGTCCTATTACAGTCCCCAGTCTCGTTGAAATTTTGAATCGGACCTTATTTATTTGTGCTCTTTTTTTGAGAATTCACTGTCATTTTTATATTTTTTTCATTAGCTTGTCTAAATTAACATATTTTGAAGAGACAAAGAAATTGAAGGGAGAATGTTTTGTCACATTTATTTCACACTTCTCATCTGGTACTTGGACTTTAAAACTTTCATTAGAAGTCAATATTCAGAGATTTCCTCGATGGTGTGACATATTTCCTTCTGATTCTCACATTATTAGTTTTCACCTCACGTTGTCCTCTACATTCACCTCCTACAACGGACGCATCTTTCACAATTATGCTAGGGTCATGATTTTCTATAATTCTTTTGACAACAATTAAATTTTCATCAAATTCTGAATGTAACGGCAGAAAAATTTGTGCAAATTTAGCTGAACAGACATATCGAGAAATGGCGTGCTCCGAAGGGTGGGAGAAAACTCTGCTGGAGATAATAGGTTACACCCTGAACCACAATTGTTTTTTGATTCATGTAGATAGGTAAATCGTAGTTTTCTTTGTGATAATGCTCGGTGGCAAACAATATGATTACAACTGAAAGTTGATAAATTAGGTCGAATTAATATCTAATCAGTATCTCTTATTATAATGGAATGCAAAATTGATAGGAAAAGAGGAGAGTGGAAGAAAACAATTTCGGATGCAGATTTGAAGAACAGAAATTACCATGAGATGAAGAAAGACACTCAATATAGAGGAAAATGAAGACGTGAGTACCAGTTGTAGATCAGATTCATTTCAGTATATTCTTCGTCGTGAAACTGCTCTGTGCAGAATTTGGCGAACTTGAAGGAAAGAAGCCTGACTCAGCGCAAAGCGAACGAATTCTTGCACGTCTCTCGCAGCACAGGATCGGGCGCGATGGAAGAGAGCGAGTAGGGGTGGAGTGGGAGGGGACGTGCTTGAGCATATGCACATTCGAGTGCAGCAAAGCGAAGGGCGGGAACCCAAGAGAAGGATTTATGAGCGAAACGCGACGCAGCGATGGAGCCCGAAGCGGCGAAGGACGTGGTGGCGCGGGCTGGGGTGAGGATCGAGATTGCAAACAGTTCTGGGTCGGGAATGTGGTCGAGTCAGGGACGGGGACGGAGAGGTGGACGAGGACGGGGACGTTGACGTGGCGGAGGACGGGGATAGGGATATAGAGGAGGATGCGGACAGGGCCAGGAACAGGATGGGAATGGCATGGGGACGGGGACGGGGATGGGATCGAGGACGGGGAGAAGGACAGGGATAGGTCTGGAAGCGGAGACGGATAGAGCCGGAGACGTGATGGGATGGAAATGTGGACGGACATGGCACGGGGACGATTTCTGTGATGCAGGCTGGGATGGGGACGCCGTCCTCGCGACGGGTCGGAGAAGTGGCCGAGGACAGCTAGAGAAATCCTGAACTTATTGTTTTTAAGCATACGTACTGTGTAAATTATCACATGTAGTAAAATATTTCCAACCCCTGGTGTAATATAAACTGTAATGTCTCACTATTCACTGAACAAAAATGTATAATTGTAAAAAACAAAATGCAACCATGCTATGTAAACTTACAGAACCTTGTAAACTTAATGTATGTACATTATTGTAAAATTACAGAATAGTCGCTAATAACCTCGCAGTTGATGCGACTATAAATAAATAAATAATAAAAAAATCCTGAACTTCTAAACGACAAATTATTGTGCGTAATCACCGACATTGCAGGGCATTTGGTTTTACTTTCTCGCCTATTACGTACGTAGTAAAGGGAAAATAAGTAGAGCTGCAGTGATTTTTCGTCAAAAAAACTCGTATTGTCACGTTGTGACATTGAAAAAGAGGATAAATCTTCTTACTGTATGTAGTAAATTCCTCTAACCTGTTGTGTATTCAGAAGCCACGTTTTGTGGCTTCTTGTTACTGGAAAATTGGTTTACTGCAAAACGCCTCCGGGTCATTCCATGTCAGTTCATCCAGGGCATGTCACCCACCATTTCATATTTTGTAGATACTTCCCATATCTGTTTTATATCCTATTAGAAGGGTTTCTTTCAAATATTATTGAAATCTGTGTATTCGTTTAGAAGAAAATCACATTTATGATATGTACAGTCAAGCAGTTGAAATATTACATAAAATGGCATAATTTCTTATCTAATAATTGGATTTTCTTGAAACTTATTGTAGAATTTAAAGATATAATGGGAATAATAAAAATGCAAATTTCTAATTTTTAAAACCATTTTAAAAATTTTATTTGAATTTATTTATAAAATTATTCATTAATTTATTTTTCAATGTGCCACATCTTCAAAAAATCTGAAATTTATTTATAACAATGGGAATATAGTACTCTATCTGTAGACAAAAAATTATAATTGTGTTTTGATAATAACTTACTTTTTTGATGGAATCGTTATAAGTGTCACTACCACGTTACTCACAACTTAATTTTTTTTTAGCAACTGCGATAATCTGGCTTGAATTTTTTTGTAGGAATCTTTGCTTAAAGAATAGGTTCTTCCTGTAGTAGTATTGATATCCACTTCACACAAAATGTTTGAAAATGGAATTTCACAACTATCCTTGTCAGGCCAGTAAAATGACGGAGAAGGTCCGTGTGGATGCATGAATTTAATTGTAGCATCACCTTCTTCACTGTTTACCTTTTCAATAAACCCCACATACCACAAAGAATCATATATGCAAGCAACATAACAATTGTTCTTGAAATCTGGACACTCAGCAGGATTATACATATCAAATGTTACACTATAGAAAGAATCAGAACTTAATTGTTTTGCTCCAACTTTAGACAACGACAGAGGTTCAAATTGATGCATGGAACGTGTCCCGTGGATTGTTTTTGCATTTTCAAACCTTGAATTCAAATCATTTCTAATTTGTACCATTTCCTCTTTTGTTACAAAAAACGTTGTGATTTCCTTGATATTTTGCTTACAAAACTCGAATACTTGTGATGCAGTGGTAATTTGGTTCTTAAATGGTCTTTGTAAACTAGCTTTGGTAACCATCCTTTTAATGTGCCACCAATTCCATCACAAGGAGATTTACCATGACTAGTAGCAAAGAATGACCATTTACATTTTAATCCAAAATCAACTTCATGATGGCACAGATTAATGAAATTTTTACGGTTCTTGTACTGAGCAGCACATCCATCTGAAAAGTATTCCACAGCTTTAATTTTGGAATGAGAAAGCTCTGTTTTTAATAAATTTATTATTAATTTTTGAGATTGGTATACTAATGGTACACCATGATCCAAGTCATCTGAAATTATGCAGATGCTTTTTGAGTGAAGTCTCTCGTCTTTCTTGTAGTATACCACAGCAGCATGAAGTGTGCAGCTCCCTGTGTTCCAGTGATACCCTTGGGCCTCATCTTGAATCACAAAACTAGTTTTCACTGAAGTCCAACAGTATTACAGCTAATTCATCATTAAAGCTCTCGTTCAACATTTTAAAATAAGATGATTGAGATTTTGCTATTAGTGAATGAGGAATAAGTTTCTCTAACTTTTGTGTTAGCAAATCACAAAATTCTGAAAAACTGCATACTTCAGTAACCATATTTACTCTGTCTGTTGCAACCCACTGTTTATACTGAATTGGTTCATCAGGATCAAACTCACCTACAAATTTTTGTTGAATATGTTCCTTGAGACAAAGATTGCTTGGACAAATTTCACATAGTCTTAGCATACATGCTCTGCTGTTCATGTCACAAGTTACCAATTTAATCAGATCCTGGTATGTTTCATTTATATTGATGCTCTGTAAAAGCAACTGAACATTTTGGTGGATTGTGCAAACACAGACAGCATGTGTACCTGATGATCCTGCAAGTACACATTCTTTAGGTCTAAGGACAGCAAATTTTGAGAAACTGATCTTGTTTTGAGGAAATGATGTTTTGAATGAAGAATACAACTCTGAGAGATTGTTTAAAACCAGTCTTTTCTGTTTATAAACGTTTTTACTAATGCTAATTTTGTCCTTCTTTCCTGGCATTATTCTTGAATTTTCATCATCCAATTAAAAATCAATGACTTTCTTTGTTGTTTCTTCTGACAACATCTTCCCTTTTCGTTGTTCAGGCAATGCTAAAATGCCATCCTTATTCACTAGGGCACGTGCCTCACGAACCATATATTCTGAAACTTCAAACATTTTACTCACTTTTTCTCTAGGCCAGGATGTTGGGACCAGTGTAAGCAACTGGACTTTTTTGCAAAAGTTCACATGTTTAATTTTCTCTTTAATTTTTTCCATTAACTCATCAAAATGTTTTGCTTTATGTTCTGTTTGGTTGTGTTCATCTTCATTTTGTTTTTCAGACCTGGTTCTATAAACTCTAGCAATTTTGGTTTGAAGCGCACCAGCTGCTGATTGAAATTTTCGCTTAGCCACTACTGATCGACTGTGCCTAGGAATGGAATGTAATTTTACAGGCGATATGCCTAAATTAACTAAACTGGTATTAAGTTTGTCAGGTGATTCTGGTGTCAAATCTGCAGACTCACTCATTTCTTCACCAGAAGGAAGAGGAGGAGATGATGATGATGATGATGATGATGATGATGGTGCTGTTGGATCTGTATTGCTGCTGATTTTGCTAAGGCGTTTCCTGCAAGTTATACAAATCTTTTCTCCAGGAATTACAGCCATCCCATAGTTTCTTAATTCCTTTGCTTCTTTCAAGGTTATTTCATGCAGGGCTGATTTAATTGGTCGCTTATGAATGTTCAATATGTCACAGCAATGCCTCTTATGGAGTGAGAATCGGCGTAAATATCTGTCTATATGTTTTGAACAAATAATTGGTTTGTCTAAAGTTAGAGACTGAAGGTTACTGCGCCAGAGAATAAGCTCCTGATCTTCTTCTCTTAATAAATTCCAATCCTTGAAACTAAGGGAGCACTCTTCCCCAGGCAGGCCTCCCACACCGCATAAGGAGCTGCTACCTTCCATTTTAAGCACCTATTAGCCAATAAACAAATAAATACAAAGATATTTGGATTTTTTGTAGTGTATTTATGGACACTACCAAAGTTGATAATAATATGTGTTGAAATATAGTTATTTAGAGAGTAAAACTTACACTGATGGTGAACCACTCTCACAAACTGTAGGACTGCAAACTGCTTCTAACTGGCATGTTATCTTGTAAACAAATTTAAATCAAATGACAATACTACCAACTGCTTTAATTTAATTTACCTACAATGTTACAATACCAACTGCTTTAATTTAATTTACCTACAATGAACAAAACTAGTCTGCAACATTGATATTACGAATTGACATTTTGCCTTCTATTAAAAAACAAAATTCCAACACTGTTTATTATTTCACAAAAACCTTTTTTTTTCTATTACTTCTTCATTAGATAATAATTGTTCCCTGAAATTTTCATGGAATTTGAAGGTGTGGCAATATGAAAAAAAAATCTTGAATTTTAGTCTTTAAAATTTCTATAATATGGCTCAATACTAAAATATACAAGTTAAACCAGATTATTATATACTCATTTGAGAAGAATAACATTCCACTACTTGCAATTCAAAAAGATTTGATGTCTATCTTAAGCAGTTTCGAAGTTATGGTACATTTTGTGAATACGCGTGCAACAGATTTGATACCTGAGCCGGTAACTTCAATTTGAAATTCCTCTGCAACCAATTATCATAATCAATTAAAATTTTACCAACATTCATAGATATGCTTATGTTACAATCGGACAGGTTTTTATAAAAATCTGAGACATAGGGTGACATTTTCAGGTTTTTCTGGATGAATTGACATGGAATGACCCCTCCTTGTCTCTTCCCAGATACCTGTCTGACTGGCTGTTTGTTTGTCTACCTGTCTGTATGTATATCTGCTTGACTGTGCCTGCCTTTCTATCTGTCTCTCTGTCAGCCTCTCTGTCTGTATGTCTGTCTGCCTGCATGTCTGTATATTCGACTGCTTGCCTTTCCGTCTGTCTGTCTACCTGCCTGCCTGTTGGAATGCTTGTCAGTTTCTTTAAGTGTCTGTGAGTTTCCAAGTCAATATTTCTGCCTGACTGTGTGTCTGTCTGTCTCTGTGCTTACCTGTATGTTTGCCTGTCTGTGTGTGTGAGTGTCTCTGTCTTTCTTTACTCAACACTAGGAAAAATGGAAGTATATTTTTCATAGACATAGTTTAAGGACAAGTTGATGAAACTTCGGGCATTACAAACTTTATCATAAACAACAATTGAATCGAATTTTGAGTATAATGTTTATATTCTCAAAATGGCTTTTGAACAGGATGATTAGTCAGAATCAAGTATCTAATAGATTCACCAGTTTTCAAAACAATTGTTATAAATTAAAACTGAACTTTAACCTTACATTTAACAGACATTCTTCATCAGTTATACTTTGTAAATTGACCATTATACTGTAGTAACGATATTTTCCTTTTGTCACATTCTATGATAAAAATTACAACATTTTCTCGCATTTAAAGATAAATAATAGAATTCAGAGAATATTTTTACTGTGAAAATACAAATACTGCATTAATCTATCAGTGGCAAAAATAAAAGAATACGAAGAAATCAACTATGTGATGTCGAAAAATAGGATTTGATAATGAATAATTGTATAATTATTCCAATGCAAACACACATAACCAGGTGTGCAGAGACATTATAACATATTCTGCTTTGAAACTCAAAAAGGAAATACAAAGATATTGCTTTTCATATGTTCACAGGTCGCGTATAATGCTACTCAATTGTCTGGAACAAAATGTTATTCATTATTTTACGACAGATCATGAGTGTGCACGAGCAATGAACTTCTGAGAGCACAATCGTTCCTTCTGAGATTCGTTCCGGCGATCGAATGGCTGGACTTCATACAAAGGACCGTAACGTTTCTGCGTTTATGTCTCGTCTGTCGTTGGCCTTTCAACTGCGCAATAAATCCAGAAGAACGGCTTCATTTTGAAACTGAAATATGACTTCAACACCGTACAGCGGTATTAATTACGGTTCCCGTGTACCGTATCTGTCTACGCCTCATGAAGATGATTATTAGCCTAATCATAGTGATTGACGCGGTTCTGCTGAGAAGAAGTAAGGTAAAGATCGTGGTAATGCCTCGCTTAAGAATGCCCGTCGTGATTAATTCTCGAGATCCACTCTAGCTCAAAGTTTGAACTTCGCTCGAGTTCACTTTTTCTCTTTTCGGTCACGAAAAAAATTTTTGCGTTGGTGTGGAGATTAATTTTCGTAGCTCCCGCGGAGTTAAGACTTTCGTGCCGACAGTTCGGCTAGGATAATGGATGATAATGAACAAGGTGTTGCTCGTTGCTCATACGCGCTGGTAGAGGAAAACCGCGGGTTTCTTGCTCAAGATATCTTCTTTGCTACGTCGCGTAAACATCTTGACAGTGAAGAAAATCAGCTTATCAAGTTCAAGACGCTCCCCGGCATAATTATTAAAGAAGTCAAGTTGATAAAGGGAAGTTATATTTCACTCATAAGTGTTACTTAGAAAATTCTGACGTATTTTACCTATGAGCAAGATCAGGCATGTTCTCAAGACGCAATTTTGTGAATCGGCATTAAGAAGACAAACATACACGAAATGATAATCCGATTTTTCTCAGTGCTACCTAACCAAAATTGAAGTAATTCAATTTTTTCTCCATTGAATAACTTATAATCTATTATTTATGATAAATGCAAAATCGAATATACATCTGTTAAAAAAAGTTCTCTAAACGTGATCAAATCATTCCAACATTTCCTCAATGGATCATCGATGACTAAACCTGTAGCGGAATAAATTGCGGATTCGTTAAAAGAATCTCCAAACCTCAAGTGACTCTGACATGCTGTTGCCGACTCTTGAGTTTGAGTTGTATTGTTACCTTTCTTAAACACGACAATTCAGAGAAATGGTGTGATGTAGCTGATATATCTGTTCAAGTTTGCCTTTCATTAATAATAACGTACATCTAAATGATACGAATAGTCTATTTTCTAATTCGCTAAATGTAAGAGAAAGAATAATCCCAACAATTGCTCCATAGACCACAACTTAATTCATAAAAAGTCACTACAAATTGATCCAAAAATTTCAGCTCGTGGATATTTTTACTTTTCCAACCCTGACATGAGCTTTATTGCTGTGGATTTCGTAATTGGAACCACATGGACTTCCAGAGCTACCACCGTATGCATGTATTCGACATTTTGGTTCAACTGGCCGACTCTGTCGACTAGCTAGCAGTATCCCCCACGCCTTGGTCTAGTTTTATTCTCACGTTTGGAGAGTAAAAACAACATATGGCGAACATGACGTATTGCCTTCACCGCAATTAGCTAACTCCGCTTGCCTGAGCTTCTTTTCATCACACAGCTACAGAAACTGAGGCGATTTTAAAGGAAAGATACTTCTCTAATTTTGCCTCGACCGGGAGTCGAAATCTGAATCACACTACCGAAAGCTAGTATGTTGCCCATGAGGCATTTAGTATTATTTTGACGACCAATCTGTAACAAGTTTTGTTTTACAAAACGATCTTAGTCATGAAAATAAACTTTGACCCTGTGAATAAGCTGACAAATCAACTATTTATTCAAAGTGGAGAAGTTTTATGATTGGATTATTCTAATTATTTTCTACGTTTATTATGTACAACCAGATAAGTTAGTATCCTGGTTTATGATTAGAGGGAGTAAATAACGTAAATTTTGCAAACCTCTAACAAGGCAAGTTGAGGTGTCTGATTATTAACGATAATAATTTGATATCATTGATTGACATAAAATAAGTCGTCTTAATTCAAATATTCAAATTAAGTCAAATAATTAGAGAATGGCAAGATATTTTGTTCTGAAAAATTACAGGTTTCATCAGCTTCTACAGAGGGTCAAAAGTTACATTATTGTACGCATTTTACATTTGCATTTTTTGTATATAAATAAAATCAGAAAATACACATAATGAAAAGAAGATATAACAAATCGAATGTTTAACTTGTTGGAATTTTTCAGATGTGAGTTTTAAGATAACTAGAAAATCTTATTGTGTTGCATCAACATTAGTGACATGACTCTTTCAAGAAACACACCTTACTCTTCTCGTTTGAAAATCTGGGTATTTCTTCGAGCCTAAAAGTTCCGTCCCCGTCGTCTCTCCAGGTCATGTTTCGTCTCTTCAGGTCACAATAAAAACACGTTTTACGACACGCCATTCTTATATATTTATTCTAAAATGCACTTAAGGTTTTTCAGATGCTTGAAGAATCATTTTCAATCCCTTGTGTCAACATTTGTGGAAGGGTATATTGCACCACATATCTGGATTACAATGTCCTTCAACAACGGTTGGCATTGAATGGTCGCTTTATTTCTCCGTGTTACTTGTTTCTGACCTCTTTTTAGGTTATCCGCAGCCGAAAATTCTTTGAGTTATTGCTCCAAAGGATGGTCATCCCTTTCGGGAGCCCATGGCAGGTAGTCGAATTCTATTGCTCCCAGTAGATTGCAGCATAAAGGGATGGTTTTTGGGAACTGAAAGGAGAAAGGTCATTGACATCCTGCCTTCGTGCACGAACGCCCAAAGAGCAAATCTCAAAGTACTTTTTTCTTGTTTCGCAACTATATTTATACACATTTTGTAAATATATGTAAGTACGAGTAATATTATGCCGGAAATGCTTATGGAATCAAGTATTTTACATTAACACTGCTTCAATAGTATTTAAAGGAAACAATGCAAAATAATACAATGTAAATACGGTTCTTCCCTTGTATTCAGTAACTTGTTCATCAACTAACTATGAAATAGCTCCGAGTTTACTAAGAATTGAAAGAAATGCAATCATTAGTCCCTAACTGGAAGGGCTACTACGGTTGAGACCCGAATCATCTCTGCTAATGAAGAATCTTCACCCAGCGTTGAGGAAAACGTGCAGTTCCTCGAGATATAAATTCAGCAGTGTGCACTATCCCTTCGGGTTTACAGTTGTGTACATTCACCCCACATCAAAAGTAAATAGTGACCCCGGTTCGTCCACGGCATTCGCGGCCGCTCCGCCTCCAGACCTCGCGTTTCGGCTGCTTTGAGACTTTTCATTTGTGTTCGGCAAGCAGGTTCAGCTCTGCTTTTATCCGCCACATAAAGGGAAAGCCATGTAAGCAGCGATCCGCGTGTAGGAGGTTAAGTTTACGACGTAATCAAAAGCCAGCGAGCTCCTCGGTTTGCGCTTCCCCCCCTCTGCCCCCTAACCACAACCGTCACCCGTCCCCCCCCCGCCCTTACACCAGTCCTCGCCACCCCCACCACCCTCGTCGCTCCCGCCGTCCTCGCCACCCCCAGCACCCTCGTTACTCTCACTGCCCTCCACAGCTCCCACCACCCTTGAGGCTTCCAACGTCCTCGCCAAGCCAACCACCCTCGTTACTTCCTCCGTCCTCGCCACATCCTGCCCAACTCGACTCTCCCACCATCCTCACCGCCTTCATCACCCTCGTCACTCCCACCGTCCTCACCACCCCCACCACCCTCATCGCTATCACCGCCCTCCCCGCCCCCCCTCCTTGCGCCCACCGCCCTCCTCACCACCCAACTTCGTTGCTCCCATCGCCATCCGCACCCTCGTCGCTACCACCATCCACGCCAAGCCCCCCACCGTCCTCGCCACATCCCTTCGAACTCGACCACCGTCCTCGCCGCCCTCACCCCTCTCGTCACTCTCACCGTCCTCGCCACCCCCACCATCGTCGTCCTCACCGCCCTCCTTAACCACCCACCCTCGTTGCTCCCACTACCCTCCCCACCCCCACCACCGTCGTTCCCACCGCCCTCAGCATCCTACCCCTTAGCATCCTACCCTTAATGCAGGGCCTTCCCCGCACCCGTTGCCACCGTCTCCAGTCGCTCCAACCGAGCTTGCTCGCACTCGCCCATTCCCGCCTACCCTCGCAGCCCCTTCCACGCCGCACTCTTGGCCAAGTCAATGAGTTCCCTCTTCCTTCCTCGCAATGTTAAGTACACCGCCAGAACGAGCTTTGCACTGTGGCAGATCTGTTAAGATGCACATTCGAATTTCCTGTCACTAGTTTAAACTACTAATGCTAAACAGCACTTACTTTCTCACGTTACTTCTATCTTTTGCAACTTTCAAAAATTCAGAGAGTTCAACGACGATGAGACCTACGCCATTATTTTAAGCATTCCTTCTTCTATCCGTGGAAAAAAGTTTAAAGAAACAACTTGGAGCAACTTTGAGTATTTTTTATAAATTGTATTAACTGCAAGCAGAAATTAGAAGAAACAAATCATGAAATTACGTGAAAGTTTTTTCAAAAAAATCAAATCAAATTTTGTTTCAAAAACAATAATTAGAGCAGTTTTTGAGAAAATAATCGTTTAAAAATTGTCTATTTTTCAGACCAAATTACGCGAAAACTCACTTTTTCGAAAAATTTGTAATCATTTTATTTCAAGGTATCTTCAAATATATTTCGTTAAATAAAACAAGTGGTGCTACTGGCGAAAGAACGGTGAATTTTCGATAGAAAAACTGTTAATATAGGACCTCTTTGTGAATACGTACATTACCAGTCATTCTTATTTTGTCATAAAGTTTTAAAATACTTGCAGAACTCGATGCAAAACGTGAGGTAGAGCATATTTCCGACTTGCTACGGAAGTTTTTCAGTTAAATTTTCGGGAAATAAGACCAATACCATAATATCCATTCAAGGAGAAGCAGTGCGACATTTCTGCAAACGCACTCCAAAAATAATCTGTAACACTTTCGACAAATAGATTTAGCTAAAGTTTCCCACTCAACTGCAAAGTACTGCAATAAAATGAAAGAAGTCATAAACGTATTTACTCAAACAGACAATTTTTGCGCATTTTTTCAAGACGCAATGAGATGGAAACTATGGGTAATATACACATGATGGCTGCTAACGTTTCCGACTTTATTTGATGTTCTTTCACACACGACGAGCTTTTACGAATGTATAGGGACACGCTGTACATAGGAACAAGATTTAAGGCCAGGCAATAAGAGTTTTGCTGTTGCAAATCGTCTTTTCCGCAGGCCGTGGTGCACCATTACAATAATTTCTCTTGTTGCGACATAAAGCGAGAATGTAAATATCCTTTTTTGTCACTATTTTGACATATTACGATGGATATTGTACATTTACAGTACAATATACCAACAAGAGTTTTAGGTACCTAACTCTTGGAAAAAAATGCGAAACCATTACTGCATTACTAAACCTACACCTTACTGCTAGATAGCACGGCAATTGCTTGGACATCCACGAAAGAATTATCAAGTCTCTGGAGAATGTGACATTTGGACAAGAACATGAACCTTGTATTAGTGTTAAGTGATATGATACATGACATCAGATTTCCAGATTTTTCCTTTATTTATTAGAACTTTTGCTTAATTATATGTAAGTGGAACAAATAATTCCTTTTATACAAAAAAGTTATCACTTAACAAAAATAGTTCTTTTTACTAAAACTACTTAAAATTGATTTACAATACATCAGAACATAGTTTCTAATATTATTCTAAATGTATCTTGCGCTATTTGAAAAAAAATACTCGCTTATCCTAATTTTGAGAACTACTAAAAATAAGGATATACGTTACTTTTAAAATACAATAGTGAAACAAATATTTTTAATGTTGTTAATTTGTTTATATTATTTGGATTATCACTGAATTTCTTTTAAATAGGAAACTAATAATGAATGTTACTGTAAACTGCATTACTTCAGAATATTGTTTCTTAATCTGATAAAATTGCAAAAAAGCAAAAACACGTGTTTGTTGTCTTAAAATTATTCCAAAATAGCAAACAAATAATAATTGAGTGATTTGCGAATTTACTCAGCAATCCAATAACTCCTAGTATCTGTTGATTGCGAGTTATTGCGCAGAGAGCTGGAATTCAGCAAACATGTCATTTCAAAAATCTAAATAACATCTTACAGAACAATTGCTTCCGACTAGGAAGAGAATTTTCCGTTCGGCGACCCGGTCGTGCCGGGGCCATTTCATGCATCTCCATCAGCCATGGATGGCTACAAGGCAGTGGCATGATCCATCGATAACGGGACATTGCGATTAATCGAAGAGATCAGTCGACCGAGGCGAATAGCTATCACTGAGAAAATAAGCACTCTGAGCGGTTGGGGTCTAAGGAAATATTTACCTTGATAACTCTAGGTCGATGCTCTGAAGCGAACATTTTAAAGGATATTCAAAGAATGTTCAGAAGTATTTGGTTGAGTCCAATGAATGTGTTACTTGCTGATGTTTAAACTCTTCCTTCTTTCAATGTGCATCTTTCTCATTGAGTAGTAATTTATTAGTTATTATTTTAGAGGAAATACGCAAAGAAAATTAATTAATTGAATATTGAATAACCTTCAAATTTCAAATATTTAAGAGTAATCTCAACTACAGTGAAATTGGAACGAATTTGTTTCAGTATTTGAGTTTTTTGTTCGGGCTACAAGTCCATAAGAAGTCATCGAAAATTATGAAATATTTTTGCTGGTAGAGAGAAAAACGTTCATATAAAATTGCATTCTTAAGCGATTAATATTTTTTTATAAAAATATTTCCCCAACAGGGTACTATACCAACTTATGACTGATAAAGCTTAAAAAATCCTATAATAAGTTCAATTAGTTGTCATAATAGAAGATATTGGAAGAACTTTCCATTTTCAAGAAACTACGTCACTTGTTTTCAATATAAAATTACAGTTAATAAATGGCTTCGGAAAGTGAATTTCTCTACAGAAATGCACTATATTACTCTTGGTAATATTGAAGAGGCTACATCAATATTAATAATAATTACGTATATATTAAACGATTTTAGTTTGAGTTACATTAGTATTTAAGAAAGAATGCGGTTAGAAATTCTATATTACCCAGGTGTAGACCAGGGAATGAATTCAAACCTAGCAAACATAGGATGAAAGAAGAAAAGAAGATTAAAAGGATGTTAGTAGGATCGAGAAAACCGTAAGTGTATGTTGAATTATATGTTATAATATTTATACATTTTATTTATATTGTATATCGTATTCTATTAAATAAAGTACACATTTTATACTTTGTGGTCAGAAAGAACATTGCTGAATACTTTTGAAAATTGTACATTCAAACGTACATTGACATTGGCGTGTTTTACATGACGAGTGTTTTATTTGACTCCGTGCTTCTCAGAAACATCAAGACGTCTGTTTCCAGCGAGAAGCGAAGAACGCTGGACCGTAACGTCGTCCTCGCCCAGAGCTCGAAATGGCAGTGCGAACGGCGTGTCCCCGCATTGGCCCCCGGCGCCAAAACAGCCCATTCGAAGCACTCGCGGCCATCCGCGGAGCGCGCGCTCGCCACGGCGATCCTGCGCGGCCACTCAATCTCCACCCCTCCCCACCCCACATCCCCGGCTTCGAACCCGCGACCCCGCGGCCGCGCAACGACCGCAGCGAAAGGGCGGAGCGAGCGGCGACCAAGTCAGGGTTGCCAGGTGGTCTTCAGCATTCCCCATTGGATAGCGCTGCGAAAGTCACCAAAACGACAAAAGAAAAACAATTAAAATAATTATTATTTCATGTTTGAAATATGTGGGGAGGTTTGGAAATTAAAGAAATACGAAAAATATTATTCAACATGTATGATTATATTTATATTTTACAGCAAACACATATATTTTTATTATATAAAAATATGAATTACGACTATTTACATAATGAGAAAAGTATACTATTACTGGGAAGCTATTGAGTAAAGAGATAGTGTAAGAGTTACGAAGCCTGAGAGATAAGTGGTATCTTCGTATTATTCATTCTAATGACTGAAACAGACAATTTTGAATGAAACAGATTTTGGTTTGAATGAATCTAGTCTATTCAGTTTCGTTTAAGTTCTTCTATTTGTTTCTGAAAAGAAATTCGTTTCAAAATTATAACGAAAATAAAATCCCCAACAAAAATCCCTAAAAACTTATCTCCCCAAAAATTCTAATAAAGGCAAAAAACACCAAACTTAGTAATAAAATCCCCAACCTGGCAACACTGGAACAAGTGGCGGTTGTAGTGATGACGGCGGCGGTGGAGCTGCCATTGTAAGGCACAGTGACGCCGATTTTGCCCGAAATTGCGGTGAGACGTTTTCGCCGTGTCGTGTCGTGTCGGATTCGTTCAAACACGTGCTTATAAACGGATATGGTCATAGTAAACCGAGCGCCCTCTTTCGAAAGCATTGCAACACATCGGTGGTCGGAAGATCTATTTATATTGGTTCTGTTCGTTGCAATCATCTGACCTCGGCAAACTGACTCTCGCAACTGCCATTGAACAACTTACTGGCTTTAATTAAATGATCACAGGTGTTGTCATTGCCAACAATGTTATTTATTTTAAGAGCAGCTTTCGATGGCTTAACCATCATCATCATCATCATCATCATCATGGCAGCCATCATCATCAAACTCACTACTAGTCGTTTCGTGGCTTCCAGACAGCAGAAAACTGATGATGATGGCTAAGCCATCGAAAGCTGCTGTTAATATAAATAACATTGTTGGCAATGACAACACATGTGATCATTTAATTTTAAATGCCAACGACAGTTCACCACTAAACAAATATTACTGGCTTTTCCAAATGGAACGTAAACGTAATTTCAGAAATTTTTGTTTGCATTTCAAAGCGGGAGAGTCACAGCCATCTGTAATACTATAACAACATCTTCAGTACATGTAGAAGATGCTGAAAGTTCTTTTATCAAATATTTCAAACAATGAGACGTGGAAGTATGTGAATATTCGTCGGATTTCAGGTGCAACATTCGCGGGTTTTCGGATGAAATAAGTCAGATGATTTTGCGCGCAATCGTACGGTAAAGAGTGATCGATATTTCTGCTGCACAGTTGACCGTTGTCTAAGACCGCGTGGGGCAGGCGCGGCGGTGAGGTAGCCGTGGGATGGCGGTGGCTCGACAATTAAACTCTGTGGTAGGACGGTGGTAGAATTGATTGATTCATTGTAAGTGATTCCGGGAGCATCAACTATTGAGGTCATTAGCCCTGTAAGTGCAGTGCGTGTTTTTTCATCGGGATGTGATGTTTTCCTCTGCTGGATGGTGAGATCCGGCGCGGACCTACCGTCGTCTAGCTGGGTTTTCCCCACCGAGGTACCTCCCATCAGCGGGGTACTGTCCCAGCAGGGACAAGCCCGATGCCCTCGACCGGTCTCCCAGCGTGTGTGGTAGTGTAGTACGTGCTAGTGTGTGTGTGTGTGTGTGTGTGTGTGTGTGTGTGTGTGTATAAAGATCGAAGATAGGACAAGGAAGAGGAAGGAAAGATCGCGCGCGGCCCATGGTTCGTTTCTTATTGTATTGGTCCGGCATTCGCCTGGTGTTGATCGGAGAAACCACGGAAAACTACCAATCAGAGCAGCCGGCCGCTAGAATTCTCCTCCTGAAAGCGATTGAATTCGATCCAGCTGACAAGCTGGTGTAGAAAATCCTGTCACCGTCGGGACTCGAACATAGGACCTCTCGGTCAGAGGGACTGCAGTAATGCACTGATCCATTTCTCTCGGTATTGTAGAAGGACGGTGATGGGGGAAGTGTAGTGCCTAAGTGCTCGTGATGAATCGGTGAGAGGTGGGGATGGCAACGATGTTGTTAACACTTACGCAGAGGTGGAGGTGACATCAGAGATGGCACTGTTGAGAGGAGCGAGGGCACGAACGCAGGAAAATGGGGATAGGTTCAGGATTTGGGAGGGAACGGAACAGTGAACGCAACAAGAGTGGGACGGTGATGGGACAATGATGGTGACGGTGACAGCGATGGTGACAAGGAAGGGAACGGAGAGAGCGAAGACGGAACGGGCAAACTGGGCAGGAACGGGAGAGGGAATGAGTACAGAACTGGGTCGTAGAAGGATGGGATGACAATAGCTGGTACGGCAAGGGAAGGGAAATGAACGCAGTGGAAAAAGACAGAACGGAAAGGGAAGCGAAATGAACAAGAAAGAAAGGAGTCGGGACGAACACAACAAAACAAAGTTATCACCAGGCAGGTTGGTAGCTGACGGGTCGCAACGGCCACAGGTCTGTAAGCAGAGGCAACACAAAGCTGCTGCGAGTCAAAGTTTGGATTTTTCATAAAGAAAGACACTTCCCATTGATACTAACTTTGTATTGAAATGTAAACAAAAAATCCTCATATATCGAAAGTTCATCTACATCCTTTTTGGAAAAGTCAGTAAGTTGTGCAAAGGCAGTTGCCAGAGACAGGTGCCAGATGATTGGGGATGTAAATAGAAAAGCAAAATGTTTGGTATCACTTGCATAAAATCAATACTTTAAATAGGGGATGCACCGCAAAGCCTCTAACCGAGAGCTTCACTGCTAGAACTGCAGAACTGCTAGAACTGCTAGAACTGCTAGAACTCTCTATCTCCAACAGTTTCTATTCAGAGCTAATGCAAATTTCTGCTGGCATCGATGTAAGAAAATGTCAAATAAGAATTTTTACTTATTATCTTTCATGCAATCTTTCCCTACTTTCAGAACTTGTTGGCTATCTTTTTTTAAGCATTTATGTCAATACAGTTATGGAAGTATTTTTTTTTATTTTTAAGTTGTGGAGAAAATGCATTTAATTATTTGAAATTTCAAAGAGATTTACTTTAATTCTGCATAAAATAAGGTAACAAAAATCTGCAATGCCTCTTCGATCTTAGAAGAAAAGGGGATTTTCTCCCTTCAATACACTCTTTTTGCGGTCGCTTGCTCAACAGACTGTTTTTTTTGGCGGTGGTACGTCTTTACTGATGTCACGTCGTAAAGATTTCCACATTGCTGTATTTCTCGATTCAGCTACCATGAGCATGTCCAATCTCCTATTCAGTTTCCTAAGTTAAATGTTACCATTTTTATACCAATATTACGATTCCAAAGTAATCACATATTTACTTTAAAATCATGAAAATTGGTTGTAATTCTAAAACCAATTTTAATTCTAATAACTGAAAGAAGACACACAATTAATTCTTTTGTGTTCCTCTCGTCTCGTGCACATGTTGTTTTATTGCACTTTGCAATACTCATATTTTTTATTAATAAACCATTCTACATTATTGTAATATCAGATTTACCTCGTATTTCCAGTGTAGATTTTAATTTTATAGGATGCAATACGATTCGTTTCCTCGACCAATCGAATATTGCGTCGCACACCTTTAAGCTCCAGCACTGTTCCTCCTCCTTCACCATCCGGAAAACGAATGAATATCTGATCCGATCTCTTATCGGCGCAACGATTCGCTGCTCAACGGTCGAGAGTTCGATGTCTTATCGATTTACATGTAGGTCTATTATGCTCGCGAGATTTTTTAAGTAGATGGTATCGTCCCGCACATCATTCACCACGATATGTGATGTCCCAGTACACTCACGTATTTCCTACATAATGGGTGATTCACTTGATTTGCGTAAACCTTTTACCAATGTTTTCAGGGTATTACATTAACAAAAAAATTCTTAAATATTTGCAGAGAAACGCTCAAATAATTATAGTTATTAAAGAGATGTTAATAGGAAACTGTTGGCAGTATCGAAATGTTTTAGGGCAATATTTCAATTTGTATTATGAGAAGAGAAAAAAGACAAAACTACAAGATTTCCATTTTATTAATTGGGGTGAAAAAAAGAAGGGTTGTATTTCCACCGTCCGCACTTCCTGTGTATCACTTTTGAGTCGAAACTCGACCTTGGAGGCAAGCCTTGACTAGGGCAGTTGAAGCAACGCATATTTGTATGCCATCTAGTTTCAAATCAGATGGTGAATAATCCAAGCAGTTAAATCGTCACTCTACAGTTACTGTAAATATATTACACGCTTCATTCTGCAACCATTGAAAAGTTACAAATTTCACACATGAACACACGTGTAGGCATCACAAGTTAGTACACGGATTCCTCCAACGCCAAATTACAAACACCAGAAGTTACACTGACAACGGGAGCGGCAATGGAGGACGGTGGACGAGTGCAGACAAAGAAAGAGCGGGGTGTCCGCGGGGGCGGGGGTGGGCGGGGTCGTAGAGCACCGCGTGGAACGACCTCTGGCGGCGGCGGCGTCGCGAGACGGTCCGCGCCCCGCATTTCCCCAGGGGCCGCCGCCAGGGCCACGCCAGGCGACCGCCGAGGTTGGCCGGGGCCACCGACGACCGCCTCATCAAACCTTGATGCCCGCTTAATACCGCATCCGGCCAGCCGCGTCTTTAGCCCAACCGCGCCGCGCCGCGCCGCGCCGCGCCGCGGGCGAACCGTTATTCAATTATGGGTTACGGCTCCTCGGATGAGTATTTCTGGTGATCTACACGTCCGCCGACAATCACATTTAACAGCTGGTCGTAAAGGCGCGCGACGTCTCCGACGACCACCGTCGTTGCGACTTCCCCCCACCCCCACCCCTTCGCCCGTGCTCGCCTTCCCCCTCCACCCCCGCTCGCCCGCAGTCAAGAAACGGCGGCTTCTTTTTTTATGACGTCATAACGCTGCCCTTGTTTCCGCGACGCCCGTCCGGCCCGCGCCGAGATGTGTTTTATTGGCACCTAACCATTGTGTCCGACAACATAGTTGTGTGGACCGGGCTCGCAGATGGGCGTTGAGGTTCGATCCGTGACGGAAGGAACTGTTGGGGAAATGGCGGAATCAGATGGAAAAATCTCGGGGGCTTGGGTGGTGGGTAGTTTCGCCGTTTCGAAGCATGTAGGAGAGTTTCGCGCGGAGATGACAGGATTTGTAGTGGCACTAGTTCTCTTTTGTACTGCGGGTCGTTTCCACGTGATAAAATTGTTTCAGAACATTACCACTTTATGGAAAACTGAGACAAGTGAGCAAATATTCTTGATCTATTGAGAAATTCTCTAGAAATATTAGGAATGTTTGAGTCAATTATAAAACGAAATAACGTTCTTTACACACTTTACACACTTTAAAACACTAGTATTTAACCAACGTTCTTGGTTATATTTTTAATTGTAAAACACGCAATATTAATTTCTCTTTTTCACAGCGAAAGAAAAAATTGAATAGTGGCAAAAGTTTCCAACAAAATTGGTCCTGAAATTTCACTCTCCGATTTTGAAGAATTGCGGATGTATTGTAAAGGATGAAGATACAATATATGATTTTTGCCGTGAAAAAAACTGTGCTTCAATGCTCCAAAAGATTAAGTACAGGGATGATGTTTCTATTTCGCGTAAAGAAGCGCAATATTTTCCAGGCAAAGTATTTACAAAATTGTATATACACAACTATGATACATTACACATGCATATTTTTTTTCTGTGGGATGTAATATTAGAGCACACAAGTTCCAAATTAAAAATCGCATTCCAAATGGAATTTTAACAATTAAAAATTTCTTAAACATATTTCACTTTTTCGTAAAAATATACATGGGTTTTCATTATTTTGATAAATAATTTTTTGGTTGATCACTACCACTTATTAAAACAGAGATTCTCTGATAAAATGCACTATCACTGAATAATCTCTATTGTTAATATGACACATATGAAACATAATCTAAATGCTTTGAGAATATTTGGCATATTACCTTATTTTATTCAAATTAAAATTAATGTACAAGTTTTCCCTGAAATTCGCTTTACGCTATGCATTATTAACTATATTTTATTGTGCGTTTTTTTGTGTCCAAGTGTTCAAGGCCAGAATGCAAAGTAAAATTCGAAAAATAATGTTTAATTCTGCCGTTAAAAATGTGGATAAACAAACGTATTGATAACACAACTAATTTGTCAATATTTTTTTCATCTGTGCAACAGACATATACTTATTATGATACAGATCTGTAAAGTTTAAATATTTTTTACAGAAAAAATCATGTCATTTTGACTCAATTACGAGTTAATTTGTCCTAAACGCAGCGCCATTTTATATAACTTTATTGGAAGAACGTTTGCTTCATTGGTTGCGAGTCTGTGTGGAATCGCCAGTTCCGTAAGCTTCTAGCATCCATGGTTCAGCCATCCATTTGGTAAAAGTAACACCTCAAAACCAAAGAAAAATTTTTTGCGAAAATTATTAACCCGTGGCAATTACTAATATTCGTAAATAATTATTTTAGATTATTGCTTGTGACTTCATGATAATGTAACAAACACGAATTAAAATGTGGTGGATTTGTCACTAGCATGAAAATGGCAATTCAATTGTTACATTTCTTGTAGATGATAAAAAGTCTTCTCTGCACTTATTTTGTACCTGAAGTTTCCTTATGTTTTGTGTTAGTAAATCTCTAATATATAAGATAAGCAAAATAAGCAGAAAATATGATAATTTCTCCTAAAAACAATTATTTCATCATGAATTATTGAAAATATGCACTCTATAAACAAAATTGTCATGACTCGTGAGTCTAAAAGATAAATGTGAGTCTAAAATGTAGACGGGTCTAAACGATATATGTAAGGAATCATAAAACTATATTTATTCTGAAATGAAAAATCCAGCATGCATACAAAATACGAAACTGTGATTTACGCAATTTACCAAAACAATTTTTTATCCTTATCGTGTATTGAAACGGGTCCCAAAACGAAGCAGCTTTCTGGAAACGACAAAAAACGTTTTCTTTTTTCACAAATAAAAACTTTTTACGACACAATTGCTACAATGCATCGGTACCATGGCTTGAACTACCTGCCGCTGCCTGCAACCCTTGCACAAAAAGGTCCTCTGAAGTGAAAGGTCCTCTTCCCAGGCGAAGCGCGTTCATAAAGGACCTGGGGTGCGGCAAGTCTTTGAAAATCGACGGTTCAAAACAAGCAATAAAGAGGATGAAAGCCTGGATGTAACAACAGTTTCCGCGCTAGGTCAGTGCCCTCTGGAATCATTCCCTTTGAGGTTCCATTTACAGACGTTGAGGAGTGGCACTTTACGTTGCTTGTTAGAATTCTCGAGTTTTTTAAAGCAATTAGAGGTGAAATCGTAAAAACAGATCAAGAGAATTACCTACAACCAATGCATGATTATGTCAAATTGACACAATGCATGAGTTTCAAATGAGAAAATAGTATTTTATTTGTCTCGATAGGCACGGGGGGTGGCAAAATTATCAGCAAGAATTACTGCCCTACACAGTATGAATTTCTCAAATGTATAATATTGCAACTTACAAAATATTCCATTCAATCGAAGTCTCTAAAAAATGGTTTATTTACCCTCAAGTTTTACACCTTCATTGTTTCCCCCCCTTTTGGTTTAATGAACATCAAACTTTGTTAATAAATGTATTCCTATACCATTATTTATAATAAGAACAGAATATTTTAAATTAAAATGGGTATACAGGTATATGTTAGGTAAATTCAGTGAAATAACAACAAAAACTGTAGCTTCGTTGCAAGTAATCGACGAATTTCGTTGATTGGTGATGAGAACATTTCCGCTTAAGAACACCTTTAAGAAGCTAATAAGGAATTCGCTCTTTTCACTGATACATAAATAATCTAATGGTTTTTGAGCGAAGAGTAAATCGCGAAAAGTATTCTTAAATGTGGTTCCAGTCATCCAATGGGACAGCTCAACTTTTTACCTATCTATAGTATGTGGTTTTGGTGTTTATTTTGTTAGTTTTTCTAATATTTAGTTAATAATCCGCAAATTAATATTTTTGTTTTTCAATTTCATGTGCTTATGAATCATATTATTTTAATATTTATATCAATGAATTCTTTCATCGATCCCTATTTTACAGTAATATCTACAAATGTATATTATTAACAATTAAAAAAAGTTTTTAAACACCCGAAATTTTTTACTATATATCAGTTAGCCTGTGAACGAGCTTTGTGAAAATTTTACTAGCAAAAATACATTTTTTTAAACATATCTATTTCTGCACTTAACAACAAATTGAAGTGTTTTATCTATGTAACTTAACAAGGAACACTTAACTTCCACAAAAATTAGCTTATAATGATCGGTGTTGAGAAAGGACAGCGGGATAAATATCTACCACCAATAACTTTCCCAACAATTTCCAACAAGGATATTCATATCGATTTTGGATAGGTTGGTGGTTCCCAACACACATAATGCCACGCATTTCGAACTTCTTTGTCAACGAGACAAAATGGCGGAATCAGCAGAGCAAAGGAATCTATCTGTACTCGAATGAAGAGGATCTATTCCACACCAGACTCCCTAGATGCAGTGAGGAGCAACTCCATCATTTTGTATTCAGTCAAAAAACTTCGAACTGTGAGGGATGTGTCAGGAAGTACTAATATATCCAAAACAAAAATGAATATCCTTGAAAATATCCATAATGCCTTCAGTTGTTGTCACATCTCTTTATCTTTAGCTGCCTGACGGAGCTATTGGGTGAGAGCACATTAATTGCGGCGATTGCGCTGCTTTCTATATCTAGGGACTATCCCGCACTAGAGTCTCTGGATACAGAGAGTAACATATTCCATTGCAGCGCCATTTACATCCAATAGCCAGAGTGGTTTGAAACTACGCAATATAATGAGTGTTGAGAGCCACCAACTCGTCCTAAATAAGTGTTAATTTTTCCAAAATGTTCATTGTGCCTCCAATTGTTATCATCTGAGAAGCAACCATTGAAAACGTGACACTTCCTTTTCACTCTTTTCCAATAAAAATTAAAAATGTAGCTCAAATTTTACTCTTTTCTGCATCGCCTTTAACTCAACTAATATAGTTCTACTTAATGCAATGTAAGCCATCTCACGTTTTTTTCTGAAAATAAAATTCTAGGCAAAAACAACAGAAGAAATCAATTTTTGCAAATAGACATGTCAGCTTTTGAATGTTTGAAACGTGTCTCCAAACTATTGAACTCTGACTGCGGAGCCATTGGATGAGAAGGCATTAAATGGCGGTGGTTTGTCTATATCTACGGACTCTATCCTACGCTAGAGTCCCTAGATACAGAGAGTAGCGCACTCCATTATTTCACCGATCCCGCCATTTTATGTCCAGTTGTCAGGAGAATTGGAACTGTATGGTACTCTGTGAGTTGAGAACCACGAATCTACCCAAAACTAATATTAATATTCCTGAAAATCTCCATAATGTCACCAATTGTAATAATTTTTGTTCAACTTCTGAATTCTGCTTGATGGGGTTACCGGGTGAGAGGATATTAAATGGCAATGGTTGCTCTTGTCTGTATCTAGGGACTCTATCCTACACTACAGTCCCTAGATACAGAGAGTAGCGCATTGTATTGGTCCACCGATCCCGCCATTTTATGTCCAGTTGTTAGGAGAATTGGAACTGTATGGTACTTCTGTGTGTTGAGAACCACGAATCTATCCAAACCAATATTAATATTCTTGAAAATCTCCATAACGTCACCAGTTGCAATAATTTTCCTTGAGCTCCTTATTGATGCCTATCGGGACTATCGGGTGAGAGGATATTAAATAGCGGCGGCTGCGCTTCTGTCTGTATCTAGGGACTCTATCCTACACTATAGTCCCTAGATACAGAGAGTAGCGCATTGTATTGGTCCACCGATCCCGCCATTTTATGTCCAGTTGTTAGGAGAATTGGAACTGTGTGGTATTCTGTGTGTTGAGAACCACGAATCTATCCAAACCAATATTAATATTCTTGAAAATCTCCATAACGTCACCAGTTGCAATAATTTTCCTTGAGCTCCTGATTGCTGCCTATCGGGACTATCGGGTGAGAGGATATTAAATAGCGGCGGCTGCGCTTCTGTCTGTATCTAGGGACTCTAGTGTCCGCCCACCAGCCGTCCGCGCACCCCAGCGGCGTAGAGCTGTCGCAGTCAGATGCTTCGCGCCGAGCGCGGCACGGCGAGGGCGGGGGCGGGGGCGGGGGCGAGGAAGGCGCGGAGAGGAACAGCGGTTGGAGGCGTAGCGAGTGCCAACTTCCTCAACTAGGTCATCCCAATCCAATAAAACTTTCCGTGATATATCGCTGTGTTGGCCGAGCTGTAAAGCGAGACGCGAACACCGTAATTGGAGCCGTCTTATATCTTCCCAAACGCCCGCCTTCCCTTTAATGGGGATGATTACCACGTTTTAAATTTCACGCACCGCGCGAAGACACAAACAATAAAATGGCGCGGTCGAATATTTTTATGGCGACTTGGATTAAAGATTTTTAAAAACATCCGATTGCCAATAATATTTTTTTTTATTTCTTTGCATTTTTGCTGCTCTCTTTGTTCTAGTTTTTTTGTAAGAAAAGCGAACGATTAATTCTGTTTACGATTGTATATTTCGAAACATTTAATGTTCAACAGGTTAAAATACAAAAATACACTATTTAAAAGTTTCTTCCCATAATTTTATCTTTCTGCAGAAACATTGAGTTGCTTAGACTGCAAGGCCTTTCCGTTCAAGGAATACTTCAATGAATACTTAAATTATTTATGGAATATTTTTTACTGTTTTAATTTTAGAATCAGTCGTTTTTATTATTTTGAGGTACTTTAGTACTCAACTTGATATAAACCCTAATAAATATTAAAATGTTAGGGAAAGATATTTATGGCAAATATAAAAGAAAACATCAAATTGTTTCAAAATTTGGTAATGAGACTCAGATAAAAAACTGATATTGACGTAACTCACATTTCCCAATCTACATTCTAGGCCCAATATTTTGAAATTATCAATTTTCCCCCTCAGTGTTAAATATTTCTTTTTGCCTGAAGTGCTGATGAATGTGAGTTATGTCGAATTGAACGGATCTGGAAAAAATACTAGTAAAAGGACTTCACTAGGAATATGGGGTGTCAATTATTAAAAAAAAACAATTCTTTGTGTGTGATTAAAACAACTGAGCAATATATTCAGGTGTGCAGGGAGGAAACGTCGAAACTTCGAAAATAAGCTCTTTAAACAATTATTTTGTTATTCATTCAATATATTCATTTATTTTGTAAAAAATAAACCATTTACATACTTCTGGGGTGTTTATATGTTTCTGCAATGAAAAGTTTTGCATAGAAAGTATTTTTTTCACACCCTTTGAGTGCTTATTGCGGTTCAGCCTTTCGGAATATTCAAGGAGTTTTTCGAGAAAACATTTTTAAATTCCCATAAAAGCTTATTTTCGAAGTTCCGACGTTTCCTACCTGAATATCTTGTACAATAATATACAAAAAATAACTAAATAAAAATAGAACAGATTCCTAACTGGCTGACAACAAAATTTGCGAATGTTTTAAAAAGTATAAATGTCAAGCAAGTGCGAAAATAAAATGAAAATGATATTCTCGTATTAAAAACTGTCCACATCTTAGAAAAATGGTAAAAGTCTTACGGTTTACTGGAAATAAAAACAAGAAGAATAATGGCTCATCATTAACTGAGGGAAGGAACAAGAAACACTGCCTCAGGATAAATAAATTATGTTACAGGAAGAAATAATCAAGATGTGTATGAATCAACTTGCTAACTCTTACGAATCATTGTCACCATCAATCGATCGATCTAAAAATAAATAAATAAATAAATAAACCATAAATAAATAAAATATAAATAAATAAAATATAAATAATAAAATATAAATAATAAAATATAAATAATAAAATATAAACAATAAAATATAAATAATAAAATATAAATAATAAAATATAAATAATAAAATATAAATAATAAAATATAAATAATAAAATATAAACAAATAAAATATAAATAAATAAAAGTCCTGCTTGTTGCATTGCGGATTAGACCCCACGGATCACGAAACGAAGTAATCACGTACTTCCATAAGGGCACGGATGTAACTTTCGTCTGACTGGGAAGCCCTTCATGCATCGAAATCCGGGCGCGCCGCCGCGCCGCGGGGGGGGGGGGGCAGCAGGCGGGAGCCATCGCTCATTCCGCGCCGCTCCGTCATTAAGCAGCGCCCTCGCGCTCCTCCTTGCTCCGCTCCGCTCTTCTCTCCGCTGCGCTGCGGCGCGCAGGGGTATCGCGTCGCTGGCAGTGAAGAGCCGCGAGACTAGCAGCCGAGGCGACAGGGACGTAGGCGGGGGTGGGGGTGGAGACGAGGCCGAGGACGGCGGCGGGGGCGGGAGCATGGCGTGGCGGGGCGAGGCGGTGCAGGGCGTGGCATGGCGGGGGTGGGGCGGGGTGTGGTGGGGTGGGGGTGGGGGCGGGGGCGGTGCGTGGTGGGGTGGGGGCGTGGTGGGGGTGGGGGCGGGGGCGGGACGTGGTGGGGGTGGGGGCGGGGGCGGGGCGTGGTGGTGGGGGGCGGGGGCGTGGTGGGGGTGATGGTGGGTGCGGTGGTGGGGGTGGGGGCCGTGGCGGGGGCCTGGCGGGCAGGGGGCGGGGGGCGGGGCAGAGGCGGGTGCATGAGGCGGGGGCGGGGGCGGTGACAGGGGCGGTGACGGGGGAGTGAGAGGGATGGCGAGGGCGCCCCTCAATTTGCGGGTCGACAGGTGCCAGACAGCGCGCGCTAGGGGAACGGAGGCGGCGAGCGTGTTGCGGCGCGGCTTCGGCGCGTCTTAATCGAGGTTTCATCTCGACTTCGGCCTGACTTTAGGATGGATTCTGCCCGACTGTATCGCGGTTTTAGCCCGATTTTAGGCTGGATTCTGCCAGACTTTATCGTGGTTTTAGTCCGACTTACTGGGACACGGGTAGGACTTGTTTCACTACTCTTCGCCAATATCTAAAGCTACACGTAAATTCAATATTAAAAATAGTCACTATTTGATTGGTTTTTGCTAGCAATTAATATCCCACAGAAATGTAATTGTGATGAATTCCTTATTCTACTTAATGTACGAAAAAAGAGCTAATATCATTTTACTAGATGATTCTTTCACAAACTGCCAAAGTAGCTGTTTCTAATAAAATATGGTAGTAATAAAAAGCTGAAATATGTAGTAACCGACACTGTTCATTACATAACTGTATATCATCATTGATTTTAACCATTCGCATAATTTCTCTTCTTCAATAATATCCCGAAAATCGTAATAATTAATATAATGAGCAATATAATGGAAGTGGCTTTTGTTTGAAAAAGAAGAAACGGATATTACGACGCGAGCAATGGCGAGATCTCCCAACATTGAGGGTCGTTAGGTGCCAGTCACTGCCCCGTCCTACTAGCATGTAGGCCTGTGGTTGTGGTTTTATCTGGACGTTGGTGCTACTTCAGGCAGTCTTAATCGTGGTTTTATTCCGACTTCAACGCACCTTTGGTGTGAATTTTCCCCTACCTTGTGTGTGGATTCATTTGGACTCCATGTGGGTTCAGCTCGATTTCAGACTAGTGCAAATATTTAATTGACAGTTCCTCGGGTATATTTACTGACACAAACTTAACCTTTATCATTAGAGCAGTCATATTTTGAATACCTTTCTTGTGAAACTCAAGTTCCAGGATATATTTCAATCATTCACTTACAAGATAAATTAATGTATCACTCGTATACGCAATTCTAATGTTCAAAACAAGCGATGTTTTGGCAGAACATATCATAAAGAAATATTGCTTATATTCTGAATCAGTCGAAACATTCTGTCTTCTATGCAGATCGAAATAGTACAATATAAATATATTTATACTGTAGATTATTTTCTTTCAATTTCGAACTTTTCTACAGAGCAATCTAATGCTAAATGCATGTAATTGCGAGATTAATTAATGTAAATGGATTATTTATTAACGTGAATATTTCAGGAAAAAATCCAGTAATTTACCTCACAATCTAAGCCACCCACAATAATTTTTATCTAAACTCATACCGCCATCTATGACGTGAAATTAACAGCGAAGAATCCATAAAAGCTGTCATGTACATTCGTATAACCTAAAATGCCAAGTTGAAGGACAGTAATAGAACTAGGGACACCTCTGAACCTGCTTCTCAGATTTTATACTAATTGAAATAGTTTCCGGAGCAAACATGTCAACACTTTCGCAAGTTAGATATATAGCAGCATATTCTCGTCGCGCTGTCCCGACTGTGGTACTGACGGCCAAGCGTGCGTCAGAAGAGAAAACCCTCGAACAAAACACGAATTTGTGCACAAAGCCGTCGGGAGATGCAGTAAAGCTGGGTAGACAACATTGGTACATGCTGAAGTCTGTTTGACATCGCTGCACCTATTATTTTCTCTATGGATTTATTTTCCCGTATTCGTATCATGAAAGTTCCCACTCCCTGTCGTCCCATTCGAGTTCGTGGCTGTTACTCTTCGAAATTGTGCATCTAAAAGTCTTCTGTTCAATCTCTTGCTCTGAATTTCAGGCTTCAAATCCCAACTCTCGTAGGAAACTTTAAATAAAATGGGTCAAAGATCATTTTATCTTGAAGAATATGAACGAATTTCAAAAAATACTCTGCAATGTATTAAGTACAGAAATTGTCCCAGGATTAAATTTTGCCAGGCTTCAGACTGGACGTTTTTACATATCACAAGCGTGCTACATCTCTGTGAGATTTTTCCGTTTGAAAATCCATTGTCACAGCCTCGTTTAAATCCGCGTACTCATTATTTTGGAAACCTGTTTCACTAGGTCCTGCAAATAAAATTCTCTTACGTTATTATTTATGATACATTTTTATCGGCAATAGGATTTTCATTTTTCCCAAAATTATTTTGCAATATTAATTTTCGATACTTTTTCCACATGTTTGAATCTTCATCATTTATTTCCTATCCTCTGTCTTAACCCTGTACCTCCACATTCCTTCAAATGAAAAAATCCTTAGAATAAATGGTACTAAAGTTATTATTTACTTTTATGTCTACAAATTTTTTAATCTTAGTAAGACTGTATTTTTTCTTATATTTTAAAGACAGAAAATTGCTGTAGGATAACTTTTTTACATCAATATATTATATGATACATAATAGCAATAACAAAGTTTCGAGAAATAATTATAATTATAATTATAATTACTTTTATCTTTTATGTTAAAGACAGAAAATTGCATTAGGATAACAGTTCTACATTTATATTTACAACTTTTTAACTGATATATAATATATGGATGTAAAACAGTTATCATAAATAGGGGCGTAGCTAGGGGGGAGGGGGGGCGGCGCGCACCGTGACACCATTCTAGAGACGACACCAATTAAAATATTTAATAGTTGGAATATATTTTATATATATAATATATATATATATATTATAATTTATATCATTTATTTAAACATTATTGTGTATTGTGTATATTAATCAAGACTATCTGATTTTGCTCTATTTTCAATAGGAAACGACATTGAAATAAGCATAGATTTTAATGAAATTATAATTAAGTTTGCTGCCCTAAAATCTCGTAAAGAGGTTTTATGAATAATTTACTTTTGTTGATAAGTTATGCTTCATTTTAAAATATTTATTTAAAATTATATTTCAATTGTACTTAATTACATCGATTTTTTTAATATACTATAAATAACTATCATATGCAAATATGTTAGTATTTTTAATAAAATAATGTGCAATCTATGCAACAATATTTTTATACATAATTTGTGGGGGGTGTAACGTCAGACTCTGCCAACACTTTTTTTGTAGAATCTTTCGTTACAATTACTGTAACTACTTTTTTTTAGTAGTAACACTTCAATTCTTTGTATTTTAGTTTTTATTTACATTTTTTTTGTACAATGTACTTCAATACTGTATTTTCTCACTTTGTACAAATAGATTTCACATATTTCTCTAGAACACTTTTTTGTTCAATTCTTTCTCTATATCTCATCAATATATGCGTTGCTAACCTCTTTCTATCACAACCTGGGTACATCATATGTTTCATATTTATAAAATAACAATGTAAAAAAATGTAAATAAACATTGGAATTGTTCGAAACGTTACAGGGGGTGACATCATTAGATTTGCCCCAGGTGACACCAACTGAAGCTACGCCTCAGATAATCAAGCAATTTTTTGTCTTTAAAATACAAGATCAAATGCAGTCGAACAAAGTTTCAAAAATAGTACTAGCCGGGTCCACGCTAACATCTCGAACTTTGTAAGTCATTTACTTAATATTGAAAACATATTCATTCTGGAACTTGCTTGATCGGTCAGACTCTGAATTGTCTAGTTACACTATACGTGCGCTAGTCAATATTCTAATTTTCCTTAGATTTGAGATTAAAATTCACAAGAACTAAAACAATTTCATTAATTTTATCGTGGAATATTATTTCTTTCTCTATTCTTTGAATTTAATTTTTCGTACATTTCGAATTGTAGCTGTTATCTTAATACCCACGTTACAGAATAGGAGTCCTCAGAAGAACAAAATCCTAAAACATATAATGAAAGGATAAAAAACGTATCATTTTGTGAGTTCCTTTGAAATGAACATAATTCAGGTCTCACCTATCCCCGGTTAATTCCCCCCCCCCGTCCCCTACGTGTGAACATGTACCAATCTTATTGTCTCAATAGAACCCGGGTTCCATTAGAAACACGAAAAACTAATTTTAAGGACTTAAGAGGCATCCGTTTTGAATTACACGCGATTGCAAGGTGAGTGGCAGAAATCTTTCCGCTACATCATAATGTGCAAAATTATATTTCTTTGTCTTAAATATGGTTGATGCAGGACTTGAGAGGAATACTCTGTCCGCCAGTAAAACGAATTTTTGGTCGATGATTTCTTATATATATATATATATATATATATATATATATATATATATATATATATATATGTAATCTTTTCCGTTTTTTATAGACAGAGTATATTCAGAAAAGTAACAGCTGCAGTTGGTAGCCAGTCTCATAGAGTCGTCTCATATTCCTCTCCATCCAAAACCCCTCATGCTACTTCGCGGGTGCGATATAAAAGGGGACTTTGGACTGTGTTGAATGAGGGAAGGAGACGGGGGAACGCGGAAACTAGCAAGAAGAGCGGGAGGACAAAGAGGAAATTAATTAACAACTGGAAGTAGCAAGGCGTAAAAAGATAAAAGGAAGAAAGTGAATTTTAACAAAAAATATAAGAAATTAAACAGAAGTTATATTATGAAGGGAGAGGCTGTAGAGCCAGTTGCAGGGGTGGTGTTGGCAGGCGTGAGTGGCGATGACACAGGCGGCGATGGTGGTGGTCACAGAAGTGATACATGTAGTGGGGGAGGTGGTGGTGGTGGTAATAGTGAGGATAGAATTGAGGTGACAATGGCGGTGGTTGCGATGTTGGTGATGGTTAGGATAATGGTGGTGGTGATGTTGGTGGTAGAGGTGGTGGTGAAGGTGACAGTGGTGGTGCTGGTGATGGTGTTGGTAGTGTTGGTAATGATGGGGGTGGTGCTGGAATTGGGGAGATGGCGGTGGTGATGGAGGATGGTGTTTGCGAGGGTGGAAGAGGTGGTGGTGGTGCTGGTGGTGGAGGTGGAGATGGAGGTGGTGTAATATGGTGGCGGTGGTTATGATGGTAGTGGTGGTGGTGGCGGTGGTGGTGGTGGCATAGCAGGGATAGCTCACCAAAAAGTAAAGAGCGCACTTCGGAATTGTGAAATGGGAAGGAAAAGGGGTGGATGGTAGGATCTGTGGGAAAGAGTTAACGTCGTCCGAAAAGGAACTGCGAATTATGAGGGGAAATAATGAGAGGTGGTGAAGCATGCAACTTTCCTCCGAGAAGCGGCTGCTACGCCCGTCTCTCCTGCGGAATCGAGGGTTCGAATTTTCGAGAAACTTCTCTACCGTACGTTAATGTGTCAAAGAAGTGGCTCGACTTCCTACTCTCTCAGTATCTGCTTCACGGCTTCAGCCGAAATGCTTCTGAAGGTCGAAAGCGAGAGAGCTTTTACTCCCACATCTCGTAAACTGAGTTTGCCGAAGTTGCCACGGTGTGTCCAAATTTTAAATTTTGTAATTTGCTATGTAACGTTCCTCTTCAAATGTTTTAAGACAGCGTTAGTATTAATACTGACTTCTTCCAGTACTACCTCAAACTCTTGGTATAAATTTCCTAACGACTTTGCGGCTTGTATGATGCAAAGAAAATCGTCCCTAAGATAGTGAGAAGTAAAGGACTATGAATTTCAAGAACAGTATTGTCTTGCAAAGTGCTAAAGGGGAAGCGTCTCCTATTGAAAGGACATGATGTGTCAAGAGCAAACGGAGCAAAATAAAACTACTCCAAGATAATGTGGTATCGGCGAATGGGAACTGCAGTTTACACAAACACGCTACTGCTAATTTCTTGAGATCATTATTCGCACTTCTAAATTCATCTTCCAAAATAGAACACGCTTTATGAATAAATATGACCTATGTTCAAGCGGTTACCATTAATAGTCGGAGTTTTGGTAACATTTTAAAATCTATTAGAATTATGTGACGATTTTTAATAATTTAAAGAAATTTGTCCCCGTAAAACAATTCAGAATTGTCACAAGAAACTAAATCACGAGCGCAATATACGTTAGCAACTTGCCAATGATCACTATTTATCAAATCATCTCTTCTTCACCAGAAATTAACTATCTCCATTCATTTTCATTCTATAATGATTTTTTATTCGTTAAGATGCTGAAAGTTGGTTTACACACAGAATTCCAGACGGAACGGAATTGTGGTGATAAGGATTGCTTTTATTAGTTGGGAAAATCCCATAATGTTATTGGAAACAAAACAACGATTTCATAATTCATCTAGTTCTAAGAAAATAAAAACGAAACATATAAAATTCGATGGTAAAACAATCGATAATACATGTGCAGGAGTATTTCTTTCCTTAGAAAATATCAGAATATTAAGTAAAACTTGAACTGTCTCTTGAAGTACACTGAATCGTCAATTGATCACCTAAACCAAGCATGTCAAGTTCGTGGGATATCTTTCTAGGGCTCGTTGATAGTCCGTCAATAGCAACTGGCACGTGGTTTAGATATATACGAGTTGATAATTTATTTAATTTGCTTAGTGCATTAAGCCTACCGTCATATTTTTTACATAACCTAATACAATGACGCACGCTAAAATAATACACTAGTACAATTTTATTTCATTTTAGGCATTCATCTAAATGCAGAGGTCCTTCACAGACTACTGATCTAATCGCTTGCTTTTACTAGAATTTAATCTTAACCTAAACGTCTTCATGTTTGTGGGAAACGTCTTCATTAGTGTGGGAAAAGTCTCCATTAGTGCTGCAGACAAACTATTTCAGGACACGATAGTCCTATTTACAAAAGAGTATTTTCCAACATTTGTTTAAAAGTGAGAATGATACAAATTACTTTAGATTGGCGGAACCTCAATGGATACCTAGCACATGAAAGTCTTTTGAAGAAGTCGCTTAACAGTAATCACCCCAAAAGGAATATTATTTTCCATTTTCACTTCTAAAGCAAAGAAATTATCCATTAAAATGAAATATTTTAGTCACACCTGAAATTGTCATTTGACAGTAAAACGAAACATTTTCAATCTAAAATATTTACAGAATGTTTCGAATTTGTTTTACTTTAGAATACAATTATTGTATTAACCTTCTTAAGACTAGGTTTAAAAGAAAAAAATTCTGAATGTTAAAGTAGCTATCTGCCCATTAGAGATGATAGTTAATTTATTTCACATTATTACTATATACAGGAAATAACAGACGGATTTAATAAAACATAATACAAAACGAAACAAAGAAAAAATTGGCCATTCAAAAATATACCTGCCTCTTGACAAAAATATTGATTTAATTCATAATTTAAAGAGACAATAGAAATTAAGTAATAAGTAGTAAAGTATATAAACAATAATCAAATGTGTTTTGTCTGATAGAAAATGTATAGAGAACACATTTTCCTAAGAAGCCACCATCCTCCGTTAAATTTCGAGCGTTTTGCTCTTATACGCCCTGCTTCTGCTTCCGCGTGTACACTTCTTTCTGTATTTCGAGAGAACATGAGAGCAGCACAGGGAAACTAACCCCGTGCAATTGTACACAGGTCGATAGGGCCCATGGGAGAGATGAAAGTAGGGCTTGTTACAAGGAGGAGGTTGTCAGCACAACGCTGCGACCGCTTTCCTCCTAGGAAAGATTCTGGCATTCACTTGGAAAGGAGATTGAATCGAACCCAGAGCCGCCCTCAATTTAAAACACCATGTGAAAATCCCGATCTGCTGCGGGTTTCAAATCTGGGTCCTTCAGGTCAGGAAGCCAGTGCCCTAGCCGTGGTGGCTTCAATGGTGTCAGGGAAAACTGCTCTTGCTTCCAGAAGCACCGTGTTTTCCAGGTGCACAAGTATACTTCGGTTTTTCTTTCTTGGCGCAGTGGGTGTGTCAATAAAATGGAATATCTCACGGTATTTTGCGTCGTTCTCCGTTGTGCCGCCAGAAGTCGCATGATCGCCAGCATTGCACGATACAGTGGCGATCATGGCACAACCGAGAACGACGCGAAATACCGTGAGATATTCCATTTTATTGACACCCCCCCCCCGTGCGCCAAGAAAGAAAAACCGAAGTATAGCTTGTGTGGGTGACAATATGATATGTAAACCTACGCACTCACAGCCCCAAACGCTCTTATTTTCATGCGACTTCGCGCGCTTTTAAGTTATTTTGAGTTATCACCGAAACAGAATAATTAACATTTGATGTGAATTTTAGACGATATTTTATGGACAAAAATGGTAAACTGAATGCGGATTCGACGGAAACAGACCAGCATTATCGACGGCTGGGGGAGGGAGCACGCTGACACAGATCTGATATGTTTCAGCGATTTATAAGCACCAGCGATAAGGAGGACATTTCTTTATTTCATTGCCATCCTCCACCAGCGATGCTGCTGTCAATGGTGTAGAGCTAAGAACACGGTCTGCGGAGGAAGTCTCTTCACATCTCGGAAGTTGTGAAGTTATGGAGTTCGTGCAAAGAATAACTGTAGACGCGGACTTTGTAATACAATAGACAAAAGAAAATAGACGTCAAGGAGGTAATAGATACTGTGTATTAAATACTAAAGAATGAATGGATGTGTACAATAAAAAATTCTTGTAGAAAAGATAGAAACTTTGTCTCGAAAAGAAGTACTGTATTGTGCTGAAAGGAAATACAACAGAATATTCTTGTGTAACTGCCCTCGGAACAGTGACTTTCTGTCAATTTCTGTTAGTTTTCTATCAATATCGCTTCTTCTCTCTATGCGTTCCCAATGATTCTTTTACTTATCTCTCTGTTAACTTGTATTGTCGTTGCAGGTAGTGGCATAAACATCCGATAGCGGAAAATGTTGGATAAGAGAAATCAAATTTTGTTATATTATTCCCAGAATTTCAATATTTCTTCAAGGAACTTTATTCCAAAAACGATCTCGTACACTCTTATTACCTTTCACGTCTTAATTACGCAAGTTTCCTTCTCGCTCCTTCTTCCGCGGAAGGCGGTAATTCCACGCTTCTGGCAATCCAGCAGGGTTGGGCAAAATACTTGAAAAATGTATTTCAGATACAAAATACAAAATACTTCGCCGAAAGTATTTTAGATACAAAATACAAAATACTTTCATAAAAGTATTTTAGATACAAAATACAAAATAGTATTTTAAAATACTTTTGAAAATACAAAATACAACCAACGGTGTTTTACACATAATAACTTCTATCCTATTTGTTCCCTTTTAAACAATCATTCACGTTCAAAATTCACATTTAAAATCACATCACATTTAAAATGTTATTATTAAAAATATAATATATAACATTCTTTATACAAAAATGTTTCAAATGAAATTTTCAACCCGTTTCAGGTATCAGTATGGGGTCATCCATAAATTACGTGAAGCGTAATTAAGGGGGAGAGAGGGGGTCTGAGGCAGCGTTACGCTGCTTTACATACGTAGAGATAGGGAAGTGCGTTACAAGGGGGGAGGGGGTATTGAAAATACTCGAAATTTGCGTTTCGTAATTTAGATGGCCCCTATCATTTGTGATGTATGTTCATATTTTAAGTCTAAAAGGCATCTTGTCCATGCTAAGAAGCGAAGGAGTACAAAGACATCACCATGAGTTCTTGGGAGGTGATAGTTTGGGACAAATATTGCAGGATATAGACAATTAACTAAGGTGCCTTTCAGACTTAAAGTATGGACATACATTACAAATGATATGGATATCTGATGAATACCGCGCATTTTTAGGTTTTAAAATATGCATTTTAGGTGCCTAAAATAGGTTCTTTCAGCATCTGTTAGGCTTTTTAAATGGTAGAACATGCACTAATAAAACTCACTTTTTGACCATTTATTATATTTCTCACCTACAAGAAAACTCACTTTTTGACCATTTATTATATTTCTCAAAGATAACATAAATCAATATTACGTAGAATCAGTATTGAACATTTTGCAATAATACAATTTAACAGGTTTAGTAGTTAGAATTATTTCTACCGTATTTTGCTTCACAATAAATTACTAATACATTCTCCAAGTTTTCAAGAAAAAATGAATGTTTCTTATCGGTCAAGGTCACTTTGCTTTCGGGGAAATTCAATCGCTTTATCTTAGAAACGGAGGCAGCTTCTCCACGAAGTCAGAAAGTAGTAGCGTGGAGACTTTTATCGCTAGATCCTTGTCCGGTATATTCATTTCTCGCTCTCTTACAGGCGACAAAATGAGACAAGCGGATAAAAAGGTACAAGAGGCGAATGCAATTTAGGTTGTTAAAAGTAACTTAAAATTAATATCATCCTTGTCTGTTGTAGCGACACAGAAGAAAAAAAGGTAAAAGAAGCCATAAACAAAATAAATTAGGCAAATTAGTCTCATTTTAGGTTTTTGAACGTAAAGTATGCACAAATAGACATTAATGTTGAAATAGGCTCTTTTAAGCGCTATAAAATTGACGGTTTTAGTTCAAATAAACGTAAAATGTTCATACAGAGTTTCATTTAGTACAAGGTACTCGGGAAAAAAAAGATTTTTACCTAAATATACCATAACGAAATATCAGCTCTTAAAAACACCGCAAGCACAAGTTTTTAATCTCTGCGCACAACCACAGGGCCACCAGACACACACATGGGCAGCACTCGTTCTGGCACGCGGAGCCTGCTCTCCCGGAAATTGAATCGGAGCTCGCGATTACGAATCACGGTGTAAGAAATATATCTTACACCGTGATTACAGCGCTCCTCCGGTTGAACCGACGACGGGGGGAAAACGTAATCGGAAAAACCGGAGGTCCGGCTCCACTCGTCCACGTGGCGGGACCCTCTCCATTTACTTGCCCATTGAATGTTTGTTAATCAAAAAGTATTTTTGTATTTTGAAAATACAAAATACTATCAGAAAGTATTTTCGATACAAATACAAAATACATACTTAAATATGTATTTTCGATACAAAATACAAATTACAAAAGTATCGAAAATACATATTTTAAATACAAGTATTTTCGATACTGCCCAACTCTGCAATCCAGCAAATGTCACTTTGCACAGGGGCGGGATCGGAGCTGATTGAGAGAGAACACAAGCCCCCTCCTTTAAAGACGAGGACGGGGCGACGACGGGGCGACGACGGGGCGACGACGGGGCGACGACGGGGCGACGACGGGGCGACGACGGGGCGACGACGGGGCGACGACGGGGCGACGACGGGGCGACGACGGGGCGACGACGGGGCGACGACGGGGCGACGACGGGGCGACGACGGGGCGACGACGGGGCGACGACGGGGCGACGACGGGGCGACGACGGGGCGACGACGGGGCGACGACGGGGCGACGACGGGGCGACGACGGGGCGACGACGGGGCGACGACGGGGCGACGACGGGGCGACGACGGGGCGACGACGGGGCGACGACGGGGCGACGACGGGGCGACGACGGGGCGACGACGGGGCGACGACGGGGCGACGACGGGGCGACGACGGGGCGACGACGGGGCGAGGACGGGGCGAGGACGGGGCGAGGACGGGGCGAGGACGGGGCGAGGACGGGGCGAGGACGGGGCGAGGACGGGGCGAGGACGGGGCGAGGACGGGGCGAGGACGGGGCGAGGACGGGGCGAGGACGGGGCGAGGACGGGGCGAGGACGGGGCGAGGACGGGGCGAGGACGGGGCGAGGACGGGGCGAGGACGGGGCGAGGACCGGCGAGGACCGGCGAGGACGGGACGGGACGCGGAAGGAGCGAGGCCGAATGAGATCGGGGGGAGGTCGGGGTGAAGTCGAGTGAGGGCGACGAAACAATAAGTGGAACGAATGATTGAGTTGTAACGCGTTACAATAGTTATCGTGTTTTGTCGCACATCTTTCCTTCAGACGCAAGCCCATAATGTTCAACATTTCGATGTCTTCAAGAGAAATACTCTGTCTCGTACGCATGTGTAGTGTGCTGTTCCGTATGCATTAGGAAGAGGGAAAATCAGTGATAATTCTCGTAAAATTTCATTTTTTTAAGGAACACGTACTTGGAATAATCACGCACTCTCTGATCACCTCGCACGACTTCATTAAGCATCATTCTTTCCGCAACTTTTCCCCCATAAGGCAACTCCGCCCCTTGGCAGCGACATCGCGCAGGGAGGCGAACATGAGCTGGTCCACCCTCGGGAAGCATGAGGCTCGAGGACGGGATGAGGACGCAACGGAACCCCCCACGAATTACCCGGCGCCGCCTCTTCGAGGTGACTTGCGGGCAAATTGAACTTGACGTGTTCCGGAAGTGAACGCGGAACTTATTAAGGCGCATATGTCGTCGCGGGAATATGAATGAAGATCTACGAGGAGGGCCTTAATTACAGGTGGCGGAGCTCAGCTGGCAAGGGGGCGGCGGGGCTCAGCGGCTCTGAGGACGAAGCGAGGATAAGGGAAGGGGCGAGGGTGATGGAGTTTACAGCAGGGAGGCAGTGGAAGGTGCAGCTGCAACAGTTAGATAAAGGATAAGAGCTAAAGACGTATTAACGCGTTCCAGACAAAAATAAACGAACTGGTTTACCCTGAAGAACATTCATGTTTAAAAAGTAGATTCCTTACGTTTGTTATACTTCAAACACTTTTTTGTTTTAGTACATTCAGCACATCATTTTAATAATTGTTATATTTTATCAGTAGTGCCACCATAAATCCATCGGTGTTCATACAAATAAATAAAGTATCGTTGGAATAATCGCTAGAAATAAATAAATTTCAATGGAAATATCTCTACAAATGTCTTATTATTTGTAGGCAAATGATATTTCATGGCAATTAAATGAGTTCGAGGCAGTCAATAATAGAAAACCGAAAACACATCCACCGCCATCCTTATCTCCGCCTCCTCCACCTTCTCCTCATCCTCCTCCATCTCCTCCTCATCCTCCTCCATCTCCTCTCCATCTCCTCCTCATCCTCTTAGGTTCCCTCTTAGCTGAAGGGGCACTGCTCCAACCATAAGAAGCTCTAAGATTCCGACTTATCACCTGACATGTGAGAAAATGTGTGAGAGGGTCCCTGCACAGATTGTTATGGTTCTGCACCGGTAGTCGTCTGGTATTGATCCAGGGAACCACGGAATATTACCCATCAGTGCAGCCAACCACTGTAATTCTCCTCCAGACTGCGGCTGATTAAGGCCTACCTGCCACTGCCCACGGACCGAAAATTCACCATCGTCATGACTCTAACACTAGAACCTCCCGGCCATGCACACTCCAGTGCTAACAGCTGTTGCTCTCAGCCGGTCAATTTAATCGTGCTGTCCAGTTTTGACAATGTTCGAAGTCACTAGTGTGAATACAACAGTGCAATACCACTGACCATTACACCATCAAAACCAATATTAGCTTTCCCCTCTTTGAATTTCCGGAAGACAACTAACATTTATTACGGTTAAATGAATCAGCCGCACTCCCGCGGCAAAACAATCTACTTCCTCGGCCAGCATTACACACTTGCTGCTACGGCACTGCCAATACGCACTACACTCTTCGTCGGGCTCGTGTCCCCAGGGAAAGCACTGCCCGTCGCGGACCGCACGTCAAATATTTAAAGCGAATCGCGCATTTGGGCGCGAGTGAGCAAAGCCAGGCGGGCGCGGCGCTCGGGTGGGCAGATGAAAGTCGTGGCGGTGGTGGGGTATCGCCCGACGTGCTGGGATTGTGAAGACGGGGGCCGGACGGGGGCCGGACGGGGGCCGGACGGGGGCCGGACGGGGGCCGGACGGGGGCCGGACGGGGGCCGGACGGGGGCCGGACGGGGGCCGGACGGGGGCCGGACGGGGGCCGGACGGGGGCCGGACGGGGGCCGGACGGGGGCCGGACGGGGGCCGGACGGGGGCCGGACGGGGGCCGGACGGGGGCCGGACGGGGGCCGGACGGGGGCCGGACGGGGGCCGGACGGGGGCCGGACGGGGGCCGGACGGGGGCCGGACGGGGGCCGGACGGGGGCCGGACGGGGGCCGGACGGGGGCCGGACGGGGGCCGGACGGGGGCCGGACGGGGGCCGGACGGGGGCCGGACGGGGGCCGGACGGGGGCCGGACGGGGGCCGGACGGGGGCCGGACGGGGGCCGGACGGGGGCCGGACGGGGGCCGGACGGGGGCCGGACGGGGGCCGGACGGGGGCCGGACGGGGGCCGGACGGGGGCCGGACGGGGGCCGGACGGGGGCCGGACGGGGGCCGGACGGGGGCCGGACGGGGGCCGGACGGGGGCCGGACGGGGGCCGGACGGGGGCCGGACGGGGGCCGGACGGGGGCCGGACGGGGGCCGGACGGGGGCCGGACGGGGGCCGGACGGGGGCCGGACGGGGGCCGGACGGGGGCCGGACGGGGGCCGGACGGGGGCCGGACGGGGGCCGGACGGGGGCCGGACGGGGGCCGGACGGGGGCCGGACGGGGGCCGGACGGGGGGACGATTGGGTTGTTGGTTGGGCGGGGTCGGCGGGTTGTGCAGGACAGGCAGGTAAATGGAAGAATTTTGGTGTGGTGCGGCAGCGCCACGGGCAGGGCTCCGCCGAAGGTGGAGGTGATCCCTGGTGACGACTGCAGCGCCCTACAAAGCGCCACCGTGCTCGGTACAGTGGGGCCAAGCGCGCACTAAAAAGAAACAAAACGATCCATTCAAATTATTTCCGTAATAGAATAAGCAACTCAAGTGATTCAAAAATGGTATTTACAATCCACAATTAATCCTTTCTTTCTGCTTCTCATTTTGTTGTCTAATTTTCCTTCTGGTTCTTTTTTATTTCTTTTCTTCCTCCTTCATTTCTAATTTTCCTTGTATAATTTCATTTTCTCTTATTCCTTTTTCTGGCATTTTGTTTCTCTTTTCCTCGTATTTTTTTTCTTTTCATCTTCGTTTCATCTCAATCTCACTCTGCTCCGTTTCTATTGTTTATTGTGGTGTCTTATTATGCTTCTTTCATCACACAAGGTTTTCATAGCGCTCTAGAATCGTTTTCTGATTTCATTCTATTAAACTATTCGCCCTGACCTCCTATTTTCCTATTTTGTAGCTATTAGTAAAAGGTCCATAAACTCAATAAATTTTTTCTTGTTATGTTCAGCCTACTTCATAAACGTATTCGCTCTCATGATCTACCTCAGCTATATATTAAGTACGATTCGGAAAGCAGCAATTGACACCACGATTAGTGCATTGATTAAATATTGCTGTTGTTGATAGCTAACAGTTACCTACAGTTCTAAAAGAATTCACTAATTGCCACTTTCCTGTTACAAGAAAAAAAGTTGTTGTTTTTTATTACTTCAATTTTAACTACTACAATTTTCTGCAATTTCTGGGAACGAAAATTAGACATATACCATGTGTCTATTGCTCTCTCCAAGAAAAAAAATAATCCAAAAATTTGAATCCACTTTTTGAGATAATTTTGAAAATGTCAAGACTTCATATGAAGTACGTTAGAAAAGCAAAATATCAAAGTTTAAAATTCGCATGGCCTTAAGCTCGGCTAGGAAGATCGGGAATTATCAATTCTGGAGAAAATGTTCCGAACGGTTTAGGCCCTCGTGTGACGGATACACTGATGTTTTGCCATAGTCCATTTTTTCCCGTCTGTGTGGAAATGTGGAATCCGACTGTACGGCTTGTTAGAGGAAAAAATTTACAACATACATTAGAACAAGATTTATCCACTTTTTTCCATTTGAATCAAGACCCCACAATACCAGTTATTCCCGACGCAAAATCACGATTTTCAGCTACGTCATTACAATACGTTGTCTTCTCTACACATTTAGTAGACGTGCGAAAACATTGTAGACGAGAAAGTAAATAACGTATAGAAGAGTTCCATTCATTCGCAATCGGCTTAGAAGGGTCAAAGCATCGTGATGTCAATGCAGTGCCTCTGACCAGCAAGTCCTAGGATTTGATCCCCGACGATGGCAAGAGTTTTCGACACTAGCTACATATTTAGACACGCCAGGAGACCAGCCGAGAGCTTAGAGCTTGTCCTGGCTGGAGCAGAGCCTCGCTGATGGGAGATACCTGGTTGGAGATGCCTGAACAGGTAAACCCCCGCTAGCCGATGGGTAGGTCGGCGTCGGATTTCACCACCCATGTAGGGAAGATTACGCTACCTCCCGCGATAAACCATCCACTACACTTACGGTACTAATGCCCATAGCAGTTGATGCACCCGGAATTATTAATTAATCAATCATTGAATTGATGCCTTAATTTACATGTCAATACTAAGGCCATGAGGCTTGCTCTTCCATCTGACCACGCAATTTTGCTACGCACCTCCCACCAACTAGCGAAGAAAGAAGATATTACTTGGTTGACGAAATAGGCGATTTGAATTTAGCTCAGAGATTTCATTTAGGCTTGAGAGTCTTTTACATGCAGTAAATCTACCAACATGGAACAGCCGGCTTTACTTCCCCTCCGACGGATTTTTCGCCCTTAAAAATGCACTGTTTCGATCGGGTTTGAACCCGCGAACTTGAGTAGAACAGTCCGATGCGACATTCGCCATTCGACACCATCGCCGCCATTTCGTTTGTGTTTTCCTGTTTTCGGCCGGGCAGGGCCCAGTGTGTGCGCGGGTGGCAATCCGCGGCCGCGAGGTGCAGGGCGCCCGCCGGCGTCGAATTTGCCGGCGCGTCGGCTGAGGCGGCGTCCCTTCCGATTGCGGCGACCGCCTGATTGCCAGGCGACGCCAATCCCGCGCCGTTCAGTGGCCGTCCGCGGCCGTCTCACGCAAGTGGCGGGCGGGGATCAGGGGTGGAGGCGGAGGTGGCGATGCGGCCGAATGCAGTGGGAGAGCCGACAGCGGTAGGGGGTAAGAAGAATGTAATATGCGTGTGTTGGGAATCGCTCACCTGCTACCAGAAGTCTGTGTTCCTTCACCTCTGGTTCCGTGCTCATACTGTAACGAAAAACCCCTTCTCACTTGTACTGATATCAATCACGCCCACTAAACAGGCGCCAATGCAACGAAAAAACCCCCTTTCCTATTTACTAAAACGCCCTACGAACTGGGCACTAATGTAATGAAAATCTCCCCTCTCAACTCCTATTGTTGATCACGAAAAACTTCCTTGCTGATCACCTGTAATATCTACAATGCACACCACTGTGCCCCCCCTTTTTACTATCCGGAGTTTTCCTGTTTACATAAATTTATCAGGGCGGGCCGTGATTTGTTCTCTACAGAACACAAGCGCCACGCCAATGCAGGGACCAGGATCAGCTAGCTATGTGATAAAAACACCGGTTACGTAACATCAAAACGAGAACTCAAAATCTCGTTTGTTTATTTTCTTTTAACCAACAGAAACATTAATACCCTCATAAAAGAATCAATACCACACAACATCAACAAAACACGATATCATAAAAATCACAAAAATCAATAAACATATTATACCCAAATGTTATTACGAAATAATGAGCTCAAATACTGTGGCCACACCCATTACATTGCAATCCCCCCAAAATGTTTCCAGTTTTAGCTTTGTAAACCATTTATTCTTCCCAAGAGCAAAGAAATCAAAGTCATTGACTTCACTGGAGTGTTGCAAAACAAAAAAAAATATTCCACTTCCCTTGCGTTGTTAACCAAGCGGCGACCAGGTCCACACACACACGATCTCACGCCGTCATGCGTAAGAACTCTGCTCCACTGCTGCCTGCTAGCGCCGAATTACCAGTGCCCCCCAAATTGGCACTGACCACGGCGACGATATGCAAAGACGCGCTCGAGTCTGCTGCACCTCGGCACACCTCGTTCGGCGACACCCGCACTAAAATAGTTCACATCACACGGCATACAGTTCCGCCACCTTGCGAATACAAGTCCGAAGGAGCAACACCTTCTCGAAATTTTATAAGTTCGCGTGTTAAAATAATATCACGAGTGACGCGGAGTACAACTCGCCACGAAGTTATTCACTCCTCTCACAGTTTATAATAGTTCACTAGTACGAGTCCAGAAGAGAACACTTCATCAAAAATTACAAATCCAAATTTTTTAAAATTATTCTTGCAACAAGCGACGCGGATTCTGCCTCTCGCTACCAAGCTATTCCCTCGTCTCTCTCCCATTGTTGTCCTAAAGCATTTATAGCTTTTTTCCGAACAAAACAATAGCGCCTCTACTGTCTTCTGCTTTATAACTTATAAAAATAGTTTATTATTAATTTCTAACACTTCCTGGATTGTCTTATTATATTGTAAAATTCCCAATTAAAATTTCGTATCCATTCCACTTCTTAGACATCACTTTTCTCGCTTCATTTTGTTAAAAGAATGCTTTTTCGTGCGTCTCATGCCTACAAACATCGCTCGTTTATTTCTCAATTAACTCATGTAACATAATGTTTATCTATTAATGTTCGGCGTCCTAAAATTGTGTCACCACGTTTATAATTTGGCCCGTATCCCACGGAATACTTTGGTATATGCCAAATCTCGGTAGACACACTAGTTTTCGTTTAATTTATTAATATATCCAAACTTTTCTGAAGGGACGTCACGACCATTGTTGTTTTAGTTCTGTAACATGTTAAAATCAATGTCATGATCACAAAACTCGCGATATTATGCGTTTCTGTGACCCGATTTAGCTGAAACAAACTTTATTGTGTTCCTTATAATTTTGTGCGTTGACTAGTAACATGCAACCATTAATTAACCACGGCGTTCACATGCTCGCCTGAAATACTCGTTTTCTCTTAGATCACCTTCACTTGTTTTTCTATATTCCGCTCTGGAAGTTTCTACATAAAGTTCTGTACCCGGTTCATAAACCAATGGTCACTTCATGTTATCTACCTATTTCATTTGTAATAGATGGCTAAACTATTACAATACCCTTTCACATTTCGTTACCTGAGAAGGCATAATCCCTTTCGTTCATCAGGTGTTTTGGAAGGAGTAAAAATATTTGTCAGTTCACATTCGTAAGTAGGCAAATTAGATGTACAGTAATCCCTCGACATCCGCGGATTTGCTATTCGCGAGTTCCGAACATTCGCGATTAGAGAAATGCTACCGGTTTTAACATTCGCGACTTTAACATTCGCGAGTGCGTCTTTCGTCGTTTTTTTTAAAGCGAGCATGTCTTATTTCCTTTATCAGCGTTATCTGGAAAACAAACTCGGCAGATAGCGGAGCTCAAGGAATCACGCTCTGCAAAAGTATCAAAGTTAGAATGTCAATTCACATTAATAGAATAATAAAGTTGTAAAATAATTCAATTCAGTTACTTGATATTGGAGATTAGGGTTTTGGCCACTTGAACAGAAAATCCATTCAGAATCTGTGCACCTCTCATTATAATGACCCCTCTGAAGAGCAGCTTCGGGAAATAATCAGCGAAGAAAGCCTCCTCGAACGTAATGAAGTAACAGAAGCGAAACTGAGTCCTGGACAAATTTCAATGTCAAAGCTGTTAATGGCGTTCTAAAACTTCAACAAGCTCTTGTGGAAAGGGCATTCGAATGTGATCCTAACATTAAATAACTTCGAAATTTAAGAGAAAAATGGAAGCAGAAATTTTTTTCATGTTTGGATATAAGATCAACGAGGAAGGTGATGAACCAAAAAAATAACCAATTCCTATATTCACTTTTACCTTTTTTTAAATTGGTTTTAAATATTCTTTTACTTCTACACCTTGGGATGCTAATTGTGAATTGTTTTAGTTCTTCAGTTCTTCTGCAATTGTTTGTCAGAATTTGTTCTTCCTTTTTCAAACAGCTTTTCGATATCCAGGAACCTAACCCAACTTTCTTCATTAAAATATAAACTCAACATTCACGGTTTTGACATTCGCGAGGTTTCTTGGGAACCTAACTCTCGCGAATGTTGAGGGATTACTGTACTTGCTTTAGTCCAGAGAAAACTTCGAGCACAGATGAGCATGGCAGAATCATCGAAGTTGTGTATGTTAAGTCAGCGGGACAAGATGATGATCGTGATGCGATTCCAGTTTTATTTCCGCAATCTTTTAAATGTTTTAAATGTTGACAGTTCTCTGAAAGGACGAGCAAATGTTCCTTGGAAACAGAAGTAAATCAAATAGATTAATATAACACTAAACAGACCATGGTAAACGTAGAAAACGATCCTTACAATTAAGGAGGAACGGAACGAGACGCAGTTGGGCTGTGCCTTTGGGGGAGGTAGGTAAATGGCATAGGAAAAGTTGATCGAGGGATGCAGACGGAGTACGCCGAAGTGTAGTAAATCGTGAGACAAAGAGCCGAGTACACCGATGTACGCTATGGAGTCCTAGATGAGAACTCAAATCATGAGGAGTGGTAGTGATGGCAATATTGGTTGCAGAGGCAGTAGCGGAAGTGATGTTAACACGTGAAAGTAGGTGAGGCGGTTGGCTCTTTGACTGAGTAAAGAATATGTGAGTGTAGGTTTGCCCCCACTAATTTCAGCAATTTTATACTAGGAGAAAGATATTTTGGCTAGTCCGGACACATCCAAAATTATGTCTTTTTGCAAGTAAAACTGTTATATCCAAAGCAAAGCAGTTCATTTTGCCACCAAAGTGTTTTACTCTATTAGTTTTAATCAATCATCAATAGAACTTAAAAAAGTTCTCTTAAATCATACTCCCGTACTTTTGACACGAAAAAACTTTTAAATCAAAGAACTTTTATTATTATTATTTTAATTTATTTCAGATCGCTGTGAAACGTCTTGGTCATAAGCGATCACTACTTTACAGTTTTACATAATAAAATATTACAGTTTCATAAACAAACATTACAATGAGATATTTAGTAAACATTATACAACAGATATTTAGCAAACAATATAAAACTCTGATTTCATTCGATATTACAGACATGTGTTTTTTTGTTGCAATAAAGGAACTATTAAATATATTTATCTAATTTTGATTCATATAGGAATTTAATAACTTTTTTACACTCTGGAGTGGAATTCAATAGAGAATGGATAACCGGATCAATTTTTAATTTTTTTCTGAGGTTAGTAGTAAAAGGACATTCCACTAATAAGTGGGAACTCAAAGAACTTTTGTTATTGTGGAATTGGTCTAAAATAAAAATATATGTATTGTTGTTATGCATGACAAGAACAACTGTTTTTCGAATATTTCCATTTTAACGTTATGAATAGCGTGAATGAATATGCCATTTAAAATGTGTGACTGAGGAAAATACTAGCCTCGACATCGAAACATTTCCAATATCAAAATATGTACATATTTCGAACACAAATATTGTTTTAATGTTAAATACGGAACAAAGCATGCACCACCTGATTCAAAACAAAGAAATTGAAGCAAATGAAATGCCTCGCCAATGAAAATGAACTACATGATATCGTTTATTATTATTATTATTATTATTATTGTTATTTTTATTACTCTTATTATTATCATTTACTAATAAAAGTTCCATATTGTACATTTCTCACATCTCTGAGAATAAGGAAAAATATGACGATGTATTCCCACATGTAGTAAATTACTTCCTGAAACACGATGTGTTGTCAGGACCCACTTCTGTAGGTCATTGATAACGAAAAATTCGTTGAATCTAAAACGTCTGACTATGTCCGTCTGTGCGTCCGTCCGTAGACAACGCCAGTGGCTAAACCATCAGTAGGATTTTTCACCAAAATTTATATTCATGAATCGATCAGGCTCTTGGCCTCTTTATTTTAAAAGCTATGTTTTAATTTTAGGGGGATACTGCAATACAAAACGACTCGAGAAAATTTTCAGGTTATTCCCAAAAATGGCTTCATTCTTTTTATTAACCTTAGTCATCGGAAGGAGAAAAAGAACGGTTAAAAATTGAGCAGGTTGAGTCAGTTTCGTTGAAATATCGGAATTTAAAAAAAAAGCAAATGTTAAGTTCTAATGTTTGTCGTTATCTTCACACAAAAGTGTTGAAAATGGAGATATTTCCCTTTAAATTCCCTCGAGAACTCAACCATTTTCTGTGTAGACAAGCTCAAAATTCCACATTTTCAGAAACGCTCAAACGCCATTTTTTTTAAATAAATGGCTCCAAATTTTTTCTTCAAACTTCTCGAACGGGTAGTGATAATTGCACTCTTCAATATGACGTAAAGTTCAATTTGGGGTATTTTTTATTTATGCAAAAATTACACAAATGTTATTTTTCGAAGATCTCTCACAGCTTTAATATGCACATTACCAGCAATTTGTAAACACTATATACTAAATTCAAAACTTTTTTGTGAAAAAAAGTTCAAATTTTTAGTAGAGCTTTAACGCCATTTTCTTAAAAACGGCTAAAAATTTTTCAAAGAAAATTTCCATTTAGGACGATGTTTTACTGTTCGTTAATGTTCTAAAATTAATATTTCCGTTCTATTATTAGAAACACGAAAAATTAAGAAAAAGTCAAAAAAATGTACTTTCGGCGGCGATAGATGGCAGTTGGCAAGAGAATGACTCAAGTTCGAATAGTTAGCCCAGACACAAGGAAATAGAAAACATACGGGAAAGTCTGTGCCATTCTGTAGCACCACTAGTTTAAGGATGTAAAACTACACTAAAGGGGTTTGTAGTGTTATATCAGAACATTCCTCGCCATTTCTATTAGCGATCAGTAAACAAAGCATGTCTTTCATCAAAAAGCTGCAATCTTAAAAAAAACACTCATCTGGCATGTGACAATAAGTCCAACGATTCGTTCTAGTATATATTTCGTGTGCGGCATAAAAATATAGTACTACGACGAAACAGGTTTCAAGAAATATACTATCTTTTAATTGTTACCAATTCTTCATTACACACCTTGTAATACTGTTCTAGCCGAGCCAGGAGACCTTTTCGATAGCCAAAGAAGTCAAAACAAGCACAATGACAATGTGACCGAGCGAGGTGGCTCAGGACATCAACTGATGTCTCTGCAATGCCTCTGATCGGAAGATCCTAGGTTCGAGTTGCGACGGCAGGCTTTTCGACACTAGCTAGATAGCTAGTTCTAGTTGAGAAGACGGAGGAGAATTCTAGCAGCCGTCTGCTCTGATCGGTAATTTCCTGTGGTTTCTCCAATCAATACCAGGCAGTACCCTAACAAACGTACGACGGACCGCTCGGGATACTTCCTTCCTCTTCCATGTTCTATCCTCACCCGTTACTTACACATACGTACACAACATTACTACACATACAGGGAGACTGGTCGGGAGTCTAGAGCCTGTCCCGGCTGGGACGGTGCCCCGGCGGTGGGAAATCCTTGGTTGGGTAAACCTCAGTAGCTGACGTGTATGTGGGCGATGGATCTCACTACCTACCAGGGAAGATCACCACCTATCGAGATAAACCATGCACTACACTTATGGGACTAATGCGCTTAGCAGTTAACACACCCAGAACCACTAAACAATGAATCAATGTGGTGAGACCCTCTTCCCGATGACTAGGAAAAGAAAATCCAGCGCTACCAACTGTACGAACCCGTCATTCCCGGGTATCGAACTCATGTCCCTCGCGAGCCATCGATCCCGCAGACGCTCGCCCGCGCCTTGATTTTTACTGGCAGCTTGGGAATTGAATTGTCGGCCTGGCCCGCCCCGGCACCGTCCGCCTCCCGCCCGCCCCCGGCCGGGACGGGCAGGAGAAAGCTGATATTTTAATATCCTGCAAAGGAATTAAAGGAATCAACTTGGAAAATGAAACTTCTCTCTGCCGCCGAAGGAGGTCGCGGCTGTCGGGGCAACTCGCGCTGACGTCTGGGCGCGCGTGCGAGGTGATTGACGGTGGGTGGCTGGAAGACATCGGGGGTGAAGGGAGGAGGAGTGGTGAGAAGGCGAGATGAGAAGAGGATGGAGAAGTAGGAAGTGAAGACAGAAAGAAGATAGAGAAGACGGAAGGTAGGGAAGTAAGGAAGGGAGAGACGGATTTCTGAGGCACGGGAAGAAAGTGTGGAAGGGGAGGATAGGGAAGGAGATGGGGGGGATGGGGATTGAGACAGTGACAGTTAAGGTTACGGGGCGGAGGTGGTGGTGGAGGGGGCTGGGGGAGGCGGAGACGGTGGTAGCAGAAGCAGAGGCAGAGACGAGTACGGTGTCGGCTACGGGGACGGGAAAGGGGGATGAGACCGGAACGGAGATGGAGACAGACCGTACGAGTGGCAGTGACGGTGAATGTGTGGATGCGGGGCTGTGGTTTGAGACGGAGTTCGGAAGAAGGCGTAGGTGAGATAAGGCGGGGAGGAGACAGTGAGGTTATGGAGACACACGGAGAAGACATAGATGTAGAAGATTAATGCGATTTGGAGGTAAAGAGATATTGGAAAATGAACAAAACTGGAGATAAGAGTGCAGATTGTAAAACAGAGGATGGTGCGATGGATAGGAGTGGGACCAAAAATGTTCCAAGGGGGGAGCGACGACGAAGAAGATGGAAAAGAAGCGTGAGTGGAGGCGTTAAAGGCCCACGAAATTAGTCAGTCTATGGCTGACGAAAATAGTCAGGTTATGGCATAGCCAGTCTACGGATGACCCAAAGCTAATGCAAGGGGGATGTGAAAGAAAATAAGAAGCAACTAAACGTAGGTAAACATGTGTTGAAGGTGGGGGTGAGGTGTTGATGAAAATAATGGCAGGGAATCAGAAGTGAAGGTTAAGCGAACGCGGCAGCAATGGTAGCGAATGTGTCAGGCATAAAGAGGATGATCACGGAAGATGAAGACAACTGTTAGGAATGGGTACAATGCCTAATGAAAGAGACGGGGAAAATAGGAAGCAACCGGGCAGTACAAGATAAGACAAAGAATTTTGAGTGCGGGAGCGGAGGTAGTGGTGAAGTAGGACGTAGGAGATACGGCGACTCACAAGGCACGCTTCGGGCGGAAGCAAAGGTAAACGAACTCAGAAGAATATGGACATAAGAACGTGAGCAGGTAAAGCCGGCGACGGAAATGACATCCGAGAGCGGTGAATTGGGAGGAAAGATGGTAAAGAAAAAAAAGAGAATAGAAGGTGAGCAGCTAATGCAATCGACAACTGGAAGACAAATTTGTTGAGGATGGGTGGGGATGGGAATTAGACTCATTCAGAACGTTTAGATTAAAGAGTGAAACTAAAGGATTAACGCCTAAACAAATCCGGCAAAAGAACGCAAAGAAGCGAAAGATACCTGTTTTTTAAGGAAACGAGATGTTATATAATATAATTATTCTGTAGCAAGATGTACGGCTAAGAACAGGCTTCAATGAGACTTAAATAATAATAATTTGAAGTGTGTACTGAAGGTAATATTTCAGTAATTTTTTCTTCAAAAAACAATTAACACACACAAACTGAAGGCAGTTACATAATATTATTGAAAATAAAACAAATGTTGCGTAAATTACACACTGAAAATGTATTCAAGAAAATAAAGTTTATATCATACTCACGATATACGTATAATAAAATCGAAAGTTAAAAATACTGTGATTTTATTATATGTGAAATATGAATAGTTAATTATATCACAGTGAAGAAAGTCATATGCTTTAATTGTCAGAGTGTACTCTCCCCTTTCCTACACTCTTACTTTTGGAATAGGTAACTATCACAGCAGTATTTGTTGTATTCCGCTGTCTCGCATGTCCATTGTAATAGTGTCAATTTCTTCTTATTTAGTTTAGCAGTATTTTTTTGTATATTAAGAAAAGCCTGACCAAGCCAATAAAGGCCCGCGGACTAAATCGAGTGATGGAACCTCGTACGTTCTGTGAGGACCGTACCATGATGGCTGAAGAACCAGGTGACCCCTGAGAAGGTGGGGAGAGCATTGTAAACGACCATTTAAAGCAGTGATTTTCTCCGCAACCGTTGTAGTTCATATATAAAATAGGCATACAATGGAGCATACATGAAGAAATCGTTTGTTGCATCCGATGTAGCTTGAAGATATATGTCCAGGTAGTCAGAACTCTTAATACGTCATCGTAAATATTTTGGATTTTAGGAATTAACAAGTCTTTAATAATTGAGCAAACTTTACATATAAACAGAAAAAAGCAGCTTGGCGAGCAGGGTTGGGCAAAAAACCTTTAAATTTAGTATTTAAATATTTCGACAAAATACTTTGTAAATAAATAGTTAAATATATACTCAAAATATTTCGATTTTGATATCCTAAATACGTATTTCATATACTTAAAATACTATACGAGTACATTTGCATTATATCTTTTTAATTGAAATAATATTTTGTAATAGTCAATTACAATAAATTAGTAAATGACAGTCATACAAATTTCTAAACAATAATTAACTATAATTATGCGTGCTGTTAATGTAATTAAAACAAAAAAATGAACTAAAGTAAACTAAAAGAAATAAGGCCTATTTGGGTTAATTATTCCACAAGCTTTGGAATGAAAGGACAAATGATTTACAAATTTTTATGAAAGCATTTTAGATTTTTTTAAATACACCTATTTTACGTGTTTAAATATATCTCCAAAATACATGTTCAAAACCCTTAAAAGCAACAATTTTTCAAATACAAAATGTTTTTAAAATACATATTTAAAATATAAGTATTTAAATGCTATCCAACCCTGACGAGGTACATCTAGAAACAGAAATGTGTAGACGTGTCGCTAGAGTTACAGAGAAAACTGCAGTACGCATGAAGTTTTTGTGAATTAACGTGATCAAACTAATGAATTAATTACAATGAATAGATTAATTAATGAATAAAAATAAACGAAGAAATCAATGACATACTAACAGGTTTTAGAGAAATATGGAATAAAATTAAACCTAATAAATGAATGGAGGACAATCACAAAAACGTCATTTATGAAAGAAAAAAATAAGAGCGAAGTGAGTTATATTACTCCTGGAGACTCGAGCAAAGGGTTCTATTCTGAAATAGGGAGTCGACTTTCGCGTGGGCGGCTGATAATTGTAGCTCCACCTCCGAGGACGACTTCTCGGAGGGGTGGCGTGTTGGGAACTGCTGCTCGATTCGTCTTCCGTGCGAAGTTGCGCGTTGCGCTACGCTAGTTTCGCGAAACACGAAACGTCAGCTAAAAACATTTGCAAGCGACGTCTCTGAGCATATCAACATATGATAACAAAATACCACCTAATATCGGTAATAACAATAGTAATAATATTAAGAATAACTTTAGTACCTTTATTAAAAGCTTGGGAAAATGTAATGAACATTAATCAGAAAATAAACCTAGATCAAGAACTAACGTAAAAACATTCAAAATCAATGTAGTTACATGACTCATACTTCTTATTAGATTTAACTTCAGGGCTGCTTACTCTTCGAACAAAAATAATGTGTATTATTAAATTATATATATTAAGAGATTTCGATTCCTATTACTAGCTTGAAAAATGAAGGAAAGTACGTACGCGAAATTACTTTTCTCTTTAACGAACATCGTAGACATTTCATTGTGTTATTTTGGTAGAATTCTGATTAATTTGTTGCGGAAAAGAACGACCAGAACTGAAATGTTATCAAAATTCATTGTATCATCTGAAATCCACCATATTGAACAGAACGGAAAGCAATTAAATTTCAAATTCGTGTATCATTATACTGAACCCACTGCACCAAGTTTAACGTGTTCGTGTAAGAATCTAAAATAAACAAAATGGTGTAAGATGTACGCCTAATGCTTGATGGAACAGAAGTGTAGATTTCAAACAACAAAGCCATTTTAACTGCACACTAATTCGTTTAGTCACACTCCTCTAGTTTTTAATTAAACTTTTTCTATTTCTGCAAGTTTGCTACATCAAAATCCATTCCGCTGAAATTTCGGCCCAGATTCACACGACATCGCGCACATAGCCCGCGCCCGCGTTGCGCCCAAATCAGATTCCACTCCAATTACGCAAATTTTCCGAAACGAAACGAAAACTAAAACTTGCAGCACTCATTTATACATCTGGAAGTTGGTTCGTTTCCCAAGTGGAAGAGCGACCGACACGGGCCCCGTGCTCCAGTTCCGCCGGCACACGCGACGCGCGTCGCAGCTGACAGCGAAAGGCTGCCGAGCGCACACGCTCACGCACACGCACGCGCACGCACGAACGCTCCGTCACGCACGAGCGTCCCGTTTCCAACCCCCGGAAGCGCCCGGAGCCGCCCTCTACCCCCGGAATTCACGGATCGGGCCCGACGCCGCATTGATCGCAGAGGAAATACAAAGAAAGGGAACTTTGGGAGGAGATCGAACGCTTCCCTCACAGAGCCTCGGGCCTCATCGATGAATATTTTTATTGGAGATCTGTATCTTTAAGGGCGCCATTAGAGGAAATAGCCGTCATCTGTTTACATTTTTCTTATTCGAGAAGAAAGTTGTATATGTACAAAACATTTCCATCCTCGTAAAATATATAACTTTTTTTTCAAAAATTCGAAATATTAATCCTTTCGTCTTTCTGTTTTAATATTCATGAACCGACCCGAATGTTTTCTTCAACTGGCAATCCCCCGTTTTTCGGGTCCCGAACTGTTACTTGTGGAACACCCTGTTCGGCGCCAGTGGCCGTGTGCAGTGCGCCACGCCTTTTGTTGGGAGTTTGATGGGCTACTTAATGCTGATGGGGGGAAGAAAAGCAATCTGGGGCAAAAGCGGCGGTGGCGGCGGAGGCGGCCGCGTGGTTGGCACTGCAGGCGCCGGAAGATCCCGTGAATATTTAGAAGCAATGCGCAGTAAAACAAAAAAGACGCGCGGGGCGCGGGATCCTTTCGGCGGCCATCTTCCCTCTCTCCTTCCGGCCCCTCCCCCGGCCCCCTGCGCTGCGGTTGAACGACGGTGGTGAGGCAGCGAGCGGAGGCGGCGTGGGAAGAACGGGGGAGGTGGGGAAAGAGAGAGCTCGAAAGCGGGTAGGAAAACTTCAATTTCTTCCGCGGAAGGAATTGCGTAGGGAAGACTCGGAAACTTAGATCTCGTCCCTGGGATTTCAGGACAGCTGACGAGTATTGCGCGAAAAGTACGGGATTTCCAAATATCTCAACGCATGCATTCTCACGTCTCTTGATTCGTTTTTACCTAAGAGTTTTTAGCTGCCTATGGTTTATGGTTTCTTGTGTTTTGGAATTGGGATGATCATCTAAGAATTAGATGTCGTGTGATTATTTCTCTTTCCGATTTCTTGACGACCACAAACAATTTTGGGCAACTCAAGCTTCTCAGAATAAGATGCTGCAACTTCATCGTCATGCAGTATTACAGATATATATTTTAGCCTGTAGGGAGACAAAATTTCTGTCATTAGTGCAATCGAAGAGAAAAAACATTTTACTGTAGAAAATATTGTTCATTAAGTGATCAACAGAGTTGGTTGGCAGCGGACAAGAATGATAATAGTCCTACGAACATGAGGTGTTTTAGGAAGTTGCCAATACGTAAAAAATATAAGGCGTAATGTGTGTAGTACGTTGATTGCAATTTCTAAATAATATGAAATCTGAAGAGATTAATCATGATCAATAATATTCACACTAATATGACAGAATAAGACATATTCGTACTTGAAGTATATTCATATATCCTTCACATAAAAAGTGATGAAACGAGGAAAGTTTCACATATCAGAAATGATTTGTTGAAAGGTTATCACATTCATTGCTTAGTCATTTTGTATTCAGCTTCTAATGCCATTATCCTTTCAGGTTCAAGCGAAGTTGGATAGCAAAATTTCATGGCCAGGGTAAGCAGCCTATGATTTGCGTCACTCTCCTGTGTCGACAATGACGGGTCGAAGTTCTATCGTCCACAGCACGAACTGGAAGTCTCCTCGAAAGGTGACACCCTGCTATCGGGCTTCGCTCATTGTCCTTTGATAACTTATTTTCAGAAGTGAGAACTTGCTATTAGAGAGTAGGATGAAACGAGCAAATTTGATACCTAGATCTTTCCGACATTTTGGCGACACTTTAAGATAATACTTTATTGTCTTTGAATATAGTGTACTTTTTATCTCTAGACATTGAGACGTTTTCACGCTCTGGAATGGCCAATAGCCAATGGCCAATGTTAATTTTATGTTTTCTAAAATATAAAATATTGATAAAAAAAGGAAGATACGTTCAAAAATATGTGCTTGTGTATAATCGAAGTCATTTGTTACGCTGATTTGTCACGTATTTTAATGTGATTTCACTATGTATATTCTTGTTAAATATGTTATAGAACGCATATCCCCATTGAATTTTGACTTATGAAAAAATAATAGTATTAATTTCGAAAAACATTTATTCAATTGCGTTGTTGCAAGTAACATTACAGTGACTCGACTTTCTCACAGAAAGTTCGAAAGCAATAGCAATATTGTAAGGAGAAATAAAAATTATCTGAAACTTTCTTAGTTAACATGAGAAAGCTTAAGTCGGGATCGCGCGATTGTTGAAAAATTTCCTTGAATACTGTCAAAAATGATTACTTATTTTTGTGAAATTATTATTAATTTAAACTTATCGGTTGTACTCGGATCTGAATACAATAAAAAATTAAGCAAAGTCTCGTTAAAAGATAATTATTTTGCCTATTCGGAATAAGCGTAAACGATTGTAACATCCATATTCCAAGCTATAAATTTCTTGCAATTACCAGCACTGAAGTTCTCCATTGCTTATTTATTGACCAGCATAAAACAAACTCAAATATCAAAGAACATGTCAACATTTGTGCTATACTACATAACAACCTTGTCCTTATTCGCTCGACAGCACTGAAATTTCGTGAGAATTGCCCATTAACGTATGTCCACACGCTACACACACTGTCATTATGTGCTCGCCATAGACAACTGAATAATTGATGCATTGTCCTAAACGCTGCTTTAATGACAGAGGCCGTGTAATGAAGTAACACTTGCATTGAGACACTCAAACACAATGGCAGAATGTATGGGTATATCAACTAAAATTTGCACGAGTTATTCTTTCTAAATGATTGATCATGCTTGCGAAATATCTTGCAGTCCGATGTATTGTCTGTGGGAAAATTAAGGGGATCTACCAAAAATTTATCACAAATTACCTCTAAAGATGAATTTCTCATCCACAATTTCTTAGTCTAATGAGAATGCATATTGTATTTTGAGAAAATTCAAATATTTAATATATGGACGAACTTGAGATCAAAGTATTTGATTAGATAGTTCATTAATATATTAGTTAATGATGAGAAACTTTTACACACGTCACAAAAATTCTCATTATGAGCTGAGTTATATAGTGATATGTCAGGTAACGATTCTAACGTTTAATACAGAACGTTCGGCCATCCGACAAATCAATGCTAATGTTTGGTGTGAGTCACCAAGGAAACTATAACAATGCAAAATAAAATATTTTTTAGAGAGATAACACATAAAATACAAAACAGATCAATCTTAACGCCAACCGGGCGGAAATGACCAATACCATCAGCAAAGTTACTAAAATACTTTTACTTTTAAACATGTCCGCTCACTTTTGCGATGCACGTCATGTTGCCACCTGCATGCTCTCGCCGCAACGTCTTTAGCTCGCCCACTTCATTTCACATCCAAAATTCCAAATGTTTCTCCATCTCTCCCATATGAGTTGACTGTTTATTGATCGGAAAGGGTTACAAAATAGTCTTTGCCGTACCAAAACCGCAAAGTAGTCATGGCCATATAAAGCAACCGAGTACAGCAAAGTAAACCACATGAATCAACATGGATGCTGCCTTGCAAAGTGATAATCATTTCCAGCGAATAAACTTGAAAGTTTCCATGAATTCATACCAAACTAGTGGTGCTAAAACTGCACGTATGTTCTCGCCCGTATTTTCACGCAAAATTACGCGAAAGGTACTCAAATTTTTGCACAATTTGGCGTCACCTTACTTCAAAATATATCTTAAAGGAACAGATTTCATTACGGGAAAATATCTCTATCTTTAATATTTGAGTTGTAGGAAGACCCCGAAAAATGTTGAACTTTTGTAATTTTCGAAACATCAGGGTTTTTAACGAACATGAGACCTACACCCTTCTCTTCAACGTCATTGACACTAACCAACAACAGAATTTAATAAAAAAATGATTGAGCCATTCTTTGAAAATTTTGAAAATGTTCCAGGGGCTTGTAAAGTACCCTCCAAAATTAAAATATCTGTTTCAAATTCAAGGACATCAGCCAGATCGATTGGGAATATCAATTTTGGACAAAATTGACTGAACGGTTTAGCCGTTAGCGTTAGCCAGACGAATGGACAGAAAAGTCGGAGATCTTTCACGTTTTCGGTATCAAGGACCCACAAAACATGCATTCTGGCTACACCACATGTTGAGGATTTTTTTCTAAATTTAGCAACTGGATTTATTCATTGTTTCGTTACTAGGGCCCTGTAATAAGAGTTTTCCGAAAACTGTAAAGAGTTTTCTGCCGAAAATTTGCCATTTTTTGTGAGTAGCATTACATAACTTTCTCTCTACTCCGTAGGGAGAAAGTAAAAGTAATGCGCGCAATTCATACAAAAGTGACTTCGGCTTACTCATTCCATAATAGCTGAACTCTTCTCCTATCGTTCCCTTAGCTGTCAACACTTCATTCGTACGTCAATGATTCTCTTTCTGTTCTATTTACTTAATAGTAGTTTAGCAACTAGTTCATAATGTTAAGCTTTGGTGCATGAGTACATGTTTTGAAATCGAGCGATGTTAGAAGCGAGTTTTCAAATTTGTACGAATACAATAAAGCAGCATCGTAAAGGAGTTGCATAAGCTATTTTTTATAACAGCATTATACATTTGTAATAGAACCAAACTTCATTTTGCGAAACAACTTTCTTGTGATGTCGCGATTATTTGACGACTGTGCGAGAAAACGGTGATCGGCTCTTCCATTTACTGCTACCACTCCAAGCTTCTCTTGTTGCGATTGGCTGCATGTGTGATGAAGCAATCATTCGTGCCGTAAAGTATAATACATTATTTTGAGCCCTGAACGATTTGTTGCAACAGAAAATGCCGTTTATAATGCTAGTATAAACAAAATAACAATTCTCAACATTTCCAATTTCTACGGTTTGGTGAGCATTGAGTCGGCTTTCTTTCCATCAGCTATCATCTGCCCTTTTCTTTCAATCTCTGCCCCCTCCCACAAAAAATAATTTCGTTCTTCAACTCTTCAAGAGCAATCACCATAAATACGTATCTCGCATGATCTATCACTAAATAAATTAAATTCAGATAGGATTGAGAAAGAAAATTAATTAAATATATTCTTAAATTATGATAACAAGCGTTTAACAACGAAATTATATTATTCATTAGGAAATGGGATAATGTGTTTAAGAGTGGTAATGTTGAGTGTTGCCACACACACAGATGAAGTAAGAGGAGAAGCTAAACAGAGGAATAATACAGAAACCACCACAACATTCTATTCTATTGATAAATTGTGCCTGAGAAAGAAAAAGACACAAGACGGACACAAGAAGGCGAGCAATGAAAATTCTGAAATTTTCAAAACGAAAGAAAACAGAGGAAGAACCAAAGGAATGATAAATAACAACTTGACTAAACCTATTCTTCTAAATTTAATTCCGTCTTCGGAAATTAAATGTTGATAGTTAATCGTACATAATAGATTTTTTGCAAAATAACTTGTTGCAATAAATGTGGAATAAATTGGGGAATGTTTCATAATAAATTTGCCTTCTCCCGAACCAGAAGTGTTTTGACGTTTTCAAATTATCTTCTACATAATATCTTTACAAATATTGCATTCATGAACGTCTCTTAAGTCTTATTGGGACTGCGGCAATTTATCTTACAACCGGTGTGGAAGAAGAACATGAAAAAGAAAATAATCTGCCCTAGCCACAATTTCGAGTTGAAGTCTTCTTTAAGGAACCCTGCAAAAAAATACAAATAATGAAAAATAAGTATACCTCTCTCAGAAAATAAATGCCATGTGGCTTGTCATGCTGTTCCCGTATGGTTCTGAGTAACCGATTACATTTTTTGAGCAGTATTCGATCTTCACGAAACATCAAACCCATCGTTCAAACAAAAAGTAAAATAACACGCCGCGATAGTTAATTATCTTATAAAAACTCAGTTAAAATAATAATCCACTTAGACGAAATCTACCATTACATGATTGACGTCCTAGAGAACAACCAACAGCTACTCCAACAGGCAGTTACAGCTTGCAGTACGGTAACCACCGGGTAGGGACGCGTGTTGTGGTCTGGCTTGGGTTCCCCGATCCGAGCGGTTGCGTTCGACTTCATTGCTTCGATGGATCGATCGGAAGCTTTATCAGTTTCCTCCTCCTCCTCCTCGATAATACTTCGCTTAGTCTTCCAGCACCGGATAATAACCGTCGGGTTATCGTTAAAAGAGTTTGAGACAATACCACAGGAAGCGGACCATCTGCTTTATATTGTAGCCCCTGCGAGTTAACGAGAGAATTGGATAATAAAGAAGACGTGCCGGATAATAAGGTAGTTTAATGTTGCGTATAATTAGGACATAATTATATAATTAATACTCGAGCATTTTTATTATGTGCCCTCTCCGGAGAAAACGATGCAACAAAAGGCCGCTGATGGGCGCTTGTCGTGTTATAACCCGGCTGCCGGGTGACATCGGCATTAATCATCGTATTTCGGGGGCCGCCTGCCCCCCCCCCTCGAACCCCCGGCGCGAGGGTACGAGGCGGGTGAACGCCGCCGCCGGTGCGTCTGACGGCTGGACATCGTTGCCGCCTCCCACCCCCCGGTGGCGGGCAGTTTTTCGCCGGACGAGGCCTGAAAAGCGAGCCGTTATCAGCTGTCCCTCACCCCCACGCAGCTGGGCGTTGCTTCAGTTCGGTGACCCGGTCGCTGCACAAGCAGCGTGTAATGTGATGCTGCACGATATGCCTCGGATGATGAGTAGTCGCGAAAATAATGTAGCTTGAATTTTAAAATTTACTGTGAATAAGAGGGTAAATAATGCACACGGTTTGGATCTCTAGTAAACATGAAGGGTAAGGTCATTCATCTGTTTGGTTTTTGTTTAGGAGAATAACATTGCACTAGTAGAGAGTAATCACTATAACTCATACGACGATTATTATGGCATGTCTCATATTTATCATAGTATATATTTTAAAATCTAATGTGTTAAATACGATAAGAACATGGTACATTATTGGAATTCAATGTATATGGGAAAACTTTAAGATGATGTGTGTACGTCTTACAGCAACTCCACTGCACATATGGCAAGAACTGAAATATTGATCCACAATATGTCCTACACTAGCTATATTGGGCAAAATAATACAACTTAAATTTTAAAATACTAGTGTTTCGGATAAGATAATAAACAAATTACATACGGAACTCAAAATAATACGTCTAGTTTTTGGTTTTCTTTGAACTGGTTCTTTTTCTTTAGGAAACTACATCGTATAAGAAGTGTGGTATGCAATTTTGGTTCACAATGTGTGTTAACAGGTAAGTAAAATAACATAACTAGGGTTTCAAAAATTTCATATTTTTAATAAGAGAAAAAGATACCTCATTTTTAATCGAAAAACTTCTTGGGTACTTGTTTCATTTATTTTCTCATATTTTCCTTATCTTAAGTTAACTTAAAGGAAAATATTATTCGACAACAGTTTAAGCCTAACAAATAACACAAAACTTGTGTACATTTTCATATCACTGCCGAAGTGTTATGTAATATGCTATAATCATTTCGAGCCATAACGATATGAGAAGAAATGTGAAAGTAGTTAAATTCATCGCAGTTTTATTAATTTCACGCGGAGAAAAAATAATATTTGAATCCTAGATGAACCCAAACTATGAACCAATTAATTGATAAAAAGGAGAGTCCAAAGACCAGGAGTCAACAGTTATTTTGATTTATTGAAATGAAAGCCAAATTTAAATTTTTTCATAATGTATTCTCCAAGCCATTTTTCAGAAAGTTGATTACGTCTTGTCAGACAGCAGAATACGAAATTGAACTGTGTGCAATTGAAAGGAATGATAAATATATTCAGAGCCAATACTAGGCGCTACGTTCTTTCAGAAATATGAAGTTTATACAAATGCTATTTCAACGCTGCAGGATCAGAATATGTTTTTGGCAATAACCATTTTGATATGAAATACAGCCAGGGAAGGAAGAGGACACGTACAGTCACGAAGAATAAAAGTACGAAGAAAAGAGGCATGCTACTTTCACATGATCCGAAAAAGACGCAAACGCATCGAAAGAAATAGAAAAGTGCAGTAAAAGGCTTTCTCCAAAGGTACACCGCACCTCAGTATTGCCACCGCTGCTCACTGCCAGTTGGAATCCGATATGCGAGAAAATTATGCACGAGAATGCATTCCCTAGACCAAGACCCGCAAAGACGCACTCTAGCAAATTCCGTCAGGGAGCGCCCAAACCCTCGCTTTCCCCACTAAAATATTCCGCGCGATCTCACTTTTGTTTACTTTCTTCGGAGCTGCTGCTGCCGCTGCTGCATCTGCGAATGTGATAGGAGGCGGCGCGAGGAATTCGGAGTCGCAGCCTTCTATCGATTCCCGAGACAGCCCCGCGCCCACTGCATCAGCGCCGCGCCGCGCCTCGCCTCGCGGGCTGCCTGCCTGCAGGCCGCGCTGCCTGCCACGGTGGTGCGGCGACGGTTCAACATTCGACAGCGTGGGATCACTCAGCTTTCGAATTCTGAAAATGATATCTTGTGAGTGCATGAATGCCAGTTCTGGGCAGAAGATCCATATAAAGGATATTGAAATTGATGTAAATTCTTGCTGTTCATCCTGGTATAATTGGATTATATTTATTTATTCGTACCATCAACACCTCCATATAAAGGATAATAATTTATTACATTAGATTATAAAGAAATACTTTACCTGCAAGAGGAAGTATAACAATAATTATTATTACTGTTTAAGTACAAGGTTGTATTGTGAAGTCGAGTAAAACACTCTCTTTAACGCGTGTACGACATTACGGTTCAAAGGATTTAGGTGAGGTAGAATTATGTAGTTTTGCGAAATTATACCATTTCTGTGTAATATTTTTATTGTAGTATTTTTGGTAGTCCAATAAATTGTTATCATTCATAGACGTTACTTTAGGTTTTTTAGTAAAATACTTGCATTATTAAGAAAAGTCTGTATACTTCTAAAATATGTATCCAAACATCTCTGGTCAATGGATGAATTCAGTAAACTGAGACGCATAGAATAAAGATCTACCAGCTCAAGTGTTTACATGTTCGGAATACGTGACAACTGACTCACCCGGGTTTGCGTGTCGTTGCGTGTTGACGACATTTTCAAGGTGCACACACACGCATAATTTTGTAGGTTCGGTGATACAACTTGTCCTGCTTAACGTCACAATTTTCGATCCATTTGGATCCGTTCAAATTTATCACTTCGTGTGCTTAGCGACAAGATCCGATAGCTCAGTAGGAACATTGATGTATATGCAGCATTATTGACCAGCAAATTCAAGGGTTCAAGTACCGACGGGTGGCGGAATTTTGGCATTAGCTAGGCCGAGTTCAACCGCTGTCTAAGGTTAATTATAACGGTCGGTTGTTCTGGTCGGTAGCTTACGTGATTTCTTCCATCAATCCCAGGCGAATGGCGAAGCGGTACCCTAGCAGCTGAACAAACTCATCTGAATTTTATATGCTTTATTTTGTTTGTGTGCTGCAACTGCCCGAGTGCTGAGCCTCGGTTTCTGATATTGAGCCTGATCTCTATAACTATGTCTGTTTTCAGTGCTTTTAAATCAGAGCTCTTCAATAGTTGGTTCGAGTATCATATCCAGGATGTGAGGCATGCTTATTTTGCATTACCGGCTAGTGTGGGTATCCAATGACACTATGAAATGGATATCGTTCAGTAGGAATAAAGAATACGTGATAATTGATGTCAAGTGGTATTTAGGAACATTATATATTATAATTTTTATAATATATTCCGAATTAATTAATTTAAATTTCCTCTATAATCACTCTTAGGAGGTGGTCCAACTGAAGAGAACTCGAGTTGGCTAGTTTCTATTACAGCACCATCTACTCTGAGCACATTTATCAGTAGTTAATTATAATTTATTTCTTGGTACTCATTATAAATTACGTAAGTAATCATGCTGTCACTTCGTGACATGGTGGTCAAAAGGACAAAAAAATCTCTTTATAGGCCCACAGTCGGATTCTCGCGAAAATGAAAGTACCGTACTACATTATCGACATTGCGAAAATTAAGTAGTTAGGTTTATTTGTTAAGAATAACATTCGGAATAAATATTAAATATTAATTATGATCAAATACATAGCTTGAAAGGTACTTTAGGAATGAAATAAAATGTTGGTTTGTGTTAACGTGTCTTTCAGATTTCTATTGTCATGGATCTAAAATTGGCTCTGATTGACGTATTACTTTCTTATATTACATTCCTTAATACAGTTTAGAAATAATATTTCTACATCAGAATACCCAACTAATTTTTGAAGGTATGTTAAAACGAAATTAATTTCTATTTACAATAATCGCAACTGGATATGGCAATTTATATTGATAACAGAGATGAAATAGGGCTCCTAATAAAAACAAGAGGTTTTAAAAACATGACTTAAATCTCTTATGCATGAGTGTTTGTATAAAAAAATTATTTACTATTTTGCTATATATAATATCAGTTAAATTTAAATAGTTAAATTATGGCACGCTTTCAAGCCCAAGTTAATATACTTCTTTGAGTTTCGATCATGTTCCTCCGCTCTATTTCGGTAAAATCTATTAATTCTCAGGTTTGTGAGCGAAACATGGATCTATATGTAAAATATAAAATTTTATACTATCACACCTCACTATGCAATAAAATTAACGCACTGACAGGTTCTACTCGGATTCCGAAGTTTCTTATGAACGCAATGTGACGAAACCGGGAAGCAATTTCGATTGCCCTCCCCCAGGGACGCGCAGTGCCTATCGATTCCTCGGAGCCTCCTGAGGGGGGGGCGGCATCACGCTCCGGCGCCCTGAGCGTCGCGACGCCTCCTGCTCCCGCACAGAGATCGCGCGCGCGCGCCACGACGCCCTGCGCGCCCCCGTCCCTTTCACCCACTCCCTTTCACCCACACTCACTCGTCCCCTCTTTCTCTTTCGACTACTTGATTGATTGTGATTCCCGGCGCGTAAACTACTTAGGTCATTAGTCCCGTACGTGTAGTGCATGCTTTTTCATGGGGAGGTGACGGTGATTTTTCCCCGCTGGATGGTGAGATCCGGCGCCAAACTACCCTTGACTAGCGGTTTTTTCCCAACCAGGTACCTCCCACCAGTGGGGCAGCGCGCAGGTGGGACACGCTCAAAGCCCCTGACCGGTCTCCCGACATGTGTGGTAGTGTAGAGCATATGAGTGTAAGTGTGTGTGTAAGGAGTGAGGATAGGACAAGGAAGCGGAAGGAAAGATCGCGCGCGGTCCGTGGCCGTTTCTTAGGGTATTGCTCCAGCATTCCCTGGTCGAAGAAACCACGCAAAACTACCGGTCAAAGTAGCCGGTCGCTAGAATTTTCCTCCAGACAGCGACTGAACTCAACCTAGCTGACAAGTTAATGTCGAAAATCCTGCGCCGTCGGTACTCGAACCAAAGACCTCCCGGTTAGAAGTATTGCAGTGGCTTTAGCTGATGCACTGAGCCACCTCTCTCGGTTCGACTACTTTCAACCCAACCTCTCCCAATGATTGATTAGTGAGTCCAGACACGTCAACTGCTACAATAAGTCTCGTAAGTACACTGCATATTTTTATAGCGAAAGGTGGTTGTGATCTTCCCCTGCTGGCTGAGATCCGGCGCTCACCTACCCGTCGCTTTGAGGGATTTCCCCAAACCTGTTATCTTCTATCAGCGGGGCACAGCCCAAGCGTGGACAATCTGTAAGCTTCTAGCTGGCCTCCCGACATCAGTTTCAATTCCTCCACTTCTAATGTTTGATTAATTTATTGATTAGTAATTTGGGGTGCCTCAACTAATGCGTCCCGTAAGGGTAGTCATGTTATCACCGCGAAAGGTGGAGGTGACTCTCCCCCGCTGGATGGCGAGATCTTGCGGCGACCCAGACATCAGCTTTTGAGTTTTCCCCGTCCAGGTACCTCCCAATAGCGGAAAACCGCCCCAGCCGTGACAAGTTCTAAGCTAATGACCAGTCTCCTGACATGTGTGGCAGTGTAGTGCATGTGTGTGTCCAAATAAGGGGTGAGGATACGATGAGGAAAAGGTAGGAACGATCGCGCGCGGTCTGTGGCCCGTTTGTTAGGGTACAGCTCCGGCAATCTCTGGGAGGTTGACTGGAGAAACCACGAAAAACTACCAATCAAAGCAGCCGGCTGCTAGAATTCCCGTCAAGATAGAGGCTGCATTCGACCTTGTGTAGCTAGTCTAGGCCACCCTATCACCGTTGCGACTCGAACCTTACGATCTCCCGATCAGATGAACAATCATCATCAAATCATCATCAGATCATCAATTGATGTCCTGCGCCACCTAAGCCAGTCCAACACCAAAATAAACGTGCCATTCCATTCTCTTCACTCACCCCCACTCTCCCCCCTTCCTGGTTCTATAACATCCTTTTCTCTCGTTCACATTCGCTATTACTCCCACGTTGACTACATTCAACACAACCACTTTCGATATAAATGTAGTAATATAACTCCCAAAGTTCGACTGCGCTCAATCAGCTTTGTTCGTCCCCAGTGACCTCTGTTCGCAACAGTTTGTCTGTGCATTCCTCTCGTCCCTATTCGTCTGCGTTCGCCTGCATTTGTCTCCGTTCGCCTGCCATCGCCATCGTTCCCCATCGTTCACCATCGTTCGTCATCGTTCCCCATCGTTCGCCATCGTTCGTCATCGTTCGCCTTCGATCGCCTTCGATCGCCTTCGATCGCCTTCGATCGCCTTTGTTCGCCTTTGTTCGCCTTCGTTCGCCTTCGTTCGCCTTCGTTCGCCTTCGTTCGCCTTCGTTCGCCTTCGTTCGCCTTCGTTCGCTTTCGTTCGCCTTCGTTCGCCTTCGTTCGCCTTCGTTCGCCTTCGTTCGCCTTCGTTTGCCTTCGTTCGCCTTGGTTCGCCTCCGTTCGTCCCTGTTTGTCCCTGTTTGTCCCCGTTTGTCAACGTTCGTTCCCGTTTGTTCCCCTCCGTCCGCTGCCCTTCTCCTTCGTGCGCCTCCGTCCACACCTCTCCTCCTTCGAGTGTCACCTTTATCTCACCGTTCGTCACCATTCGCCTCCATTCTGTTCTATTCGCTTGTTCTCTATTCGCCTGTTCTGCGGTTGCTGCGTAAGTGACTTAGCAGACAACTTGTATGCGACACATTTTGATGGAGGAAGTAGAGGCCCCTCCGACTTGAAGACGTTAATTTCAAAACCCTTTTTCGTAAAACCTCTTACCCTTCCCTTTCGGAAAGGAACGGAACGGGGCCACGCGGGTCGCGCGGGCCGCTGGAACGGGATGCTGCGCTCTTCTCTCTCTCGTTCTAACCACATTATAATGAAAACGCCGGAACTTTGTGGTTGGCGAAGCAGATGCTTGTGAAAGGATGCTCGCGCCGTCTTCGCCCGCTGGCGCCCGCGGCTCCGCCCACCCCCGCCGCCGCTGCCAATGCCTTCGCGCTCGCCGTCGTCCCACTTACTTTTTCCCTGCATATCCGTCACCTTGGCTCCCTTCGCACTCGTTTTATTCTGAAGCCATATCCGTGAACTCTCTTTTCCTCTCCCTCCCCCTTCCTCTCCCTCTCTCTTCCTCTCCTTCTCCCTTCCTCTCCCTCTCTCTTCCTCTCCCTTTCCCTTCCTCTCCTTCTCCCTTCCTCGCCCTCTCTCTTCCTCTCCCTCTCTCTTCTTCTGTTCATATCCCTCTCTCTTCCTCTGTTCCTAACCCTCTCTCTTCATCTATCTTCCTTTTTCTCTCTCTCTTCCTCTCTCTTCTCTCTTTCTTTCTTCTCTCTTTATCTCTGTGTGTTTCTTCCCTCTCTCTCTGTCACTAATGCCGCCCGCCCTACCGACGCGAAAGCCTCCATGCTCACTTCCTACACCCACATCCTCTATTCCTCTTCCCTGCATATGCATTCCCTGGCGTCTTCCCTGCTTGTCATCACTCACACTGCAATCACACCTGAGATCTCCAGAACGCCATCTTTCCTCCCGCCGCCAAGGTCTTGAAGCTCATCGCCCTCAGTCGCATCTTCCTACTTATTTTTTCCTGCATGTCCATCCCCTTGCCTCCATTCCCTCCCGTTTCACTCTGTTGCTATCCCCATTCTATTCAATGCCACTCACCCTGTTAATGACGCCAGTGCCTCCGCGCACGCTTCCTACCCCCGTATCCTCCATTCCCCTTCCCCGTACATCCATCCCCTAGCATCTTCCTTGTATTTCGTCAACCCCACACAAGACCCCCAGAACGCTGTCCATGCTTCTCCCCAGAATCCCTTCATTCTCGTCTACTACTCCACATCTTCCATTCCTCTCTCCTACAAATCCATTCCTTTCTTCACTCCCGTAGCACCCATTTCCATTCTCTCCCGCCTTACCCGCTGCCACAGCCAACGTCTTAACGCTCGTCTCTTTTCCACACTCCATCCTCCCCTTCCCTGCGTTTCAAACCTCACATGTCCCAGTGGAACCTGACATTCCCAACGCACGCTCGACGACTCCTCCTCTCCCACTTGAGAGGACGCTCGTTCGACGCCCCGTTCCTCCTCCACCCCGCTCTACCCTCAACGCTCCCGCAGCTGTCTTTACACAAGCCTCATCTCTCCTCCCACCTTCCCTTTCCTTGCACGTACATATGGGTCGCGTCCCTAGCTCCCGCTGTACTGCTGACGCCACACCACCTCGCCCTGAACGTCAGCTCCGAACGCATCCCTCTCCATCTCTGAAGCACCTCCCAACGCCATCGCCTCCCACCCGCCCGCGATCGCGCTTTTGTCGATATTCCAAGCCCAGCCACTCGCAAACCGTTCAGTCGCTTACGCTCTGGCATTCGCCGCCTCCGCTCCACCCTGACTGATTGATCGATTATTCTTTATTTCCGGGCTCGTTATATACTACGATCATTAGTTCCGTTGGTTCAGAGGATGTTATGTGGTGGTGTTTCTTCCTTGCTGAAACGTGAGATCAGACGTTGACTTAAAGGTCAGTGTGAGGAGATTCTTACCCTATGAGTCTTCGCCAGAGTGGCAAGCCCCGTCCGATACGGGCTCTATGGTATACAAACGACTGTTACTTCCGATACGTAATGTATTGTAGTGCGTGTGTGTGAATGCAAAGTAAGGTGAGATGGTTTGATGAGGAAGGAAAGGTCGCGTGTGGTCCATGGCCATTGTGTAAAAGTATTGCTCTAGTATTCACGTGGTGTTGATCGCAGAAACTCCCTATGGCGTTCTCACCTCACCTCTCTCGCACTGATTTCAAAATCTTAACACCATCCATTGATCTTAATTGTTCTTCACGATCTTTCGGCTTCCACTGTATTCACTGCGTGGTTCCGTTTCTCCTCTTTAAACTCTGCCCTAGCCACGTATACTTCGTGCCCCCGTCATTGTTACTGGTCTATGTCCGTGTTTCCGTTGCCATCGTTTCTTGTATCTTCGTTTTCTCCGGCCTCAAAAATAGTAGTTTGCTGCACCCCAGCCAGTGTCGCCCCGGTTCTTCACCAACGCTGTCTACTCTCCCATCATATCATGTTCCGCCCCTACCCAATAACCAGGAAAAACCGTCCCAATCACTACGAAATCTCGTACCCTTTCTTACATCAGTCACCCAATCACCACCGTTTAATTTCGTCACATATCTGTTATCATTCATGCCTATGTCTGCTTCTCTTTCTCCTCACCTCTGGCCCACGCTATGCCTTCAGTTCCGTTTCTATTATTACGCCCAACCCCCTTTCATTTCAGCTCCATACCACTTCCACCACTGTCTACTCTCCTCTCATCTCTGTTATCATTCGTGTCTCTGTCTGCACCTCTTCCTCCTCACCTCTGGCCCAGTCTCTCCTCCATCTCCGTTTCCACCACAACGCCCATCCCTCCTTCGCCCCAATTCCGCAGCACCGTCTCCTTTAACCCCTGCTCGCGCGCGCAAGCAGCCGGCCGGGAGATCTCGCTTCTTCTGCCTCTTCTAAGAAGCAGCACCCGAGCGCCGACGGAAGAGCGTTCGCCTCCAGAAACAGAGAAAGAAGTAGAGGGAAAGACGAGAGAAAGAGAGCAAGAGAAATTTAGTACTCTCAGCCACACCCGAAGCTGCATCCGCGCCGTCTCCACCGCCGCCGCCGCCACCTCGTCTTCAAATTGCCGGGACGGGCAAATTTACAATCCACGCTTGAAATAATCGAAGTGGTTGGGAATTGGAATAAGAGAGGAACGAGTGGCGGCGCGAGGCGACGCGGGGGTGAGGCGGGGTGGCGTAGGGACGCGCGGAGCAGGGCGGGGAGGCGCGGAGGGGGCAGGGCAGAGTGGTTATGCGCGGGGGCCGGGACGACGGGGAGCGAGGCGGCCCGGGGCGGTGTAGCAGGGCGCGAGGTGGCACGGGGCGTGACGGGGTGGGACGGGACGGGACGGGACGGGACGGGACGGGACGGGGCGGGACGGGACGGGACGGGACGGGACGGGACGAGGCGAGGTGGGGCTGGGCGGGGCGGGGTGGGGTGGGGTGGGATGTGACAGCGCGGGGTGGCGCGGAGGGAGATGGGGCAGAGTAGTTGGCACGGTGCGGCGCGGGGCGGCGCGGGGCGGCGCGGGGAGAGGCTGAAGTGGGGGGATGTGAGAGCGAGAGGGCTCGTCGAGGTCGCGGGCGGGCGCTGCGAGAGGCCTCTGGGAGCGTTTATTCCGGGAAGGAGGAATGAAATGAAGTCAAAAAAATCCTAATTTCATAGAACCTTTAGTCCGGCGTAATTCGATGTAAGCTTCCCAGAGAAGAACACAGCGGGGCCTCTCGGTGCCGGCTCTTCCGTCCACACCGCCTGCGCCGACACAGCCACCCTGCGCGCCCGACGCCCACACCGCACTAGCCGCCATTGCCACTTAGTCTGTACCCATCGTTCCCACTCTCTAACCCCGCCCCCACCGTTTCCAATGTCACCTTCGCTGATTAAGTGATTAGCGATTCAGGGTACTCAACTTCTTAGGGCAGTGGTCCCGAAAGTGTAGTGTATGTTTTGAAAGTGACTGTTTTGGCCAAGCAGTCACCTCCGTCCACGGCGTATGGTTATCACCACCACAGTCTCTCCATCGTCCCTCCAAATTCCCAATGTTTCTTCCGTTCCTATTGTGTCACTACTGTTGTCACTTACGTCGACCACGCTACCCCCAACGACACTTCGGCCCTGACATTCCACCACTTGCTCTTACGTTATCGTAACCATTCACCATTGCGACGGACGAAGGAACCTCCGCAAACTGCCATAAATGTTGGAACTGGATCTCACCATCCAGCGGGACACCATCACCTTCCATGATAAAATATTCACTACATTTCCGGGACTTATGACTATAACAGTTGACGCGCCCGGAAACAACATAATTTCTCAACCTGCTCTTCCTGTCATTAGCTTCTACCACCCACCCCTCTCTGCACTCTCCTACCTCTGTTCCCTAGCTCCAGCTGTTTCTGTCGTCATTGCATCCTGTATATCCCCTCCTTTCCATCGCCTCCATAATCTACCAGGTCTCCATCACCTCCACCATTCCCCAGTGACTGAATTACATCCCAACCACCACCGCCCCCTCTGCAGTCTGCAGTGGCGGATCCAGGACGGGAGGGGCATGGGGGGTCATGACCCCCAATATCGTAATTAGAATTATGTAATTACGATATTCGTATTTAAAATTAACATTGGATTGAATCTTGTATACACAACAAAAATAATATACAATATAACAAACATGTTTATTATTTAACAAACATCTGCGATTGTCCCCTCCAAAATGAACCGCTAGACCCGCCCCTGCCTGTCTGCCTTACCTTCGCTGCAACTACTCACCTACTCATTCCGTTTCCCCTTTTCATTCGCCGCCCACGCCTCACTTCCCGACGCCTCTGCCGTCACGGAGCTCTCTGGGTTCACTTTGCACGGCTGAATCGAGTGGTAGCCGACATCGTAGCTTCTTGTGATTCCATCTTGGCGCCAAAATGTTTCTTGGTATTCATCTGAATATATGTATGACCGTACGGGGAAAAGAGTTTAAGATATTCAGCGCGGAGTCAAAAACGGAGCTTAGCAAGGTTCATAGGACATCTTATCAGTTTCTGTGACTGTGATTACGTCAAGTACGGGAACATAATTTGTTAAAACACAGTGGTCTCTTACGTTCCAGTTATCACGTGATGTTACATGAACAATTATATTTCAAAAGCACGAATTGCTTAATCGAGATTGATTGCGTTTGAGAAGTAAATTTAATTGCATCTGGAGTATTCTAGTTGCACGATTTTGTTCCTAAAGACTAATACTTTATGATTGTTAATATGCCTAATTGTAATTGCAAAAGTTACTTTTCTTTTTGATGTAATGAATTCTAATACACACTACCCTTCAATATTTGCTGTTGCTAATGATAAAAAATATGTTTATTTGTAACGTTTAGCAGTACAGCAATACAACTATTAAAGAGAAATTAAAATGACCTTACTTACAAATGAACGCGTTGGTGCCAGATATTTAAAAATGAAAACATTAATCATTTATTACCTGCAGTTTCATTATACTTTTCTAACATTTTAGCGGTGATTCACTGTTCAATACAGATACTAATAGAGGTATTTGTAACATTTTGAACACTGAGTTACTAATGAACACTTAAGCTTACAGACGCAGGAACAGAACAACTGTGTGAGGGCTAAATTAATTTTAACTTCGTAGGTAATTCTAAGTACATGAAATTAATAGCAAAACATCAGAATTATATACCAAAAATCTTTAAAAAATAACAGGTTTAAACAAAACTCATTGTTTACTCATAGCCGGTAAAATTAACTCAACTTTGGCGCCTACTATAGAATCTACACAATTATAATCATTTCAAAACGTCGCGCCTGAGATAGGTTATATTTTCCCTCAAAAACCGCCGAATGCATTACAGAGAAGAAAAAAATAATTTCCCGTAAGAAGGCGCTTTGAACAGTTTTCAAAGACGTCCGCGAGAGCGCACCACATCTCAGACTCCGGAGGCCACGCTGTACATTGTCGTACAACGTAGCCAACGCTGTACATTGTCGAGATGTGATAGAAAACAGCTCCTTCCAGCTAAGACGGCGAAAGAGCGCATATTGTTTGAAAATATGCAGCCGAGCAGTCTCGTGTAAAAAAGTGTGTGGGCTCGCTCGTGTAAAAAAGCTTGTAAAACGCGCGTATTGCATGCACTGAAAGTGGAATTATTTATGTAAAATTGCGGTTGTGATTCCAAATACCTGTGATATTGCATTCTCCGTGATCCAACGTTTTGTGGCGCGTCAGAAACCAATGTGGCTGCTTATATGCTCGAATAACGAAAAACAACCAGGAAGGAAAACGATTTCCTTTCGCCCAGACACAATCCACGATGATGTCTTCAATATTTTATGTAAAAAGCCGATTCTAACGCCAAGGTGTGCTAATAGTCTTAATACTTGTTTTTATAATTTTCCCTTACGACAAAAACTCATATATATAGCAGATCTTTGGTCCATTCTTCAAGCTCTCCCACCACTTTAGCTATATTCGAAGCCTCAACACTCACAGTCATTGAAAGTTGTTTTATGTATATCCATAACATTTCAGTCACTTCGAGTGGGGCCCCCATTCACACAGCAGGAATCTTGAAGATCTATTTATGAAAGCATCTCAGTTCCGAAAAATAACACGGGTCCCAATTCTCCACCCAGTAATCCACCTCCACCCACTGACAGTGAACAGTAGGTTGTTGAATACCTTGTAACGGATAAATGAGTTAAAGGCGTCTAAGTCGTGGTGGAAACGCGTACGTGAGGATTTTGATGACGAGGAAGAGGAGGAATGGTCACGACTGAAAGTGAAATATAGATGTTGTACAAGTACACATTTAACATGAAGCGGCATATTAAACTTAAATATGCAGTATTTAAATATTCTGTATTTAAATATAAAGTAAGAACAAGATGAAAAAAAGCATCAAAACATTTGCATTTAAGATGTATTGTGCTACCATAGAATCAAATCAATGTGTGCTAAACAAGAAATCAACAAATAATATTTCTTAGACCATTTTGCAACACACCAGTTTGTCTATGATTCGTTTCGTAATGTCGAGAAGTCCTGTACGTTACATGGAAGTCGGTAATAATAAATGCCCGAAACTAGTTCTCAGTTTGCAGTAGGATGGTGGACGTTTATCTGTAACTGCATACTCAGTCCTCTTAATCAGGAGACAGTACAATAGAATATTTTAGTTTTTTCATCAAACATGTTCATTCCACCTAAGTTTGCTCGGAGTTATCAATACTATTTTTTCAGAGCATAGAAGAAAAATGTTGAAGGAGAGCCATTGAGCCCTGCGCCATCCAATTCCAAGGAGAAAGTGGTTAGAAGGGAAGTGGCGCCAAGATGTGTGTGCACGCGCGCGCGCCGTCAAGGTGCGTGTGTGTGTGTGTGTGTGTGTGTGTGGAGTTGGGTGCGTGGGCGGCGTTGGAGGCCGCAGCTGCCCGCACCGGCCCCGACGCCCCGAGGCGAACCCGTCACTTCCAGAGCAAGCGGCAGGTGAGACTTCTGGCCGACTGCAACGCTGCTACACGGAGTTCCAATGTCGTGACTTCGGTGGTGTAACGGTTACGATATACCGAAGTCCGTGGGTCCAAATCCGATCGAAGTGGTGGAGTTTTAAGAGCGAAACAAATCCTTCGTATGCATCTCTTCAGATGGGAAGTAAATCAGGCCGTCCCGTGTTGTAGATTTACTACATGTAGAAAGAAACCTCTGGGCAAAATTCAAATCGCCCGTTTCGTCGTGCGAGTGATATTTCCTTTCTTTGCCAGACGGTGAGAGGAGAGTAGTGGTATTTCTCTGGTCACGCGGAAGAGCAGCCCTGATGGCTTCAGTCGTGACATGTACGTAATAAGCAGGGCTCGGATTCTGATGACCTAAAGCTCTTTAAAAATGACCTATAAAATGACTTAAAAAAAAGGGGAAAATGACTTAAAAGAAGAGGAAATTACCTAAAGTTTCCTCCTCTATTTAGACTAGACATAACCACTTGTTCTTTATCATTTTTAGTTGCCAAGATTTCATACCATGTTGAATTTAATCATCTCGTAAGATTTTTCCAATTCGTAATGCGTTTCTTGACATTTAACGTTTTATTTTTCGGTCTGGGTGAACAGGCATGATCTTTGAACAAAATAAAATTTGTTAAGCAAGGAAGCACGCCATTCGTTTCTGCAGCACTTTCCTTCGACATAGTTTTTTAATCGTCGTCTTTCCATTACAGCTTGCCGCCCAACTGCCTACCCTGCCACAACCGCGGCATCGCACTCTGGTTCGAAGCGGGGAAAATACGGACAAAAGTATCTTCCTCCAATGAAATAAAATAAACTACTCGTATAGCTCTCCCAAGTTGACTGTGGAGAAAAGTCTGTAGCGTATTTTTATCATCAAGTTAAAATCGTAAATGTATAAAGGCAACTATGGCTTGAAAAAAGATTCTAAGATACTAGCTTAGAATTTCCCCAATAATCACGTAAGGTCAAGTCCATATGAATACTGAGGTTATACCTGAAAAGCGAGGCATAAGTACGCGCTTATGCTACCTTATTCATTACTTTAATCTCGAACTCGAGGTAAAAATTTCATTTAAGTTCACATAGCTTGCGTGAGTAGGATATGAAAAATTCACAATCGTATTTTGTAGACTTTTTATAACTCTAGTGTAATTTTATATAACAGAATACGTATGTGTTCTTTTCTAAGTCAGGAAAGCAGTTGTGTTGCCCCCAGATGGCTTAGCTAAAAATATATTTACAAAATATAAAATTAATACATTTCGTTTTTTGGTTTGATGTAGAGCTAGAAAGTAATTGTAACAAACGTGTGAAAAATTAAATGGTATGAGAGTAAACAATTTTAGAAAAGTTGTGTCCCAAAATTGGATGAATTTCTACCTACCTTCTTAAAACCGTCCCATGTTTGTAAGATTTTTATAGAATTTGTATCAAAAAACTAACAAAAGGCTATGAAAAATGAAATAGGGGCATCTTAAATTTTATATTAACTCACAATTCGTTAATTTCTACTTGCAAAATTTTGCAAGTAGATTTTTGCTCGCGGACAAGCAAAACTTGTCCGCGAGCAGCGCCTTTCAATCCACAGTGCAGGGCCCGCGCCAGCCGCCGCCGCGCCGCCTCCGCTCGTGGAGCGGGTGGCCCGGGGCGCGCATACCTGAGCGGGAGCCGAAATTAGATTATGAGCGCCCTCGCCTCCGCCGCCGCGCATCCGACACGCCACGCGCGCGCCGATTACCCGCGCCGCTACGCGACAAAATGCGCGCCCGCCCCCGCCCCGCCCTCGCCCCGGACCCGTCGCCCGCCCCCGCCTCGCCCCCGCGCTCGTCCCGCTCCCCAGCCACCATGCCGACTGGCTCGCCCCCGGTCCCGCGCCCAGCTCCCCGTCCCACCCCCCCTTCCCCCCACACTCCGACCGCCTCTTCACTCACTACGTCGCCCAGCCGCCATGTCCCACGTCACCCGCCCTCGTGCCCTCGCACTCAGCCTGCCTTCGGGTCCATCCTGCCGCCCAGCCAACGTGCCGCCCGCCCTCCCCATGCCCCACGCACGCCTCGCGTCCGCGCTCATCCCGGTCACCATCCACCATGCCGAATGTCCCACTCCCGCCTCCAGCCCCCCCACCCTCCTGCGCCCCAGCCGCCATGCTGACTGTCCCGCGCCCGGTCACGCGCCCAGCTCCCCGTTCCCACCCTCCCTCCCCCCGCCAGCCCCAAACCCCACACTCCGACCGCCTCTGCGCCCACTCCGTCGCCCAGCCACCATGCTGCCCGCCCCTCCCCCGTATCCCTGGCCAGCCCGGCCCCGCGCCCATCCCGCTCCCGCCACCGGCCCCCCTGACCCGCCCCCACCCCGCACTTTGCATCCCCTCCACGGCCCCGTCCCATGCTACCCGCCCTCCCGCCCCCGCACTCGGTCTGCCTTCGCACCCACCCTGCCATCTAGTCACCATGCCGCCCACCCCACCCCCTCGTCCCCGCGTCCTCATCCCCTTCGCGTCCATCCCACTCAAACCACTGGCCCCCTGCCACGTCTCCCGCTCCCCGACCCCGCTACCACCCCCTCCCCGCTTAGCAACCATGCCGCCCGCCCCACCCGCATCCCCGGGCTTGCCGCGCTCCTGCGCCCATCCCGCTCTCGACACCTGCCCATCCCCGTCCCGTCCACCGCACACCCCGCCCTCCGCCCTCCACCCCTTCGCCCCACCTCATTGGCCTTTCTAACCGCCCCATCGCTCTCCCGTCCTTCATTCCACTCCATCCTCATATTCGGTCAGTCTCCGCGCCCACCCCACCGCCCAACCACCGTCCCGCCCAACGCCCCTTCGCTCACCCGCGCTGTCGCCCATTCTGTCTTCATAACGACGGATGAGCATGGGCAGATGTGGGCGGGATGACTGAATAGGATGGGGTAAATGACTAAATGCCAGCAGGTCTCGCGGAAGGGCAGACAGGGAGTTTCGAATCAAAGGTTTGATTGATTATTTCATGTTTTCGAGCGCGTCTATGCTATGCTCGTTAGTTCCGTAAGTATAGCGCATGTTGTATCGCGGGAGATGGCAATGTTCTTCGCCCACAGAATGGTGAGCTCCAGCACCGATCTACACGTCGGCTTGCTGGATTTCCCTCAACGAGGTATCTCCCACCAGCGGGGCATCGCCCCAGTCCGGTCAAGGTGGCCGGAGGGCACAAAGACAACCACGCCGGGGGGCAGGCTTGTGAACAGGCTGTTGGGCAGGGATGGTTGGGACAACACTAACTGATGGTTCAATGGCAACTAACTCACCTGCGTTGCTAATGGCGCCAGCCACGCGCAAAAGGGAGCTGTCGCAGCCGTGTTTTATTCTGAATATCCTAATTTTATCCATCTATTGTCGCTCTTAAACATTTTCAAGAATTTTAAGGCATGTATTCAATCGGTGGATGGAGGAGTCCTGTTTGGCGTGATCTCTAGTGTTTCACCCCATTTTTGTAGTCATGAGCATTAAGTAACGCTATTTCACAGTTTTGTTCATTAACTAGATAATACACTGTTCAGTAAGTACTCAAAATACACATTAAATTCAAACATTTTTCTAAGATGTTTGACGATTTTTCTATTCTTCCTCAGACATTAAATGCGCCGAAGAATAGAAAAATCGTCAAACAAGAAATTTTCGTAAGCGGACACATCTAACAATCAAATTTTTGTTTCACATTGCAGTCACTAAGGATGTTTATTGCTGTTTATTTTCACATTAACACATTTCGTTTTATTACATTAACACATCATTTGACAATAATTTCGAATATGTCCCATCAGAACGGAAATTTTTTGATGAAGGACCATAGACTTTCGAAACAACTGCTGAGGAGCGTTACGAGCACAGAGCCTGTTCACGGTCCACTCAGTGACGCATTCTTACTTTTTTTTTGTTATTTAAAGTCTCATCAACTACTAGTTCATTAGCGACCACTATTGGATTTAACGTTATGGTACGAGGATGAAACGATATGGTGTTGATAGGGGTGAAAGAACGAACACATATATCAATGCCCGAGGCGGGACTCGATCCCGCGACCCATCGTCTTATATTTTTGTTGATTTTGTGCAAATAATTCGTGTAATTGAGCTCATAGTTATTCGTCGTTGATTATATTTCCAACCTGATGGCACTCAAATCACGATTTTAGACGCAGATGATCGACTGTTATTCATTAGTATTAAGAACTCTGCAAAGGTTGCGGCACTCCGTACCGCACGCGCCTTTTAAGCATAATATTTGCGTATTTTATCCATTCGAATTCTTACCGCTGTTTTGTTATTGAGATTTATGACACAGATTTTGGAGTACTAACTACTAATTCAAATTTGGATGCGTTGTTTCCGTAGAAACGATAGAAGGGATGTTTGCACCGTATTCATTCCCCTTCATGTAACAAGTAACAAGACACGGAGGGAGCGAGGATGGATCAGACTCTGCTTAATATTGCTATTTCGTTTGGTATTTAGTTATTATGAAAAAAATGTATAAACACCTCAATAAAGAATATTTCCTTCACGTTCCCTAAGAAAAGTAATAATTAGGGGAAAACGAAAGAAGATAAATGCGGTACTGAGTGCCGCCCGCGCCTGTTGGCGGGAAATGAGGGACGCGCCTGCCGGAGGGTTAAAGCCAGCACAACTCGCGCCGTTGTCCGTCCCATTGCGCGCGTTCCATCTGGGCTTCCTTCCGGGCGACGCGGGTGCGGATTGCCGCCTCATAAAAATACACCCCGGCGACGGAGGTGGCGAGGGTGGGAGCGGTCGGGAACAGTCGGTACGACGAAAGCTGGCAGAGGCGAACACGGTGGTAGCATGGCGAGCGTAATGGCTGAGGGAGGAGTGGGCGGCGTGGGCGGCGTGGGCGGCGTGGGCGGCGTGGGCGGCGTGGGCGGCGTGGGCGGAGTGGGCGGAGTGGGCGGCGGGGGCGGAGTGGGCGGCGGGGGCGGAGTGGGCGGCGGGGGCGGCGTGGGCGGCGGGGACGGCGTAGGAGGCGGGGGCGGCGTAGGAGGCGGGGGCGGCGTAGGAGGCGGGGGCGCTGTCACGGGGGGAATGGAATAGTGGAAGCCGCCTGCAAAGTGGAGGGAAATGTCAATATCTGGGGCGGGTGGGATATGGCGAGAGTGGGCGGCCAGGGTGAAGTGGTGACGAAGACACAGCGCTGAGCTCCCGGGCGTCGAACGGCCCAATCTCTTAAAGCGCTCGGTCGGGGCAACGAGCAGTTCCCTCGTGGCCTCTCGCTTCCGCGCGGTCTGAGCAGGGATAGGAGACAGACTTCGCTCTAGGAACATTTCTTCATCCTTCCGCAATACAAGAAAATTATCTGCAATGATTATATTTTTTTAGAAATAATCCCAATAATTTAATCCCTTTTCTCAGTTCTTTTCTGAAAGAAGGGGTCAACAAATTTTGAATTCTCAATTTCCTTAGAAAAAAAGTGTAATTATTTTGAACTTTTTTGCTTTCTCTTACATATAAGCATGTACGATTAATATACGTAATATTTAGAGAAAACTTAGATATTTAGAATGGAAAATCAATTTTGATATTTTAACGGAAATAAAATTTTGGGATCTCCTGATACCAAAAGTGTTAATTTCTCGCCGTTCTACGTAAGAAGAGAAAGTATTACAATTGTTCGTCAGAAATCGGCGATTTTTCGTCAGTAAAATTTACATTTCCGGGCCCTTGTAACGGAAAAGGGCATACATATTTTTTCTATATGCAGAAAATTACTTCATCTGACACGTTGATTAGTGAAAATCCGTGTTTTTGTGTCCTTGACACAGTGAAATTGATTAATGACAAACCTATCAATATCCTGAAGATGGAAATAATTAATTTCCGAAACGTTACTGTTACTATCATGCATCATATAATATTTATAAACAACAGTTACCTAAAACAATTTTCTGTTTTTAAATAAAGGATACATTCATTCTCATAAAATATAAAGAAACGTCTATCAGTCCGTCCGTGTAACGGACGCTTGCGCCTAATTCGTTTAGGCGATTTGCTCCAAAATTGAAATTCTCCTTCGATATAAACGACCTCGAGTTGGAAACACATATCTGGATTTTCGTCGGAATTTTTCAAAACAGACTATCGTCTATAAAGGAGCTTTACTGTAAGTTTCATATTAATATTCAAGTGAAAATTTGTCAAATCCTATTTAAATATTTTCACATTTTTTTTTACTTTTTCAAAATTAACTTCTCTAAATATATTCAAGACCCCCAAGCAAAAAGAGTTGCGGGTGCTGCTGATCAATATTTTTTAATTTCAAAACCTTATTTCCAATACAGAGACTTACTCACTGTATTCTAACACTCTACAGGTATCACATAGTTCTGTTAACCGTCTTTCAGCAAAATTAAAGGCAGTATCTCCGAACTATCACTCTAATAATGTGTCGACGTTCATTTACCTCACCTCATTCACAGTCACAATGATATTTGCGGCAAACAAATGCAACTACATTTCGCGTTTGTGACAAAGAGCTCGTGTTGTTTTCTCCCTTGACAACCATCGTGCGAAACCTGCAAGAGGGCTTAGCGAGTAGAGAACATTAGCGGTCGGAATGCAAACTAACATGAGCAACCTGAACTCCGCGTGTGTTGCCGCCAAAATCGGCACATTCATTCCTGAACGAGCCAGCGAGAGCGCGAGCTTGCCGAGTGGTCAGAACTCCCATTTGCGCAACAGTGAGTTCTTGGAAGCGCCTAGGCCAGGGGTGCCCATCTTGTTAGGCCTCTAGGGCCGCAATGATAACAAGGGGGTGGATTTTAATGAAATATCATATTTTTCTCTTCACTTTAGAACAATTCACTTTAGTGTAGAATTTAATTTTAGGTTAAGACAAAAGGAAATTACCCGTTTTTTAGATCTTTTTTTAACATTTTTCCTCCATTGCGACTAATAAGTCATTTTTTTTTTACTTTTTTCCGTAATTTCTTATGGTTTTTTACGGATTTCATAGATTTTAATATTTTAATGGTACTTGCTTCAAATAATATTTTCGAGATGCAACAAATGTTCTCCACAGAATTCCTGGGTAGGCTATTCTATGTCTTCGCTCAGAAATTGTAATGTCAGCCGTTGTATGTAATCTAAGATTCCTGTGACGCCTATCAGCACCTATTGTCGGTTTGGCCGATTTTGGGATAACTAAAGACAGATTTCCTGGAGAGGATCATACCACAAACAAAAGTTTGCAAGTCGCGTTCTCTCGAACAAAAGGAAGAAGCCTCAATTACATCAGTAACATATCGAACAGCTTGAGTTGTTTACCTTTGGTTCTAGGGCATTTTTAAAACATTTTCAGAGCATTTCATTGTTCATTTATTGCGATGTTTGAGGTTATCAAAATACGCCTCTTAATTTTAAACTTTAATGTGGTTGCCGGCCATATTTTCACTGTTTGGGTGGCCCACACGATTCCTGCTCTGAAATGGAGGAAGAATGGAACCATGCGTGATATTAGGACGTGTGATAACACTGTGAAACATTTTGGGATGACTGAAATTCAAAATTTACTAGAAAAATCCATAGGTTTAAACTTAACCTAGTCGTACATTAAGGGAATGTTGACCTCGACATGGCGCGTGGCTACGCACACAGTTATGTCGCCCGGGAACTTTCACGTTTGACTAACATTTCGCGGGCCACAATAAATGGCACCGTGGCCCGGCAGTTCGGCAACCATGGCCTAGGCCAACGTAGATTAATTTGGCCTTTGCAGGTCGAGTGTGAACATGAGGATGAGGACAGCGAAACCGTCCTCGAATGCACCTTAAATGCAGCTTGGTTTTGCAATTGCAAGTGGTTAAATACATCAGAGCGGGTACTGGGAGGATAGTCGAAAGACTATGAAAGGAAGATAAGAAAAAATGCAATTACATTTTAGTTGCATTTTTGCAAAATTTAGTGGTAGCATATTCTTTTAAAATATATTTTGTAGAAAAATTGTGAATATTGAATAGAATAATGGGAAGTTGGTAATAAATTACGGAAAGATCACATTTGTGGCCCCCAATGATGCGGCAACAACGAGCTCCGAGACGTTGTTAAACGGAAGGATGGAAATGCTTACTCTGTAAGAAATGTCTGTCTGAAACTGTTGAGGTGCCTATATAAATAAACAGGAAATATTACATATTTTCTCCTTCTTTTCTTTTATAATTCATTTACTGCAAATTACTCTATAGGCTATCTGCGTTAATTTCTATTTACGTGCTTAACCGTTTGCAGCTGAATTGCATTGTGATACATTCTAAAAATTATTTAACTGAAGGAAATATTGATTGAAAATTTAATTTTCCCCTTTTTATTGTTAGTCTCAAACCGTGCACCTAATTGTGACGTGCAGTTCAGAACGAAATTTCGTTCTGAGTAGCCATTTGAGGGCGCGGGGAATGTCCGAGTGACCCAAAAAGTGACGCAGAAGAGAGAGCAGATTTAAACGGCGGTGGCGGCGGGGGGGGAGGCGAATGAGTGGGCGGGGCGGCGGCGGTGGGACGCAGCTTGCGGCCGGCGAGGCGCGCGCGGCGGGCGGGGCCGGGGCCGGGGGCGAGAACAAAAACGGTGGAGCAGTGATGCGACGGGCAGATTGAAATTGGCCGCACTTCCTGCGCGCCCTCTGGCAGCACCAGGCTGCACTCCGCCGCCCCCGCGCTGCTCCCGTCGCCAACAACCAACTCCTGCCGCCCCCCCCCGGCCGCCTCTCGCCACCGATGACCCGACTCATCCCGCTGCTCACTAATCTCTAACTAATGAGGTAACACTCACTTGTAAATTAACAATCCAACTGATCTGGTGGAACTTAAAAAATCTCTACTGCTCACTGACATCTAACATACTAACTGAGACTCACCTGTAAATAGCAATCCCACTGTATTTTAAAAAATCCCCACTGCTCTCGTCGTCCTTGGCGTTCCCGTCTTCTTCGTTGCCCCAGCTTACCCTGCGTCGCTGGACGCCTCTACTGTTCCTTCTACCTCGTCTTTCCCGCGACTCATGTCGTGGCACTGCATTCCTCCCCATCCCTGTGCTGTCCCTGTCGCCACGCCTGTGGCCACCCCGTCCCCTGAGGTTCTTGCTATCCCCCTCGTCCCATTGCTGGCGCCGCTACAACCCACGTCGTTCCCACCAACCCCTCCTCCATCCCGCTTCCGCCCCACTCGGGCCGCCGCAAGCCTCCGCCCCGCCTCCGCTCCGCCTCCACCCCCGCCTCCGCCCCGCCTCCGCCCCGCCTCCGCCCCGCCTCCGCCCCGCCTCCGCCCCGCCTCCGCCCCGCCTCCGCCCCGCCTCCGCCCCGCCTCCGCCCCGCCTCCGCCCCGCCTCCCGCCCCGCCTCCGCCCCGCCTCCGCCCCGCCTCCGCCCCGCCTCCGCCCCGCCTCCGCCCCGCCCTCCGCCCCGCCTCCGCCCCGCCTCCGCCCCGCCTCCGCCCCGCCTCCGCCCCGCCTCCGCCCCGCCTCCGCCCCGCCTCCGCCCCGCCTCCGCCCCGCCTCCGCCCCGCCTCCGCCCCGCCTCCGCCCCGCCTCCGCCCGCCTCCGCCCCGCCTCCGCCCCGCCTCCGCCCCGCCTCCGCCCCGCCTCCGCCTCGCCTCCACAACACTTAAGATTATTTATTAATGTTTGTTTCTTTCGTAGAAGCAACAACTGACCACTATTCCTGACTGCAGATACACACCTAATGCGGTTTGTTTGAATTGGTTTGGACATTTTCATGTGATGGCCTATCTATTAGTGGGGAGAAAATGTAATGTAACATGCACAATTACGTCAACGTTGCCGCTCCTGGAATCAATATTCACTTTCTCACTCAGTTCACACAAATTGGTTGCGATGAAACGAGCGTACATAGAAGAGATTGGTTTATTTGTTGTCACAGAATTGTGTTTTAAAGCGTAGTTTTAATTGAATAAGTGCACACATCAAAAGAATATAATTATTTTTCATAGCATTTTCTTAGATGACATTTCTTTTTCTAATAGATATTTTAGCTAAGTTAGTGAACTCAAGACCCACTTACTTCATTACAACCCATTTTGGTGCAACAGCTACTTTTAGATTAGAGAAGAAAAACTATTAGCGAGACTGAACGGTTGTGATTTATTTGTGGGAAAATGGTTCAAGAATAAATAACATGCCAATGTAACAGAATGTTTCTAAAAAAGAGTACAGGATGCCAGTAAAAGCAACGCTCATTTGAAAACAGATAAACGGCACGGAAAACTTCCTTCAAAAAAAAGAATTAACAATTAGAAAAAACAGGGTATTCTGCAAGGAAGCTCATTGCATTCTGTTTTCATATCATACATTTTAAGTTCTAGAATTTACCTAGAGGTCTGCGACCTAGAGAAGCATGAAATCAGCAAAATATGTGCAATCTGCAACACCCGAAAAGAGACACGCTTGGCGCGTTGAAACGGAAGAGTCTAGAAAGAAGCTCATTGTTCTGCAAAGTGTTCTCCGTCAGCCTTTTGTTATGCGTTTAAGGTAAACATGGCTGGAGCAAAGCGTGAGAAATTGTGGAATTAAATTGTGAAACCGGGAAAGAAAAGACTGCGAGGAAGAAATTCTACTGGCAAGCAAACTTCACAATGGCGGCGGTTGTTTTATTTATAATGTTCCGAACATTCGGGATTTCATCGAAGCTGAAGGCGATGTAGTAGTAGAAGTCATTACGGACAGAGTACCACCCTTGTTTACAAACTGATAATGGAAATATTTTGGGAGCTTTATCGCTTTAAATATTTATGTGTTGCGGTCACATTCAGGACCCTTGCATGACTACAGCTCTCGGGGTACTCTGGGAGGGAAATGTACTTTTCATATTTTATTAACCTAAATGCCAGATGTTTTTGTGCGACCGCGTTAAATATCTTAAAATTTGTTTCCATCTCTGGGAACAACATTAACGTGCATTAGCATGGAAGCCGGAAGTTGATGAACACAATTTTCCATTTATGACCGCTAACGTGACGCTGAAGTGCCTCTTTTATCGGTTGTTTGTGTTGTTTCCCTACTTCTTAGATTCGTATGAATGCGATTTCAGATTGTTTCAACCAATACTGCTTATTTAAAAATTATTTTCCACTTTTATAAAAATTATTTTCCACTTTAAGCTCTTCCGTATTTATACAAAACGGGAAGAAATGGTTGTTTTAGAAAATAAATTACCTAGTGAACTACATATAATTTTCATTAGACCTACGAAGTCAAGACTTTACTTTTGAGCCTTATCGTCGAAATACCTACTATGGTACTTATTTAAAGAAGAAAATAAGTGGTGCTACAAAACACATACTTTCTCCCAATATTGGAAATGTTACGTAATATGACATCCCGAGTCGTAGCAGTGTTTCTCCCCACTGGAACACGAGATCCAACGCCCAGCTACTGTATGGGCTTATCGGTTTCCCTCCCCTAGGTATCCCCTAGCAGGGAACCGCCCCAAGCAGGACAAGCTCTAAAGCTTTCCGCTAACTAGTCTCCCGATATGTGCGGTATTGTTTTGCATGTGCATGAATGTATGTGTCAGTGGGAATGAGTGTTAGGTGTCAAGTATGATGAAGGAAAAACTGCGGGCGGTTCGTGGTCCGTTTGTTAGGGTTCTGCCCCGGCTTTCATCTGGCATTGAACGAAGAAACCACAGAAAAACAATTAAAGAATTAATGACTGGTGGATTTCTCCTCCATCATGTGGAGTGAAGTGGTTGAATTCGATCCCGCAGTCCAGCTAGTGACACCATCTTCACTTAAGCCCTGTAGCTCCTTATCAACCTGCTGTTGCAGACACAGTGATGTTGTCACCGGGCCCTTACATCTGGAAATTATTGCGGATTATGTAGTTAGAGTGTCTTCGGTTGTCCGTTGGTTATCGTGCTCACTTTACACGGCGCAACAGCGGGTTCGATTCCCGGTCGGGGCAAAAATTAGCTGTGCGCTTTCCTTGCAATGTACCAGTATCTGTTGCTGTGTGACGATGAGAGAGCTCGCTTCTCAGGTTCAGAAGACCAGAAGTACAGCGTAGGGACGTCTTATGTGTTAACTACAAGTACCGCTTAACCTATGGTCATATTGCCGGGACGACGCTAGTAGGCCATAGGTCGTAAAGAACTGTTGTGCCACAGTAGATACATACGAAATTAGAATACATTGAGAGTAATGTGCTTCGTTTTTCTTCACCAGAGTTAGCTTGATTTATTTCAATACTACAGTACATTACGTGTTTACACGTATTGGTCATATGGATACAGAGAAAATGGACGAGTAAGTCGAGCGATTCAATAGGTAAAACGAGTGAAGACTGCAAATAATAATCTTAATTTTCGCAGATTAAAAGCTCAAAAAAGGCTATAGCCCAGAGAAAACTATATATGTTACTACACGCCTTCAAAATATCTGACACAATAATTTTTGCACTTTTTAGAAACATAAATTAGTAATACATCAATATTTCGTATTTATAAATACGCTGGAATTGTTACTAAATAAATTTCTAAATGCATCTATTAACAACATCGAGTTGCTATCATAAGAGATATATTTATATCTCGAACGAAATCCGCGAGGCTGTTGGAATGCACTTACTGGCTGCTCAGGTGGTCGAGAGTTGAATTAACAATTTTAACTTTTGTAGATCTGGCGTAACTTGAGCATATATTTATATAAATGTACTTTAAATAAAAAAATAAATTGTAACACGTGTGTACAGACTTATCGCTTCCTTATTGACACTATCTTGTTGCTCGGGTTTCTAATTATCAGGGCTCGGATCCTGGTGACTGTTATGGTGGTGCGCGGCGAGTTGAATCACGCGCCGCACCACCATCACTCGGCGTCAGCACAGCGAGCAACGGACCGTGGCGAGACCGGGAGGAAGAGGAAGAGGCGGCCAGCTAGCGAAGCCCAGGAGTGGTTGCGAGGCTATGCCGCCGGCGAGAATAAAAGCGGGCCCCGCCGCCGAGCGGGCAGACAGTGTTATAGCAGAGTTCCGAGTGTAAAGTGACGTAGTGCGGCCAAAGTGATATATTATTAGACCAGGCAATTGTATTATTGGACGTTCTTCTTGGCAACTAGTGAAACTGCATGGTATTTTGGACATCTAATGGTAAAACGGTAACCCGGCTTTGTTATTTGGTATTATTCTTTGGTTACCGGTTTGTTATAATTGATTTGCTGCATTTGTGGAATAAAAACGTTGTTTACGAAACTTCTGTGTTTTCCTGGATATAACAGTGACCATAAATGTTTTGGAAAATGACCTGTAAAATGGCTTAAAAATAGAAAGAAAATGATCTAATTTGTTTTTAAATACTCAAATTTTATGATTTGTATAAAATGTTTATTTATCAATTAATTTTACAATTTTAAATAAAATTAATTTATATAAACTTATATTTAATATGAAATTTATTTCAGGAAGAATTATAATCCTTAGCCCCGATCTTCCATCCGTCGGTTTTGAAAAGTCGAGGAAGATACCGAAGATCCGTGTAATTTTGAGAGTCCGAGAAAAAAAGTCTTCTGCAGTACTGAAATTCATTGTGAACTTATGAACCAAGACAAAATTTGTTTTAGTGTGTCATTGTAATTTCATGAAACATTGGCAAAAAACACGAAAAGGAAACAAAATGACCAAACCAAAGAACGAAAGTGACCAAAATGACCTAAAAATTGAAAATTGGCAAAATATACATTGACCCAATAACTATACATTTTCATCACCTACCTACTTGTTGTGACAAACATTCATTTACATGTTAGCTACATATAGAAAGCACCAATGAGAATATGACATGTCGACCTCTGCAAATTATTATATTCGTATTGCAATAAAAGTCTCTCCGCACGTATTACAACTTGCTGATTTTGACGTAGCACAGTTTCGGGCAGTGAATGTTCATAATGGAGAAAGCAGAATTAGAGGATACGTAGACGTGATGCCAAGAGTCTGCACAGGTATAATAAAACGCTAATAAGTAAGAAAATGAGTATTTTACCGCACGGAGACAGCAAAGGCTAGCCGCTATCATATGCTGGGGCATTAAACAACACTCTCCCCTAGGATTTAATTTCTGTCTTTCAGTAGACGACCGCTTTGACCGGCCTTTAATTTAAGAAAGAGCGTAAGGGGCGTAATGTAATTACGGTACGAATCTGGTTTTCCGTGCTTTTATTACTCTTTTATTCTCTTTTCGCTAATGACTTGGTGAAATTTATTCTATTAGTTTCGAAGTTATCCAATTACATTCCCACAATCTACACAATCGCACCCACGGATTTCCGCTAAAGAATCGGAGCAAACTTTTTGCCACAACGCTATGTCGGAATTCATATTTTATTTCTTATTCTTTTCGGCGACTCGACGCGTAATTGCATTTGCAACCACTGCGTTCAGGTTTATTGTGTCGGTTTTGCTTGCAGTTTTTATGTATTTTAACGCTTCGAGAAATGCTTTTCAAAGGACGGTAAGATTGCGATTTTGCGATATTTCAACAGCTCTGCCGAGCTTGTATTCTATGAAGATTACTTTTTAGTTTGATAATTAATATTTCGATGATAATCAAAAGTTGATATTGCACAATGTCTCAGCGGAATAGTTAGTACCATATTCACAGTTGAGAAAAATACTGAGAAAGAGAGAACAAAACCTTTCTGCGATCAATAAGAAAGTTAAAGCCAGTAGAGCTACTTGTTTGAAACAGAAAGAGACGATCAGAGGTGAGGGAAAGACAGAGAGGGACAGAAAGGCAGGTGCAGGGAGTTAGGGACAGGGAGTCAAGGACAGCGAGACAGGGTCAGAGACATAAGCAGGGGCAGAGACATAGGCATGAACAGAGACAAACTGAGACAGACAGGATAGGGTCTGGACAGGGACTGGACAGGGTCATGGACGGAGACAAGTCCTGAGAAGAGAGACAGGAACAGGGAGCAGAGACAGGGACAGAGGCAAGGGCAGAGACAGGGACAGAGACATAGACGGGGACAGGCAAAAACCCAGAGAGGGAGACAGACATAATTTCCTCATAAGTGGGAAATAAAACGTGACACTGATTCAAGAGCTAGCAAAAAATAAATGAAATACGGATGCACTTACAAGCGATACACACGAAATCGGCATATAACAGCTGCGAATGCTTCCGCACTGCTGACTGTAAATGGCATGCTTCGTGCGTGATGTAGATAAAAGCGAATAGTTAAGCGTCGGCCAAGTGCACAGAGCAAGAGAATGCACGCAGTGCGCGACGGCGAGCGGGAGTCAATGGGTGGTGGGTGGTGAGTGGTGGGTCGTCTGTGGGAGGTGTGTGGCCTACGGAAAGCGCAAACAGCGAATCACGTAGCAGGAGGTCGGAGGAGGAAGATATGTGAACAGGAGCAGGCTGACCAGTGTCGACAGGGTTGCTGTAGTGGGTAGTAGGGTGGTTGATGAGCATTTGGGAGAACAAGTAGGTGAGTAAGCGGGCAGATTGAGTGTGCGGGGCGGAGTGTGCGGGGCGGTGTGCGCGGCGGGCGAGTGGGCGGGTGAGCGGGTGGGCGAGTGGGCGGGTGAGCGGGCGGGCGAGTGGGCAGGTGAGCGGGGTGGGTGAGAGGGCGGGTGACCGGGTGGGTGAGCGGGCGGGTGAGCGGGCGGGTGAGCGGGCGGGTGAGCGGGCGGGTGAGCGGGCGGGTGAACGGGCGGGTGAACGGGCGGGTGAGCGGGCGGGTGAGCGGGCGGATCAGTGAACTGTTGAGTGAATGGGTGAGAGAATACATTAGCAGAAGTGGCAAAAGTACGTAGTAATGTGTAATGTCCAAGTGTGTGAGCAGATGGGTGAACGTGTGACTGAGTGGGTGGATGGGTGATTGAACGAGCAGACCGTGTGGATGCCAAACTGTACGAACGTTTGCAAGAGTGAACAGATGCATGCGAGGGACGATGAGCGAATGAAGCGGAGGGTAGATTCGCAGAACGGTGAGCTGTGGGGTCAGCGAGCGGGTGGATACGGAGGTGAGCAGCGGGTGGTTGGGCGGCTTTCGGGCGGCGCGGCGGGCGAAAGCCGGGCGAGCACTGGGCGGGGCGGGGCGGCCAACGCAGGGCGCTTGAGCGCTCCATTAACGCTCGGCCTGACCTGCCGCTCACCGCCGCTCACCGGCCGCGCCCCTCAATTTATTGGCGATCGCCGCGCGCGCAGCGGCTAATGAGCAAACAGCCGAATAAATAATAACCGCCGATCGGGCCGCCGGGCGGCGCGGGGGCGGCGGGTGGGGGTGGGGGTGGGGGCGGCGGGGCTTTGCCAAAGAGGCGCGTGCTGCCGGGCGGAGCCTTTGGAGCAGGAGCGCAGTGTGGGAGCCAGGCCGCCGGCGGTGGAGATGGGGGGGAGGAGCAAACATTGAATGGAGAGAGAGGTTGCTGCCAGCTAGGAACGACGTAGGTGGAGCTGGTTATCGGCCGTGCTAGACGGGCTAACGAGAGGTTAATTCCTGAAGGATGCATTCACGATCACCTACAAGGTATCGTGTATTCGTCATTCACCCCTGCCGGGATAATAAGTACTTTATTTATAACTAGGAAAGAGATCACGGTGGCGTTTTGGGAAGAAATTGAGTAAAATAATTAAAGAATATAAACTTATTCTAATAGGTCTCCGCAATGTTGGTGGGTGTGGGAACCTTGTATTAACCCGGCTATGGTCCTCAAATTTACTCCTTCTCAAGATCCTTGGGTCCAAATGGACCCATATAATTTCTCTTGCATATTATTAACTTTTCCAATGATCATATTTAGTATTCTTAATAGGAAGTTAAAGGTAGACGCCGAAATGTTAATTATATACATTTAATTTATTTATAAGGTTTAGCAAAATTGTAAAATAATGGTCTCTGAACATGCGAGATAGCAAAATAATGAAATGCACATATAGAAAAATTGCATTACACATATGTAGTACAAATGTGATTGACATAATTTTTACCTGTAAACGTTTTTATTTAGAGCAACGAAAAGTAATTTTGTTATCAGTTCGACTTTGAGTTCGATTACATATTAGACGGTTTGCCTGGCCACAAACTAGGAATAATGTCATCATTCTTTGTTAATAATACACAGAATTCCTTCACTTTTTTCATTTTTCATGTTTTTCATGTTTTTGTTTTCTTGGAAAGGTATTGGAGGTTATCACTTTTTTTTAAATTCCAAGTCTCTCTTTAAGCATTCATCACAAATTTACCCTTTCTTTTAGTCAGCCATGTGGTCATATTTCCCACACTCTAAGACCCTTATTGAGAATATTTTCTCGAATTATATTTTGTCAGTATAGCAAATCATGAAAGCTGCTTGATCAGTACTACTCGAATAATTTATAGCATTTTAATTCTTTCGATAATATTACTCGTACAGTTTTGTAGTTTTTAATATAATTATTGTGTTGGTTTGTATGTGTGAATAAAAAAATCTGTGTGCCTCTGTATAAGCAAGTATGCACGTACAAAACTTACTGAACAATGGCTGAGAGATAAAAAGAACTACTAGGAAGTGTATGCGTGATTCTGAATTATTCAAACCCTGAACTTCTGAAACATCGCAATGCATAAACAATTTGCTGCTCATTGTTTTTGCTCTGTTCATTGCAGCGAGATAACACTACTAAATATCACTAAGGTAATTTATGCAAGTGTTTGGTAATGACAGTTGAGGTTGGTTAAAGCAAAACCGTCGTGTGTTGAATGTCGAACTGAATGGATAATAAGGGGCCAAGAATACTAGCAAAGATGAATAAATTATAAATATAAGAAATATACCCAAAATATCTTGGTAAAGATTAGGTACAGACGAAAACACACTTCGAAGACAAAGGAGACAGTGGCTGTTGAACCACAAACTAAAATTGAAACTACTGTTCCCATCTGACAAAATAGCATCAGTAACAGTAGAAGAAATGGGAACTGGAGAATTAGTGACGCCTGGAAAGTTACGAAGAGGAACCAGTAAGAGGTCCTCTTACCGATGAGTGGATTGAATCTAACCGGTTCTCATTAGACAAGTTCTGCCTAGGGAGCTGTGATGGTCTTAGGCGGTGCTTAATAACGAGTCGTGCGCAGGAAAATGAGAAAGGGTTGTCGAAGGTCGTGGTCGTCTACTCGTAAGTCGTTAAAAATTCTTTCGGAGCCGGTCGACTAATAATAACGAGGTTCAGTTCATAATCCGATCAGAGCTTCTCAGCTGCATACTTTGCATTCTGTTGGATCGAGCATAGGCATGTATGTTTATGCCGATCTGATTCTGGAATAGTTCATTATTTCCTGCTCTTAATAATATTATTTAGCATATAAGTAAATGTATAAATTAACATCTTAATGAAGATTGTTCATTTAAAAGAATTATTTTTGATTATTGTTGGATCTTTTAAGTTTTAATATTCAAAATGGTATAAAAATGTATACAATATTATCGGTATCAATTAGTATAAAATAGTACGGCCATCAAAATTTTGCCTGAAACGTCGCCTAAATTAGAAAAGGATGACCAGTTTTCGGGGGGAAGTTTATTACAAATATTATTCGGCATAGTCAACTCCCAAGGAGTATTTGACATAGTATGAAATTCTACAAAATAACGACCTAGATTGTAAAAGAAAACGTGTAATACCAACCTATACACAAACACTAAATAAAACCACGTTCTCCATTTAAGTTTTTATACTCCGTTTGCGTTAAAAACACTTCTAATGAAATAACATCTAGAACTACTAGAAACCGTACCTTGTAATTTTATTAAGAACGCAAAGTTTTACATTTAATAAAGTAACGACAGGAATTAAAATTACATTTGTAGCACGTACTGTGACTGCGTCTCTAGTCAAGGTGTAAGCAACTTCAATCCATTACAATGTTTCTGTTCGCTGTCTTTATGATAGTGATGCGAGTGTTTCTTCATCATGAAGATAAGAGAAAATGAAGTAAATTTAAGTCAGACGAAAGAGACCATTGCTACATTTTTATCTCAAAGTGACGAAGTAACATTCAATTCCAGATTCTTACAATGTTTGAAAATGTATCACTTCGTGTTCTTTGTACACCGCGCCAGGAAAGTCTCTTCCTAACGGCACCTTGGCGTTTGCCACAAAAGTTATGTTGGTAGCAGCGTTTAACAAAAGAAAACGTAAATACTGCACTCATCCAGTACCACCTAGATACCAGGCCTCACAACTCTGTAGTGACGTCATCAGGTAGGGACCGGCTAAGGCCAGACTCCAACTACCGCGCACGCACTCGGCAACTTGACATAATTTGCTAGGGTTTAAGTAAATGGTTTCTTTACACTATATGTCATAGAATAATAGCAAAATATATGACACAATCGAAGTAAATGTTAAGTATCATTCGCACCGATAGTCGGTACCTCATAAGCTTTCGCGGTTTACCCGGGCTACCTATGACTACACAGTTTCTACCTGTGACAGCTACTTTTGAGTAATAAACTGTTTAAATAGTAAATTCAATTATTAAAGTTATAACACAATGTTGAGTAATTATTTGAACCTCTTAAACCTGATTCAAGTTAAGTCTCTGGGAAAGTGACTCGTCAGTCAAATATCACACACGAATCGAGATAATTTCCATTTTATTTTCTAATGTACAACATTTAGGAAACGAGAGGCATCGTGAAAATATTTCACAAGGGAAATCATGCTCCTTTTATTTGTTTATTTTCATGAGAACTATTTCCAAAAAAAGTAGAGAAAAGTGTGATTGAATAGACACATCCAAAAACTCAAAAATTATTGATGATTCATGATCTATAAATGTGCACCATCCATTAGTGAAGACAATTTGATTTATCTCTCTCTTTAGTTCAAGAGATTCAGGAAAAACATTTTCTAAATAAGACGAATGACTCTGCGAGCTTTCTTCAATAACATGCTTCCACACATCAGATTATTTCCTTTTCTTCTTAGTTTCTGGAACATTTTCCTTTGATGAACAATATTTCGGACACCCAGGAAAATTACAAAATAAAGCTTCAGCAGCCAATTGGGATCTGAATAATGGTGTTCACTACTTCCACTATTTTTTCGTTCACAGCACTGATTTCCCAGAGGATATCACGTTTTTTGAAATGTTTGTGACAAGCCTAGAAAGAAATATTGAATATTAGAAAAAAAAAAATAAAGACTTATAATTATAATCTATGCAAAATTATGATAGTAGGTTAGTGGTTATGTATGTAGTTTAAATATCACAATTTTTGCTACATAATGTTAATAACAAAAATACTCGAACTTACCTTTGAGTTTTCAGTTACTACATAATCCTTTCGTAGAATAGCACGTAGGTATCTCTTCCTCAACTCAGGATCTTATGGGCGAACGAATACATGTGCATTCTTGGATCATTTTTGGTGTTGTATTATTGCAAAATGGAACTTTTGAACCGTAGTGTTCCTTCTTACCCTAACAATTCAGTTATTGTTTACAAACAATATGCTTTACCAGAATCATACTTCGTTTGTCATTTAAACGTGAGATAGGCAAATAAATAAATCGAATAACATGCTATAAATCAGTCTGATCCTGAACATGTTCGGCCTTATTTCGGCCCCTACGTAGTGACGTCAGCAAACTCCTCGAGCTCAGCTGTTAGGCCTTCTATCGAAAAGATATTGACTCATCACAATCATAACAGATGCTGGACATGTTGCTCCCTTCACTTGTTTTCCAGCGATCAGTTTGCTACCAACATCATTGCAATTTTTAATAGAAGGCTCTGACATGGCTCAGTGCGGAGTTACTTTCCTGGGGCACTATATTTCAAGGGGCAACAATCCAATAATCACACGTTCAGTTTCCGAGAAACACTGTTCGGAACCTTTGCAATCGGGCACCAAAACACGGGCTCGAATCTCCTCTGAACAGTGGTTGCCAGAGTGGGGAATTTTGTCCCAAAAAGGGGATTGTTTTTCGTTAAGGGCGGGGGGAAGGGAAAAATAAATGGACGGGGAAATATTTGGGGATTTTTGGGAAAATTATTTTCATGCAGTCGAGATAGAAATATTATTCTCTGAATTATTATGAATAAAAAAGAAGCAATTCACGTTATTCTCTCTCATTTTTATGTATCCAAAAGATAAGAACGTCAGGCATAGAGAAACAATAACATAAGAAAAACGAAAATGTAGGGTTTCGAGCAGCTCAAAGGACGATGCTTGGTGATTTGAATTATTTGAATTAAAGAAGACAGCCAATGGAATGGTCAAGGACAGCTCATGTCGTTTGTTCATAATTTGGAGAACATTTTTTGTTTCGAAGTTGGGGAATTTTGTTACATTGAGAGGTTATTTGGGTAAATTCTGTAGTAGGGGTGGGGAAAGAGCTCCCAATACAGTTGGAAATCCTGGCGCTGAATTGCAGTGGCAGCAGCGTGCGCACAATATGCATGCCGGCGCCGTCCTCGCCCGATGGACGCAGCACCGGCAGTCGTGCATCAGTGGCCGAAACCCACGCGGCGCGGCGGCTGGGGTGGATCGTGGGCGGCGGGGAATCGGTTCGTTAGGCACGGCGATGGTTGGGGGAGGGGAGGGATAGTGAGGCGTTGGGCGGGGCGGGGCGGGGCGTGGTGGGCGTACGCTTCGAGATACTGACGAACGGCGCTCCTCTGATCACTCACCCCGCCCCGTCGGGCTTTCTCTGCTTGAAGCACATTCCCCGCCCCACCGCTATTCGTCTCGACCGCTCGCACGTCCCGCTCACTCGTCCCGCTCGTTCGCCCGTCCCGTTCGCTCGCCCGTCCCGCTTGCTCACCCGTCCCGCTTGCACGTCCCGCTCGCCCGTCTCGCTCGACCATCCCGCTCACACGCTCGCTCATCCCGCTCGCTCGCCCGTCCCGCTTGCACGTCCCGCTCGCCCGTCTCGCTCGCCCATCCCGCTCACACGCTCGTCCCGCTCGCTCATCCCGCTCGCTCGCCCCGTCCCGCTTGCACGTCCCGCTCGCCCGTCTCGCTCGACCATCCCTCTCACACGCCCGTCCCGCTTGCTCATCCCGCTCGCTCGCGACGCGGAGCGAGCATGGCGGAGGAGCATGGCGGGACGGAGAATGGCGGGACGGAGAATGGCGGGACGGAGAATGGCGGGACGGAGAATGGCGGGACGGAGAATGGCGGGACGGAGAATGGCGGGACGGAGAATGGCGGGACGGAGAATGGCGGGACGGAGAATGGCGGGACGGAGAATGGCGGGACGGAGAATGGCGGGACGGAGAATGGCGGGACGGAGAATGGCGGGACAGAGCATAGCGGCCCGGTGAATGGTGAGATGGACCATGGAGACACGGAACATGGCGGGATGGAACATGGCAGGATGGAGCATGATGGGACAGAGCATTGGCTGAGCGGGAAACGGCGGGGAGAGGATGCCAGGGACAGCGAGTGATGCGACGTGGCTTGACGTTGAACGGCGGTGGGAAGCCAGGAGGGGCGTGGCCCGAGAGAGCTACTTGGATTCTGGCGAGCGCTAACACCCACGATCGCCCACACGATCACCGCCGCTCTGTCGGCCCCGCCCCGCGCCGCCCAGGCCCGTCGCGCCCGCCGGGCACCGACTGTTATCACAGGCCGACGTGTAGCAGTCCGCTCCTCCGGCCCACAACTTAGCCCCATGGAGTGGCGCGGCCTTAATAGCCGCGCTATTTGCATATTTAATGTCTTAATTACTATACCACACACGGCGAGATAAAAAAAGGAAGCGAACGTGCGGTCAGATGAGAAATGCTGTTGAATAAATAGTTTATTGTGGAACCTTGTGTTAGTTTTACTGTCATAAATTATACGTGTTTCTGAAATGAATCGCTGTAAATTGTTTTACATGGCGCAAATGAAGTCTGGGTTTTACGGCCGGGCGGGAATTGTTCCGGGCCATTTGGAGCAAGAGATGGCAGTACCGGTGGCGGAGGCTTAGAATTTTTTCAGAGAATTTCCTGAGTGCTGACTAGCACTTTCGACGGAGTACCTTCTAAGTGCCGTAAGCTAAATAAACAAATACAGTAGTAAATGCTTTATCTGTGATAAGGCTCTGACCTTACAACTTGCTGTTTCATTTATGTTTACAAAATATCTAAATGGACTACTAAACTATTTTATAAGCAAGAGTGTTGGAGATTGAGGTGTTAATGTGGCTGTGACTATGCCAGGCTCATGCAATTGTACAGAACATACATTCGCTCAAAATACACCGGCATCTCACTGTGTTTTAAATGAAATATTTTTTTGAATCATTGATTAACATTAACGATTTTCTTCAACGTATAGTAACTTCAACTTTTTATGAATTGTATTACATTTGCTGTATTCCAGTTGATAAAATTAAAAGCAGTTTTAAAAGTTTGCAATATCTTTGTTTAATTTTTTAATTTAGCATTAGGTCAATTATAATGGATAATATTTTAAATGTATACGTATGTAATATTCATTATTTAAGTATGCTAGTTACGCGGCCCCGGGTTTGATTTCCGGTGGAGGCAAGACAATAGTGTGTGTTTTCCTTGCAATGTCCCAGTACATATTTCTGTGTGATGATGAGAAAATTCACTTCTCAGGTTGAGAAGACCGATATACGGCATGGCTATGTCTACGTGCTAACCACACGTACTCCCTTAACCCATGACCGAGAGGCAGGGAGGTTGCCGGTAGGCCTCAACCCATTCACGGGCTGTCGTGCCAAGTGCATATATACATAAATACAAATTGTATTAATATTATTAAAAATATTAATGCTTCCACAAATTACAATAAATGAATAATGTATGTGAACTTTAATTTTGATATCAATAAAATTGAAATATTTCATTCTATGTTATATACTATATCGCCGAAACATTTTAATTGTCTGCTGGAAGATATTAGTCGTTCATTAAGATGGGAAAGCAATGCAGGAATAAAAATTAATGGAAAGATTCTAACAAACCTACACTTTGCTGATCATTGGTACTTTTCGCTACATCCGCAAGAAACATTGAAAACATTTTGCAAGAACTAAATAGGAAAATTGTTAAATCAGGACTCAGCATCAATTTAAAAAAACAGGTAATGACTAATCACCAAGAAATTGATATTTTCGTGGATGGCAAACACAACATTTTTTAAGATGTTAAAATGAAACCCGTGATTTATGCCGTAACAAGTATTGTAGGTCGATTTAGTTCAGCTGCGATAAATTAGTGAAACCCACACAAGACTGGTAGAGGATCAGATACTTTTAATTTTAACAATTTTCATTATGTAAGATGACAATGCAGAACAGTTGACGTGAAATGCAAAATACATGACGTGGAAATCGGCATTTTTCGGCGTGATGGGGTCGAAAATGCACATTTTGAATATAAACCAGAGAGATTGAGACCAAATGGGGAATCTTGAACATTGTGGCAGGGTTATCTACTAAAGATAGTGGAAAAGGGAAAAATTTATTAGTAACAATACTTGAACAATAATGGTGGCGGCCGGTAATTGTTTTTGAAAGAATGGAGATAGGAGGCAACGACAACGAAAGAGAAAAAAATAGGTAGATGGTTTCGTGAGTCAGCTTTGGTGGGAGATACATGTATTGCGTGAAAACCTTTTTTGAAAAAAAAAATCTTTAAGTCTCGGTAGGACATGTTAGTAATTATTCGCAAAGTGAAAGTGCGATAGAAACAATAGTAATCTTTTGCGTGGAAAACATTTCGTGTTTATAAATTTGGATTGTGAAAGACATAGCAATGAATGTTGAGCGCGAAGACACTGAATAGTTGCTCGCGAGCAGATCAGCGTCTACGGGGAACGTGTGAAGATTCGGAGCCCAGGAGGCATGGTGTTACTTCAAAACCTGAAGCAGACGGCAACGAACACGGGAAGTGCACACAGTTTTATTGTTTCCAGTAGAAGGTTTGCACAAGACCAATAGTCAGTAACAATTAGTAATGGACGCCTATAGTAGAACTCAGATGTTAAATTTTGCAGTAAAAAATCAAAGATCTTTCAAATGTCATACATAATGTTTAAATAATAGGCAAATTTCATTGATTACGAGAGAATATAGAGATATCAAGGTGAACGTGAGGAAGTACGTCCCTGGTTAATGCAGAAAGGAATTCCTAGTAGAAAAAAAAATAAAATGGTTATTATTATATATGTGCTTTGAGTGTTAGTATTTTTGTTATGTTTACAGGTGATTGCGATTTCTGTGCGTGATGATTTCTTTATGTAATGCATGCTGATGAGGAGTTGATGAGTGTACCACCAAACAAAGTTCAAGGGATCTATATATATTTTAATAAATTAAACTTCGGAAGGCAAGACTGCCAACCGAGTTTGTGCTCTCTCACACAAATGTGTTTTATTGTTTTATAGTTAGGAACCTGGCTGTCCTGCAAAGTTGAATTATAGTTTATGGGTTTTCCGTATGTAACCGGCCACGACCCGCTTGATATACATTTTCTGCAACATAATATTTTGGGGCGAAAGTATACGTATGGGAAGGAATCAGCACTAAATAAATAAATAAGAATACAGTTACAGTTCAAATAAGGTTACAATGGCACCACAACGTGGGGCCAGATTAAACGAAAGAAAATAAAGAGAAATAAGTAAAGAAACGTTACAATATATATGTATGTATATATACACTTACGACAGCTATTTTCGTTTCAAAATTTTAAAAAAAGACAAAGAAATAAACAGAAGAATTGCTTTAGCTGGGAAAAATAAGTGGGGCCTCGCTTTCATTGTACTAGATAAAGAAATAATATCAACAACAAAAAGACTGTAATGGACTTATGCATCTTACCAGTACTTACTTATGGAGCACCAACATGGTCACCAACAGAAGCACATGTTACCAAACTTCAGAGATGACAAAGAAAGATGGAACGAAAAATCCTGGAAGTCAGCTTAAGATAGAATTAAAAACACTGGCATCAGGAGCAGAACAGGTATCGTTAATGCAGCGACTCACGCAAGGCGGTTGAAATGGAAATGGTGTGGACATGTCATGAGGATGGACTCACAACGCTGGACCTACATCATCACAGAATGGGATTCTATGGAGGGTTGGCGCTATCCAGGGAGACAACACACAAGATGGAGTGATACCTTTAAGAAAAATGTGGAAATACCTGGTCGAGAGCAGCTAGAGACAGAGAAATATGGAGAAAATTAATAGCATAGTGTATATAAATTCAATTGTGAAATGTGATATGAAAACCATCAAACCAAATTTGTACCCTGCTTGCAAGAGGCCTTTGCCCTTAACGGGATTGCTACAGGCTAATAATAATAATAATACTAAGTTGGACATATTTTTTGAATGTTTGAACAAGTAAAATTGTTTCAAAAATTAGTTATTTTGCGTAATTTGTGCTTGAAATTAATGCAATTTATGAAGAAATATTTTGTCAACAATAGCTCCATTTTTTCACAGATAGAACAAAGAATGCTTAAAAGAATGTGGTATCTCTAGTTTGCGTCGAACTTCCTGAATTTTCGAAATTTGCGTTTTTAGAAATAATGCGAGAGAGTAGCACCACTAATTTTGTTCCCTTTGTTCCTTGAATTAGCGTAGGAAAGACCGTTATAGCTTTGTGCAATTTATTTCTTTGTAGTTCATATAATTCCTTTCATTTTAAATTTTTCGTCTTTGCAAACTATAGAAATAGTAAAGAAAAATTCTAGTATCAAAACATTCCCATTTTGTGAATATCCTACAACATATTTTCTTTTTGTGAAAGGAAAACAAGAGCTGGAAATTCGTTCAGAGTTTCACCATGATCTTGTACCATTAAATACAACCTCGTGTACCAGTCAAAACTTAATTTTTTTGAATTTTTAGAAAACCTTATACAATTATTCAGTTCATTCTTACAGTTTATGAAAAAGAATGATTCTGGATTCCTATTCAAACAATATTAACGGTCAATTTATTAAATTAAAAATTGAAAACGTAGTGTTTCAGTAGCAATATTTATTTTATATATAATTCAGAATTTTTTTCCAGAAATAAACTCCTAGAATAAGTTGTACATTACATCGTAAATAGGTACTATACTTCACTGGATAGGTATTTCTCTACCTTTCAAAAACATCAAATTTTTCCGCATTTGCATGAAGACATTTGTTTTGCAAAGCCTTTTCAGATGCCATATCATATTCAGAACATATATTATAAACATCTTTTCTCTTGTGTTACCGGCATTGTTTTGCTGTTTTGAAACTGAACAAACGAAAAGGAGCCAACGTCGAAATTAATAGTTTCACGTTTTACCACAATTTCATCGACATACTTGAATATATAAATCCCAATTTTATCATCGTCTTCGTATCATGTTGCAGGATCATAATTTCTTAACTGTAATCAGGATAACCATAAAGAATTGTTTTTATAATGTTGTGTACCTACAAATAGTCTTCACGGGGTCGCAAATTGTTCGTAAAGCGTAAGAGGACTAAACAAATTTGAAAAAAAAACAAACAAACATGTCGCTACGTTGTCATGCTGGAAATGAAAGTAATTACTGAGAAATACTCATAAATCTAGATAATATAAGGCGCTTTCAGAAGTGTTCAGTTTTCATCAAGTAAATCTCAAACAAATAAAAACTAACCCAACAAAATTGCTACTTTTCAATGTCGGAAAACAAAAATTTGGCTACAGCTATCAAATGGCTTCTTCAGGATTGTATATGTGAATATTAAAGTTGTTTAGCTGAACGTGCCCAACTTACAAGAATAGTAACCTCAAAATGGCAATCAGGGATAGTCTTTCTAAAGACCAGTCGCGCATTGTTTGTTCGCATTACATTTCAAAGGCTTCAAACTCCACGAACGGATTGCAAATTGCAAGAATTGGTTGTTGGTACCAAATGAAATTATGAGCCTTAATGCGCTAAACACTAAAACTCGTAAATACTCTTACCACCTCTAAATGTTCCCAACCCTTCCGAAGTTCCCCTTGTTTGAACGCTGCTCCATGAAACAATGAGCATTCTTTATTCTCCAGGACCAAGCCGTCTCCCTTACGTATTTCATGTTTCATTTCTCTTTACACTTTACCACTAAATTCTGGCTCAATCCTGCGTATATTTTATTTTACCACTTTCGGCTTTTCTTTTCTCTGCTTTATTCTCCCAATTCAGTTTTTACCAGTCTTTTCCATTGATAAGACTCCTGACATTTTTGTTACAAAATTTATTATATTACTTTCATTGACAAACACGATATTCTCTTTTCAATTTAAAATAGCATCCCGTGCATTTTTGACAGTCATTTGTTTTGTCCTTGAATTCATTCTCCAAATCAGTGTTTCTATCTCACAAGCTGATTCTCCATCTCTCTCCCTTTAATGTACTCCGATACATTCATTTTAAATTTACGTGAATTGTTCTACTCACCGAATGCTCTACGCACGAAACTCAAACTGCCATCAACGAATTTCATAACTTGAATATTTTCAAGCTGCAACTCATCAGCAACGAAAGGAAACAATTCCAAACGATTCAGAAAGTTTACGATGCAACCCAGGTTTGTTTTACAGGACCTCGTAATCAGTTCAGACGCTCCCAAACTCGCGAGTAGTTATTCCGAGCCCCCGGACAATTTCATTTTAACGAAACCCTGGCGCCTGGAGGAGAATCTCACCCCGGTCCAGGAATTTTGCATCATGTTTTCTACATTTACATTTGAAAATTTACGATATACAAGGATATAATTTCACCTCGCACTGTAAAAACAAAACAATGAAACACAAAAAAGAGCAGCAGCGGAGAGGGTTTCAAGTTGTTTTATGAATATGAAGTGGCGAGCGACCAATAATAAATCAGATTACTCCCTCCCAGGCGAACTCGCTGCCCGCGGCTGGGTGCTAATACGATTACTCCCGCCTCCCCTCCCGCTGTGTTGTCCCTGCGCCACTTCCCCTCCCTTTTCGGCTTCCCCGCCATTATCCGGGTCCAGGGTGTACCCGACTTACGTATACCGCAATGGTAGGCAAAATTCGGATTCACACGTGCCCTGCAAGCCAGTCGGGAAAGTAGTAATGGGAAAATACAATCTTCGGAAAATGTAGTGTCAAAAAATAAATCGCGACCTTACATATTCTGTGGAGAATATTGTGAAATGTGTTGGAATAAAACTTGCTGATCCACACTTTACAATAATTGTTTTAAAAGAGAAAATTTCTTCGTAATAGAATCCAACTGCGAATGAACCAACTCATCACCAGGTCAGCGTAGCAGCATTGTAGACAAAGGTGCGCGAGAGTAATCATTTTAATTTTTCTACAATTTGATATTAAATTACGCAGAAAAAACAAACGGTCATCAATATCGTAACCGCATCGTCAAAGATTATTTTTTGTATATGCCCTTAAAATTAATTTTACATAGATTTAGGGTGTCTGCACAATTATGACCTTCTGTGCTACGGACTGGGAGCACCCAAAAGAGCTAAATCTTCAATAAATATAACAAAGTTCAAATGTATCTTATTTTCTAAAATTTTGCTTCATAAATATGAGTCCACCTGTCCCCCTTTGGTTCCCCATATGTTCACCCCTATCTCTTCACTACCTTCCTCACCCCCTCCATTCGTGTTTTCATAGAGCAAGAGCACATCGTTGCCAACAAAACTTTCCGCTTACCCGCCATTATCCCGAGTTCAGGATGTACCCGACTTACGTATACCGCAATGATAAGCAAAATTCGGATTCACAGCACGCCAGAAGGGAAAATAGTAAAAGGAAGAACAATCTTCGGCAAACGTGGTGCCAACAGGAAAACGAGACCTTCACATTCTACTTAGAATATAGTGAAATGTGTTTCAAATAAAATGAAACAAGCTGGACCCGTGAAAAAATTCCACAATATGTAAATAAATGTTTTAAAGGTGTAATTTACTTTGTAGTAAACATCCACTTCCAACGGCCAGTTCGTGAAGAGATCGTTTCAGCATTACTTACCCCGAAGTGTGCGAGAGTAACTATTCTAACATTGTTAAGATTTGAGATTAAATTGCACAGAAAATCGGTCATTTTATTTTATAATATATAAAGATTATTTTGTATTTATCAATTAACTTTTACATACATTTCGAATTTCTGCACTTTTCTGACCACCTTCCTTATGGAGTGGAAGCACTCATATTGTTGCTGTGATTCAAATACTTTTCACGAAAAAAAGTAAAAAATTATAATATGGAATGAAGAAGAGGCTATAAAAGTGCCGTAAACGCATTCACTATAATTCCAAAGTACTCCATAGTCTAGATGACTAATGTACAAAACACTATCTCGAAGTTTTCCGGAAACAAAAACAAATTATTACCATCATCCACACGTTATTAACTATTTCTACAATGAGTTCAGTGTCATTTAAAAATTGTTTACGTCAGCTTCTTCTCCGTCATACATATCTGGGTCGAATCTGCAGAATCTGCCGACGAGCCTATCCCTGTTGCTTATCTCGCCACTGCCGACACAGTCGCTGACTCGGCTGCAATCTCCATTGAGGATACGTCAATATATCATCCCCCTCTCGAAGTTCCTTACCTCTCCCTTGCCTACTCACACCCACCTGAGGGGAAGATCTTGAAGGGGCGTTAATGGAGCGATCATATTCTCCTCCCCCTTATCTCTACTTTGATTTCGGACTGCACGAATTATTTTCACTGGATCACTCATATTAAATGAATATGTACTGTAAATTGTATTTAAAATGTTGAAAAATGTAAGTTTTAAAAGTGTATTTTCATAGTAGTTTTTTTAGAGATTTATTAATTGATGTTTCTATGTAAGTATCGCATGTTTTAGACTTTTATGAACAGAAATACAAATCATTAATTGAACGACTTGTAAGGATTCAAGAGATAGTTTAAAAAATTATCTACACATGAAATGTTTCGGGAATATCATTTCATTTTCAGTGACACTATAGAGAGTAAATTTATCAAATCAAATTGAATTTACATTTGTAATGAAACTAATTGAGATTTATAAATAGAAATGGATGAATAAAAAATTGAACTATTTAAAATATGTAGAAATAAAATAATTATTCCTCCTTCAAATCAAATAAAACCAATACAATTAGTAACCAACCCTCGTCAAATACGAATGAAACAATAGTGTGAGAGTGTAAATCAAAATACATCTGGTTTTTCAATAATTTCATAACATTATGACGTTTCGGCCACGTAATAAAATTTCAATCTTTTTGTGACTGAGGAAGATGGTTATGGTCAACCCAGAAGTAATTGAGGCTCTAAAACCCTCAAATTACCACTAGAGCCAATGACTTAACGAAACATTTTAGCACCCTATGTTTTTATGCGTGCCTACCACACCAACTTCAAAAGACCATATTGATGGGACATCTTGAGCAAGCATATATGAAATACTTAGTTCCTTGAGTAAGGCCTTGAGTAATCCAGAGAAGTAAAACTGCCATAAGACATGAGGAATGCCTTAAATAATCTTCCCATCAATGCTGAGGCACCTCACCACCGACCTGGGAAGCCGAGATCTCTAAAATGGGCGAGCTTGAGTAGCCTCGGCTCCTGGCTTCGAACCCCATTTGGGGCATGCAGTGTGTTGTGGCATGGTGAGCTTATCCCGACAACCATGAAGTACCCTAATAACCCATTTTCTTCCCAGTGGCCTCCCTGCTCTAACTAATGGGACTGCTTGCGTGCTAGGGGGAGGAAGCTCCATAATGGGCCTATGGACTCCGTGAGTGCATCGGGCCGCTACCGCCCCCCAACCAGCAACAAGAAGCAAGCGCGGTCACAGTCTTATAAACTATCAGAGGCAGCTTTCTGCCATAAATGGGCTTAAGAGTCACAGCGGAGTAAAGTCTATACTCCAATTTAAACATAATGTCTCTTCAAGGTCACGAGCTGGAAGAAGATGGGAGGTCTCTGCCATCCAATCGGGAGCTACGTTATGACTGAATTTTTTTTATATTAAAACACCTGATTGGATAACAGTGCCCCCTCTTCTTCGATTTCATGACCTTGAAGGACACTACATTCAAATTGGAGAACAGGGTTAAGTTTCCCTAGGGTAAAAATGCAACAGAATGACAAACCTGAAAGCAAGGAGCGTCAGCTGATGACCGACTGGCTAAGGGAGACATTAAAACATCCGATGATGCTGAGTGGCCCTGCAACCATCCTGCAGAGACGCACCTCCACGCTGACCCTCCCGGGGCGCCGCTGCGCAGCTTAGAGCAGCACACACCGCGCGGGTCCTGATCCACGATTGCGGTGCGGAGAGCACGTCGCCCAGCGCCTGGGGGCGATCACTCGCCCCAGGGCTCATTGGAAGGGCGACCGGTGCATGGGAATAGCCCGACCGCATCCCTCAGGGAGTTTTTCTCTCACCCTTGCTTATCAGTTAATCCCCCTTTTTACTGTTGGTTACCCGAGAAAGCACAGCTTGACTGTTAGTCCAGTCGGTAGGTACTGAAAAAGGAGGTTTACCTGGAAAAAGGTCATAAAATCTTTTTTTTCGTATGTTGTGTGTACTCAGGTACTAGTTAAAACCCCAAGTTTTCCTCCCAGACCCTGTGTTAACTCCGGGAGGCCCGAAAAAATGGTATTTTTTCTGACTTGATTCGGTTTTTTCTCTACAGTTCTTTGACCTTAAGTCGTGTAGAAAAATGTTTCAAATTAATTGTAAGGAGGATAAAATGTCCCATAACTTTTGTTTATAATATTTTTATAATAATAATAATAATATATAATTAAAAATTTTTCCAAACGAATAACCAAGCAAGCAACATATTTTCGAAAAAACGCTATTTTTTCAATTCTCAAAAATGTTTGCAAATATACACATGTTTGTGAGATTATAATTAACCTATAATAAATGTAATAGTTGTTAAGTGTAAAACTATTATTTTTCAACGTAAATATTGCCTCATACATGTATCCATTGCCAAAAATATTAATATAGCAAAATAAATTGATGGATATGTGTATGCGTATGTTTGTGTTCCAGCTTAGCTCTTCAACGCCGGAAGAATGTCATGTCAACAAAAATTGGTCTACATCATTACTTGGGCAATTACAATGTCGTCTTTTCCTACCAACATGTCTTCCACTGAGACATCGCAGCTTCTATGAAATAGAGAATTGTACTAACAGTCGCCGTATTCAAGAACATATTGGTACTTTTTTTAGAATTCTTCGGCTACATTTCTAAAATTGTCATGGGAGCTCAAAGGACGATTAGCGAAATGAATTATCTTTATGAATTGATCACATATCTAAAAATAGAGGATTTCCTATTGTTACTGTTTTTTGGTAATTTATTTCTAAATTCCAATTTTTATCTGGTAGTAGGCATTTGAAAACTGCAAAATTTTGGGAATAGTCAGTAACTTGACTTGGAGTTGGCAACTCAACTTTCTACTCCCTGAACACCTGAACGAGTTTGAGATACTTTATACAAAAAAGTACCAGCTCAAATTAATATTTCAAAGCAAATATCATCAAATGTTTTCTACTTATTGATGAAAGAATCGAAAAAACAATGGCTTCGTTACTTCCTCGGCACAGAAGATACAAGTTGCAAGTTTGAAGCGAAAGTCTCCAAATCTTATTTTTCGAAAAAGTTTGGAAAAATCGTCAAATTTTCAGTAGAAACGATTTATTACAGGACCCTAGTGACGAAAAAGTGCATAAATCCAGATGCTAAATTAAGAAACAAACTGTAACACGTACTGTAGCTAGAATTCATGTTTTGTTGGTCAATGATACCGAAAAATCGAATGTCGGCAAAACGCCTGTATGTCCGTCTATCCGTCTGTGAACAACACTAGGGGCTAAACGTTCAGCCTGTATTGTCCAAAATTGATATTCCCAAATGTTGTTCATTTTAGTAGCCCTCTGGTAGTGGCTTCTCCGCTCCCCGCCCTCCAATGTTTACAGAGCTGGCTGTTGAGCTTCACGTGGTACCTGCCTCATGGACGAGAATCTCATTCAAATAAGGACAATAACTTCTTTCCTGGATTTATTTTGCATGAGACAATGTAATAATAGGACATATTCTAATGTTGTTTACATTAAAATATTTCGTATTATTTAATGTTGTTTACTGATTTGTAAATATATTTCTAATAGATATAAGAAATCAGTAACGGCACTAAAAATCAGCACTAAAAATCAGTAACGTTCAACACCATAATTAAAATAATATATCTCGTTGCGACAAGGAAACTGGCTTCAGCAGTGACAGTAGTCCGTATTCGAGAAAATTTCACAATGACAATACAGCGAAGATATTCGTGCAATTCGTGCAAACACTACATTTACTAAGAAGAAAAAAAATAAGATTTGCGTAGAAAATATACAAAAAATTTGTTGTTAGACATTGAAATTCTATTAAACATAACGGTACTTGTTTACTTAGAGCAATGGATTTCCCAATTGCACAGACAACCTCTTTCAAAAAACTGAATATTCAAGAAAGAATGGCAGCAACTTTTACTATGTCCTTTGTTTAAACTTCTCAGCTCATTAATCAAATATTTCCTGCATTCTTAATTATTTTGAACTCACTTACAAAACGGAAAATATTTCAAACGCGCGCTCTCTAAAGAAGATTAAACGTGACACATTGAATGACGCAAAACGCGGTTATCCAGCAAACGTGCAACATATGTGCTTTGAATCACACACACGGAGCTTCTCCACACCATCCGCGGTGTTGTGAGCAACGGCATAGCTCTTCAAGGGTGTTCAAGCCACTGTCACCCTTATGCTTCATCATTACCCATTGTGTCGACTTGTATGGGGAGCTCTAGTTGCCACCGCTATCCGTCCTGACGTCACTATGGGTGGCTAACAATTAAGTATTAGAGCAGCTCCACAATAATTGCCGACATGACAGAGCAGCTCAGCCCGAAACCCTTGTTTGAATGGAGGTTGTCGGTTTATTTCGTGCGCTGGCACGGGGCATTTGTCATTCCGCAATCTGCTCCAATGACTAGTTGGAAATGAGCGCTTACGGGATTACAGTGGGATTCGTCAGTGGGAAGATGGACAATGCATTGTGCATGTCCGTGTGTGTTTATTAGATGTACACTACAAAGGCTCTATCCAAAAGAAGCATAATTTTACACAGTATGTTACGTGGTTAATACTATATTTATTTTTGTCGGAATCGTATTCCTGGAGATCCCTTTCTACATGTTACTTGAGAACCGGAAGGATCGTTGGGGATCGAATCAGTGACGTCAGAAAATTTCAAACCTTTTGTTCGTTGCTTGTTCAACGTTTCATGATTCATGCGACCACCTCTTAAGAAATAAAACTGTTAAAAGGTTACAAAACAATATGAATCTTACGTATAAACAACTGATTAAAAGAATAAATTGTATAAAAATAATTTTGCATTACAATAATCAACACAACAAGCATTACAATTATCAACACACACATGTACGTACGAATGTTATCCTACCACATACACATAAATTGATATGATATAAACAACATGTCATTAATCTTTGAAATGGAGCCTGCGAATGTGTTACGGTGTAGACATTACATGGAATATAAGCAGAAAACATACTTTCACTAGTGAACACGAATAGTACACCGTATGAGGTTATATAAATGCAAGGCATTACAGTATTAATTTTTACTAAGTATAGGATAATACATTAACAATTTTACTACTACTAGTCCAGCTCAGCATGGATTCACTTCACAGTTGTACCATGTCATTGATTGACTATGAATATCGTATTCACAACTTGTTCAATCATTCACATTTTAATTTGTTAGATGATATCGTCAGTTTTTTAAAACTGTTTGGTCAACTAGTATTGCTATGTCTTGCATTCTTTTGATTTTTCAAAAATTACATAATTTTTTGACATGTCTGCCTTCGTACAATATGTCCGATTTTACAGATTATTGGATTTGTGAGTGCAAGTGCTTCACATGATTTCTGACGAAGTTTCTCAAAAACTCAAGATTTTCTGTGAAAATGAGCTGAAAATTGCCCATATTCATACATGTTCAAACAATAGTTTCTCAAAAATGGCTTCAAATTTTCAATTAAAATTTTCATTTAGGACAATTTCTTACAGGTGTAATATTCTTAAAGTTATATTTCAATTCTACTGCTAGGGAACCAATAAAATGAGAAAATGTGAAAACTGTCTTTGGCACCGATAGTGTGCCGAAAACGTGAAATTTCAGAAAATGTCCGATAGATAGCTGCTGAGAAGAGGATGGCGCAATACCGAGAAGGTCGCCTAGCCTAGAATGGTGTGTAAGACATGATATATTATCCTACTTCGCCCTACAGCAGACGCAGCGTCCTAGGCACAGATGCCAACATTTCGGCTGTCATGGTGCGATCTTCTTCAGGACGAAATGTGCATCTCAGCAATTCAAATTTTGATATGAAAAACATATTTTGAAGAAGTATAGTCGTATAGCATAAGAGTTGAACTTAAATTGACATTTATTATGTTAAATAATAATAAACGGGAAAAATAATTAGCTATTAAAAATAAAGGTAAGATGCGAGGGAAATGAAAATAGTAATGAGTGAATATGGATATATGTGGTTAGGAATATCATAAAGCAACATCATTTAGCAGGGTCCTTACTAATTTCACAGAAGTGATTTTTAAATTTCGAGCAAACGTTATATTTTCGTTTAAACTCAATTAGGTTTATGTTGAACGATGAAAGTACAATGAGCGTAAATTCATAAGCCGCTGCGCACGAGGAAACCAACCGTAAGGTCGTGAAAAATAACTTGCTTTACCAGGAAAATGAAGTTATTAGACTTTAAAATTATCCAACTAAATACAAATGAAGATACCAGACGCACACATGAAGCTGAGATTAACATCTAAGAATACGCTAGCTTATGACATCCACGGAAAAAATACAGTACTGTCGTAGAGAAGTTGGTGCAATTTCCAACTAGACCTGCGTCGTTAATATTTCACTTCGTAGACTGACAAAAAAGATATCTTTCTCTTTCCTTCCATCTCTGCCTGTCTGTTTGTCTGTCTGTCTCTTTCTCTCATGTTTTTGTTTCAGACAACAATTCACTTTTTTAAATATATTCATTTTTTTCTCCTCGTACTCGTTCCCGAATATTCTCATCTCAACAGACAATATTACCATACTTTATCTACTGACCACGTTTAGTGGATTCAGATTCAATCTTCACAGAGCAACACCAAAACGCGCATAAAAATGTTAAACTTCCGTTCTTTGCGTAATAAATGGCACACTCCCCGTGAAAAATGAAACAAGAACCTCATTAAATGCTTACGAATTCCAAAAACATATTTAGGCAGATAAGTCCCTATTTCAATAGGAAGTCTTCAATTTCCCTACAGTAGAATACACAACCTTGTACTCGACGCTCGGAGACAAGTGACTGAAGCATCTATAATCCGGGTGACTGACACCCTGAAAGAGAGGAGGTACTGCTGAAAGAGCGGTCAATTATGGACTGTTGTAGCATGAAGACATGCTAACAGGGTGTATATTCTACAGGTATATTCTCAAAATGAATTTATTAACATGTATAACTTTTTTTTTTCTTTCTGGGTCATTTTCCAACTTCAGGAGCCGAATTCGGCTATCCACGCCGGTTCCCCACTATGTCCTTCGTGGGGACACATATTAACCTTTACACTAGACACTGACACACTTGCGGACTCCTCGGTCGGTCAGCAGACTCACAAGACCTTCCGCGACTACACACATACATGAAAGACCAGAGACAAACCACGCACACGACGAGACTCGAACTCACGAACCCTTCAGACCGAGGCGCCGAGTCGGCACACTCTAGCTACCTCTTGCATTATCCAAATAGGCTATTATGTCGTATATTTAGTAACATTTAATCTTTATTTTCAAAATAAATGTTTCAAATTTTGATAACATGTAGAGGGACAGCAATGATCATTTCTTGCAAATGAACATTCACTGAGGAATTTCATAAATCGGAGTTATATAAATTTGCCCCTATTGTGAAACTTCTTGTAAACAGTTTATTGATGATTGATTACTAGTGATTCCGGGCGTGTTAACTGCTAAGTTCATTAGTCCCTTAAGTGTAGGGCATGCTTTTTCTCGGGTCGTGGGGGAAATCTCGCCCGCTGGATGGCGAGATCCGAGGCGACTTACCAGGGGTTTCTTCAACAAGGTATCTCCACCATCGGAGCAGCGCCCTATCCAGGAAAAGCTCTAAGTTCTCGGCCGGTTCCCGGCATGTGTGGTGGTGTAGTGCATGTAAGTGTAAATATGTGTAAGTATGGGTTGAGGATAGGACAAGGAAGAGAAAGGAAAGGTCACGTGCGATCTGTGGCCCGTTTGTATGTGTACTGCTCCGGCACTGGCCTAATGTTGATCGGAGAAATCACGGAAAAGTACCGATCAGAGCAGCCGGCCGCTAGAATTCTTCTCCAGGCAGAGGCTGAATGCGAACTCGCTACGTCGAAAATCCTGGCCCGCCAGGAGTGGGATCCTAGAACCTCCCGGTCAAAGGCGCTGCAGCGACATCAATTGATATCCTGAGTCACCTCTCCCGGTTAGTCACGTCATGTTCTGGCACAGGAAGAGTTTATATACCTGCCGAACACCTGTGACCATGGAGTTGCCTACAATGAGGGGCACATGGCACTTCTGTAACTCTTATATACGAAATTTCCTACTACATATAATTAGCAATGGAGTCCAAAACTGGCATTTTGGACTCCTTTACATGCCCAGAAATTTGTTATATTTATTCTGAGTCACTTATATGCCACTGATTGCAACTAATAATCCAAGAAAATTTGAATGAAACATGTAATTGTGTACTTTCAACTTCAATTTTATCGAAGGTGAGCTAATATGTCTGGTATACAGACATCAGAGGTTTCCTGTAACAGAAAGTGCAAAAATTATATAGAGATTTTTCAATTCAGTTGATTTTATTATTCCATTGAAGTTACAGTGAAAAAGACACTGCAAAATTCATAATGACAGTTGTGAATTTAGGCTTGGAATGATAAATTATTTATAGCTACCTGCTGTGTAGATTTGTTTTTACTTTTCCTCCCTACACTAAGTAAATGGGGGGAAAATGTTGGTATCACCTCACCAATTTGGTCTCGATTATCGTTCTTAAATCCATGTCTATTTCATATGTAAATGCGCACACATAAGGAATAATATCTATTAATGCTGCTTCAGAGATGGTCAAGTTTGATGTAGCTACACATGCTTTTGTAGCCTAAAATCTTAGGAATGGATCTTTGTGTTACTCATAGCTCTGAAAATGTTGCACTGATACTTAATAAATACGTCAGGAGTCAGATCTAGTTGTGCCGTTCTGGAAGTTGTTTACAATGCTCACTATAACCAGTGCTGCTCACTATTACCCGAATCTTACGGTTCCTATTTGCATTGCCAGCGGATCAGAACTGGTGACACACAGTAGCTTCACTTCAAAGTTCGTTTTATCCAGAAGTTCTATATATTCCATATATGACAGGTCTATCTAAAATGCCATGCGTTTCATGGGTTTGTATTTTCATCGTCCTCTATTGGACAGGAGAAATAAGAATCTATTAATAATGTTCTCCTGTCTTACTCTGTTCTGATCGGCTCAGAGCTGTACTGTCGTCGCACCTCTTCCTCCTTTGCCCAACCTCACCCTCGTCCCATAGAGCTCCTTCCTGCCACGTGTCACCCGCCTCGCCTAGCACCGACCTACCGCGTTCGCTACGATATTCGCTGCGTACACCGTTTATTAGGGTATCTGTGAACAGATGAATTGTTACGTACTCCCGATCAACGTCCAGTAAAACTTTTGACAATACTCAAAGACTAATTGCATTCTCTATACGATTCAAAAACAAAGATTTAGAAAGGAAATTAATGGACTTTGAAGGAAGTTTCTTTCTCTTCGGTGAATTTTCTCATCGTTTTCGTGATGTTTGTGAAAATCTCAAATTCCTCACTTAACGTCACTGAAATGACATTTTAAATATAATGAAAGACCGATCCGTCAGATTTAGGAGCAAGAAAATAGCTCTTGTCTAGCTTGAAGGTCACGTGTGCAAAAGTTAATTAAGATCAGGATATAACTAGATGTGTATGAAGAAATAAAAAAAGACGTAGAAAAGAGGGGTCTCCGTTAAGCCCGACAAAACCTTCCTGTAAAAACCGCATCGATTTCGTCTAACCTTTCCATAATTTACTTAGGGAAAACTGACAGACAAATATCGTAAATACAATTGATTTGCTTTTGTATATTGTGTAAAAATCATATGAGATTGCACGAAGTACATTAATTTTACAGGTAGATACTCCCATTTTATTTATAAAGATATCTTTAAATTACAGCAAGTCCGGTACATAGAAGCGCCTCAAAATCGAGATAGATTAGAAATGTCTTGTTTCAGAGACTCAGTCAGATATTTGCCTGCAAATAATAATTGAAGAGCAGTTGTGGCTTCCACAGTTCCCATAAGAGTTGAATCCCGGATAATAGAGATGCATGTTTTGCCTGCTACAACGTTACGTTCCGTGTGGCTCACTATCTCACCGATAAGAGCTCATGAAACTGCAGAAGTATCCAATAAGAGCTAAATTTTACTGAAGAGCTAACAAAACTGGATAAGCTTTTAGAATTAAAAGTTTCACGACTGAAGGTTTAAACTTATTTTATGTGCGTTAGTTTCATATTTTTTTAAATTTATTTATTTATTGTCGCATCAACTACATGGTCATTAGCGACAGGTATAAGGTTACAATTGTTTACATTGTATATACAGGGATACACAGTTCGTTTGTATATACAGTTTAGAGTTCCGAAAATTCAATGAGATTACAATACACAATTATACAATAGAAAATATACCACGAAACAAAATGCAATACAAATACATAAATGCTATAGTAATTACCAGAAGGTGCAGTTGAAAGGGTTTTCATTCTTTATTGTGTTATTGGTTTGTTTTGTTTCATTGTACTTCCCATAATGTACTTTTCCTGGGTTGGAATACCTTGAGATTTGGTGCATTTAATACTTTTAATTCACATACTCTTATTTGGACTCTAACATATTTATTTGGTAAATAGACTGTTCACTCGGCAGACATGTATTGCATCACCAAGATATAAAACATGTTATATTGAACAGTTTACAAATTAATATGTACATATATGTTAAATATTGTTACGCTAAACACGTAGAAATAAGCTGTACACCCATATTTGCCTATTCATTGATTGCTCCTTGTTGTATACACTATTCCATTTATATTTCGTCAGAAAGTTTGGTATGTTTGCAGAATTCTATAATTTTTTTTTGGTATGTAGGGAGTCCAGGATTGAATCGAAGTTCGTTCCTTGCAGATGTTTTGTTTTCTTTGTGAGAATTGGGGGCATTCGACAATTAGGTGTTGTATGGTGTTTGGATGCTGCAGATAGGGCAGATGGGAGGAGTATTCTTAGTTAACAGGTGAAGGTGGCTTAGTTTACAGTGCCCTGTTCTTATTCTTGATATGATGACTTGCTCTCTCCTGGTTAATTTGCTGTTGAGTTTAAGGTTGTTGACATGCTCGATTTTCTTGTGAAGGATACTGGATTTTTGATCTCTCCATATTTTGTCCCATTTTTCAAGGGATATTTTGTTGATATATGTCCTTAAATCGTCAATTGTATTGGATATGGTCAATACACTGTTTGAGTCTCCAACTGCCCTATCATGTCAGGGCATATACTGTTGTCATCTATTGTTTCTTCTGTTTGGATCGTTCTATTGTGATGGATTTCCCTGATTTGGTGATGTAGTATAATTCTTGTATGTTAATGGCCATTTCAGTTTTGAGATTTCTTTTAGATATAGTGTGTATGATACCGGGAGATTTTATGTAAATTATAAATTGGCTGCGGTTTGTTTGGTTAGCCAGTTTGAATGCTAACATTAGTGAGCACATATCTGCAGTGATCTTACTGCAGAAAGAGTGAAGTTGATGTTTAATTTTGGTTTCCTGCGTAGAGATAACTGAATAGGTTTCGTTTTCATTTTTTATTCCGTAGGCATATATTCGGAGAGGGTTGTAATTTCCACTGGTGGGTTCAGCAGGTTGTAGATCCCGGGCTTTTGTTGTTAGGTTTGGATCCTCGACAGAAGTTGAAGCCGATTTGGTTAGTATTTCTGGTATTGTCCACGGAGGAATATATGTATTCTTGTCTTTTCTGTTGGTGTTATCTGGAAGCCGAGTTCTTGCATAAGTGTTTTAATTTTTGCATATAGGGGAATGTATCTTGACTTTTCTTCAGCTTGAATCACTGGATGTGAAGTATTATTGGGTTGATTCAGCAGCATTGATGGCATATTTCAACATTAATGTATTTCTGCGATGTAGATTTGGTTCGTTGGATTCAATTAGGATGCTTCCGATGGGGCTTGTGCGGTAGCAACCGGTACTGATTCTTAGGCCTTGGTTGTGTATAACGTCTAGTTTCTTGAGGTCGTTCCATCGGGCAGAATCATAAATTACAGATCCATAATCTAATTTAGCTCTTACTATGGTTTTATACGTTAGTAATAACAGATTTTTATCTGCGCCCAGTTGTTGTGTGAAAGGCATTTTAGTATGTTGAGCCTTTTTTTACATTCGTCTGACAAGATCTGTATGTGACTTTTCCACGACATTTTTGCGTCAAAATGCATTCCCAATATTTTTGTTCTCTCTACGTACTTCAGATTGTGATCCCCGAGCCTAAGTGTAGGCAGATTCTCTTCATTGTGCTTGGCGAATAGTATGCATTCTGTTTTTTGGGCCGAGAATTTGAATCCTGTTCTTTGGGTCCATTCGTGGAGTCTGTTTAAGGAAGCTTGCATGATTTGTTGGCTTGAGGAGATAGATTTGCCTTTGCAGAAAACGGTGATGTCATCTGCATATTTTCTTGTAAACACAGGAGCTTCGATATTTGCGTCTACATCGTTAATTGCAAGAAGAAAGAGTGTGACGCTCAATACGGATCCTTGGGGTACTCCGTTTTCTATTTTCATTTCTTCAGAGAGGCAGCCGTTGATTCTCACTTGTGGTCCTGTCTTTCATAAGACTTTTGATAAATTGAAACATATTTCCTCCGATTCCAATCTGCTGTAATTTTCTTAGAATTCCGTGTATCCATACCATGTCGTAAGCTTTTTCAATGTCTAAGTTGATGGCTAGAACATGCTGATTGTTTGAGAATGCTTCTTGTATATGCGTGTGTATGCTTATCAGGTGAGCTAAGGTTGAGTGGTTTGATCTGAAGCCAAATTGGTTATTGGATACAATTTTTGAAAGTCGAGAAACCACCTGAGTCGTGAGTTAATTATTTTTTCAAAAATTTTGCACATGTTGCACGTTAATGCGATAGGTCTGTAATTTTCACTTTTTGATCTGTCCTTGCCAGGTTTGGGTATTGGAACTACTATTGCAGTTTTCCATACTTTAGGAAATATGTTCTTAGTCCAGATTAAGTTATATATTTTCAGAAGGGTTTCAGTTCCCTCTGTGGGTAATTGTTTAATGAGTATATTGGGGATTCCATCGGGGCCTGGCGATGAATTTTTGGTACTGTCAATAGTTGAGGTGAGTTCCTTTAGGGAGATGGGGTTGTTAAATGATATTGAGAACCGGTGTCTTGATTGCTGTTAAATGTAATCTCTTCTTTTTCTTCTCTGTTTTATACTGAAGAAAATCAGCAGTATAATTTTGAGAGCTGGAATTTTTTGTAAATTTATCGGCCAGTATGTTTGCGATGCAGTAAGGCTCTGTAATCATTTTGTTGTCATTCTGTAGGAATGGGATTGAATTGTACAATTTGCTTCCTTTTATGGCATTAATCTTATTCCAGGAGTCTTTAATGTTGTTTGATGCTGAAATAGATGATACAAAGACAGTCCAAGATTTAGCTTTGCTTTCTTTGATGATCCTTCTTGCCTTCGCTCTCATTTTTTTTGTACTCAATCTTGTTTTTCTAAGTGTTGTGTTTTTGTACTTGTTAAAAGCTCTTTTGGATCTTTTTTATTGCGTCATTGCATTCGTCGTTCCACCAGGGAACTGATCTTGTCTTATTTGTAGGCCTGGAGTATTTAATGGATTCATATGTGGCTATTGTTATGACATTTGAGAAGGACTGAATGATACGGTCGATATCGTCGTTTTCTTCAAATATATCTTGCTGATTTAAGAGCTTGCTGATACATTTCTGTATTGTTTCCAATTTGCTTTGTCGTAATTCCATTTGAGAGATCCTGCAAAGCTGTTAGGAATACTGTGGGGACAGTCCACATACAGGAGTATTGGGAAGTGATCACTGTCATGTAGCTGTTCGAGAACACCCCAGTTGCACTTTGGGGCAATTGCAGTGGAACATAAGGTAAGGTAAG